>WBMZ01004606.1:88795-254170 GCA_013400975.1 Atrichornis clamosus | reverse complement strand
GACGTGTGCTCTCCCGATCTCAGGCAAAACAGGCTCAAATTAGGTGTTTTAAAAATTTATTTTGCTTTTTATTATCCTGCTCTGATTTTGTTAGTAATAAATCCAATTACTATCCCTAACTTGAGCCTGTTTTGCGTGTGACGGTATTCAGTCAGTGATCTCTTCTAGTCCTTATCTCGACCCGTGAGCCCTTCATTATATCTTCTCTCCCCTGTCCAGATGCGGCGGGGAGTGAAGAGCAGCCTGGCACCTGTTCATTCTTGTAAACTTTTGTTTTGCTTTTCATTTTTATAGCCTAGCCATGGAGATTTGAAAGCTAAGTCTGCACAGCTTAGATATAGACCAAAGCTTTGTATTACCCTAGAGAGAAAGCCAAGGGACAGTTGCAGTTCAGCTTTCTTTGCCTCTGAGAGTAGATGTGATGCAGTCACTATTTTTTTGGTCGATTAAGTTTATGAAAAAGTGAGTCTGTTTTGCCTTTCTGAATTATGTACTTATACTGAAGGTAAGGACTGCAGACTTTTTTTTGAAGTCTATCTTCCTTGAGCATACAAACCCCATGCACATGGTAAAAAAAAAATATTACCTTTAAAAGGCTTTTTTTTGTTTATAATAGTACATTTGAGGAATAATTTTGTTTATGTACCTTTTGACTTAGACTTTCAGCTTTTCACCATATCCAAAATAGTGAGAAAGGTACTTAAAAAGTCTAATAAAGGTGAGAGCTGAGTTTCTCTTGAAATTGCTTATTTAATCAGCTGAGTACAATGTCAGTAAACACAATGGAACTAAAACCAGAAAAGCTGAAAACACTTTGTTTTCACCCTGATTTGATTTATTTTAGTTCTTTTGTAGCATCTTGTTTGCTGGGAAATTCAAGGGCATGAGAAGTTCATGTTTAGAGTTTAAGTTTTGTTTAAAACAAGCAAAAAATTTTTTCATTTTTTTCCTCATGAAGCCAGCAGGAAATGGCAGACCAACAGTGGAGACTATTTCTTTTCTAGATATATATGAATCCTCTATGACAAGTAACAAGAAGACAGCCTACTGATCCTCTCAAGCTGCAACTTTGATCTGTGTATTATTCATGATGGAACAAACCCCAAACTTTGCTGCTTTAGACAGAGAAAACAAACAATTAATGGTAGTAACAACAGTGTGGGAGTTCAACGGTATCTATTGGGTAAGAGTGGATATAAACATGCATATGTAAATGTAAAATAGATCAAAGAAAATTAATTTTATTGGATTTTTTTTAAAAATTGTATCTTACTGTGCAAATAATACATATGTACGCACATGCACACTGCTTAGAAATGACATATGATTAAGCACTGAAGTTAATCTATTTTCTGACTTTTTTTGGTCAACATCTGATCTTGATCTGTTCTCTTAACAGAAAGTTTAATTCTGGCAGAATAACACTTTTTGTAGCATTTTTAAAATTCAAAAGCTACAATTTTGGCTTGCACATAGGCCTAGTTTTAGCTCTAGATTCTATCTTCAGTCAGCTCTTCTCTGAGGGAGTGATTTTCTGCCCAAAAGAATACACCTGCTCTGGTGGCACTACAGTAGAAACAGGAAGGTTTCTAAGTTGACCGGATGACCACACCAGTGTCTTTCCAGATACTTTATCTCAACTCTAGGACAACCCAGGAAACATGGATTCTCAAGACCCAACAATTTGCTGTGCATACCCTTACTATGCAAAGCATAAAATAAAACTGCCCAAGTGGCCAGCTGGCCAGCACTACTTTTGTTTGTATTTGGCCAACACTGGGCTCTTCTCCAAAAATGGGGGAAACTGAATAATATCTGCACGAAAAGATGATTAAAAAGAGGTGAAAATTCCAGGCCACCACTGGATTGGTAAAACAGGAAGAATAGAAATTGCATGAATACAGTTGTGCATCCAAAATAGTCAAAGGATTTAATCCTAATTTTGAATTATTTTAAATCTTGGAATAGAGCCAAATTTACAGTGAATTTTTTAGTCAGAAACAGTTTGACACTGTTCTTTAACCTGTTAGGCTAGTGAAAGTCACAAACTGAGTTAACAGGAGAACTGTGGTTATTCCGAAGTCAGCAGCCTTTCCATTTTTCCAGGAAGTACAGTCCTCTGAGGGACTGTTCCTGTGAATGGAAGTGGTTGGGTTTATGCATTTGCACTATGGACCTGCAGGATGACATGAAGTGATAGCAGGGAAGAGAAGAAAGTGCAAGGGCAATACCTCTACTTTAATAGGCACAAGGTCGTGGATTTAGAGGTTCTTTGGATGGATTTGTTAATCAAAACACACTAGGTAGATCATTGCCAGTAGAAGAATTAGGGGTTTGTGTTGGTTATCTTTACTTCTTCTTTCTGCCACTGGCCAGCACAGGTCCCTCAAGAGCAGATTTATTGCCATTGAATGTAAACAACCCGTACAGGCCATTTTTGCCCGTACATTTCCATTTCCAGCCTACCAGAAGAAAACACTTGCAAGGGCTGGGTGACATACTGCCACATGTCTAATGTTGATGTCACTCATATGACTTTCCAATACTTTTTTAGCTTTGCTAAAATTTATATTTTCAGTATTATCAATTGACAATGGATTTTACAGTGTGATTGTACACTGTATGGAAAACGACCTCTGTATTGAATTTCTATTTCTTATCCACCTTTTCATTTCTATGACTAACTGATATTCTTGCACTCTAAACAGGGCAAATAGAAGTTTCTGATAGACCTTCTGTGTAGAAATAATAACTTTGCACATTTTATCATGTTTACTTCTGTTCTCTTTAGTAAAAAGCATGAAAATTTGCATTTAAATATTCAGTCATGTACTCTTTTCAGTTTGCATTTTATGTTCCTGGAAAAATCTCTTCTGCTCCATTAACTAGGTGATGGCAGTCCAACCAAGAGTGAGACACTGCCTGCTATTTTTGTATTAGAACAAATTTGGAATTATTTTTTTATCCCATTCTTCTGTAATCTTGTTAAATATTTCCTTTGCCTCTAATTACTGCTGCACACTGGGTGAAAATCTTAATTAACTAGAGTGCAATGGCATTCATGGTTACTTTGTGACCTGCAATCATTAGTTTAAACCCTAAACGTGGTTAAAATATTTCATTGCCTCACCTCTAATGTTGTTTTCACTGGTATGGATGTTCATTTGTCATAATTATTCTCTCCAGTTTTTCAGATTTTCTGAAGGCTTTTCATGCTGCTTTCTGATTCTAACTGAACTATTCTATCTCATTACAAACCCAGCTGCCTCGATATTCCCCCTTGCCACATTCTGAATCACTTGCATGTATATTAAAGAAGATCTAACTTGCTTCGGAAGGTAAAGATACATGATCACAAAGTTAAAATGAAGGAGGGAATATAATGCTGTTGAATCCTCTGATTTCCTTTGCAGTTTCTACCTAGTTGTCGACTGATGATTTTTTGTGTATTTTACCTCAAGACTACTTAGCCTTTCTAGCAACATTCTGTGGATCACCTGTCAAGGATTTTCAGAACAAAAAAAGCTTTCAAGAACTTAGTTACACTGAGCAGCTGGCAACACATTGGGGATTTTGGTTTGGGTCTCCCTCTCCATTAGTCAGTACAATCAGAAGGAAGAAGAAGAGGAATTTTTTTAATGAAGAACTTTATATATCAATAAAACATGCAAGAAGTTAGTAGGTATTGTAAACAAATGAGTTATTTTGATGGGTTTGTAAATGCACATTTAAAAATAAATATAGTGACCTTGCATATTACTGCATATCTAAATCTTCTTGCACGTATAATTTTGGATCTGAAAATATGTCTATACTAGAAGTATAGATCTTCATCAAATCCATGAATAAGTATTGCACCTGCACTTATACTATATAAGGAAAAGAAATAGGTCAGTCAAAATTGTTTGGTCTGATTTCAAATGCTTCTGTCATTCTTCTAAGAATATGGCAGCTAACTTCTCATGCTCCTTTTTGAAATTATAGTTGAGGTCCTGGTACTAATGAAGTCAGGAAGAGTCAGGTTCTGTTGATTTAATTTGGGTCACTGTTTCACTCTCTAAGCTTAAAAACAGTAGGAGTTTTATATTAAAATAATGTCTTTTGTTATGAAGGAAAGAATGTCAGTCGAGTAGATAAAGGGAGTTTTATTAAGCCTTGAAGAAGAGGGAACAGTTAATAAAAAAATAAGTACAGAAGATAGCAAGAAAAGACTGAATTTCTGTGTACACATATGCAGATAGAAATGTTACCAATACCTGAAATATATCAAATACAATGTGCAGAGAAAGCTAAGAAGACATGTACAAAGAGATTCAAGGTACAAACCCTTCCAAAACATTTATTTTGTAGAAACCTCATTAGGAACTGTAGAATGAGCAACTGTGTGAACACAAGCGAGAACATGCATTCCCTAGCAGCACTGCTTTTTCCTTCCCTAACATTCTATTGCCCAGGAACCTTAGAAGTTCGTAAGTAAATTGATGCTTTTCTTCAGGAGGGCTGATTGCAATATTAATCTTGACTTAATTTGCTTTTTGTACCCAATGACATAGAAATTCTGAAGAGAATGAGAGGAAGTTCATAATCTCATATCCTGGCATGAGTTTTTACAGACTGATACAAATAAATTTTTTTTCAAGAATTTTAAAATAGAAATTAGATTTAATAAAACCAAGGATGGGAAAAAGGGGCAAAAGAAGTGGGAAAATAGCAGAAGAGCAACACTACAAACTAAAGTAAACGTGTGATGAATATACCTTGACACTGAGCAACTGTAAAGTTTTCTACACTCATAAATATGATTTATCTGTAGCATGATCTCAGCCTCTGCTTCCTTGTAAAGGAACCTAGGTGAACTGCCTAAAATACTGTGCTAATGATGCCTTAAAACAAAGAAAAAAACTTTCCAAACAAGATTAGGAAGGTAATATAAAGGCTGGTATTTAATGAAGGCCCTCAGGTGCACATATTGGTGACAAAAGCACACACCCATAATGGATTCTTACAGTTTTTATAAGTTCGACTATTCAGCTTATTTTTTATAAGCTTGTCCAATTAGAAAGCCCAGCAGCCTACCCACTGGGCCAGGGCCTCTTTTGTGTTTTTCCATGGGTTTCTGCCCTACATCTTGTTATGTCTACAAAGTCTGGGCGAAAACAACAAGTCCTTGCTAAAAAATTCCTTTTCTTGGACAAAGACAAAACATGTAGCAAACATTACCTCTTCTAAAATGTGAGAGAAATAAAAAACAAGTGCTACATATTAAAAACTACAGAGTTACAAATATATGAAAAATACAAAAAAACCTTCTAGGCATAACTAACATCACTTCTCACTTATGCCTTTGCAAGTTACTTATTATGAACATTGTGGGGATTTGATTTTTCCCCTTCACTCTATTTTGATTGACTACACTTAGGAGTGAGTATAGTCTTTGCTATTGTGGCTTTATCAATGAACGCAGTTCCCAGTCTCCATCCTTATCCTGTGTGTATGTTTCCTATAATGAACAGGTTTTAAAAGAACTTTCTGATTAGTTCTCATAATGTTTTAAAATTAGTCTAATTGATCTTGTCTGCATAGTTGCTGCTTAAGTGCAACTGGGAAATGATTCTGCTGAAGCCTAGAAGCCTACAGATTGCTTTGTAATTTTTTTTTTAATATCACACTCTGTTGTGCTGCAGATTTGACAATAACATTTTCAAACAAAGCTGCTAAGCACTTTCCTGGCCCTGAGGTTTTTATCTTCCTACTCTTCCTTCAGGTCACGTATTCTTTACAGCTAAAGTGTATTTGCTGTGAATTTTTCCCATGACTCACAAGCTGCCAAAAATGCAGTAGCACTATGACAGGGGAGAAGAAAACAAGAGAATCAATTTCATAGGATTGCATCGACCTATGTAAATAGCAGTGTTAGTAGAAACCCCTTTGAATTCCCTATGAAAGTATATATTCTCCAAAGGCAGGAAACAGTTAAGATTCATGCTGTCCTACATATGGAAATCATACCAGCTCTTCAAGAGAAGAGAGAATCCAGCTTTGCTGGTGATTGGCTTGGAAAGTAAGACTCTAGAAAAGGAGACTACCTAAAGTAGACACTCAAGTAAACCTCCTTGCCAGTCTCTCAGATACTCTGAAAAAACTGGATCATATCAGAAAGTACCTGGATCCTGTTACCAAGGTTTTTGGTAAAGCTTCTCAGGAGTGGTGCAAAGACGAAGCAGTTAGGCGTAAAAGATTCTATGTTTACTAAAAGAAAAAAATCTTGTGCGGTCATATTTGATCATATTCTGCTATGACTGTAATGTGTTCCACTAGAGAGAGGGGACTTAGGCTTTAGCACTTCTGCAGCACAGCAGCAGAATAGTGGAAGGCAGTCAGGAACTTATGCTAAAGGGAAAGCCACAGCAAGCTGGAGATTTCCATCCCACCAGAGACCTGCCAGAAGTTCCTCTGTGTGAAGTGGTGAGTGAGGGTAATTATGAGCTAAGGGTGGTGGAACCAGGGGAGGAAAAAATCTGAAAGTAAAATACATGATTTGACCTCACCTGATGACATTGGTTCTGGAATGAAGAGCAATCTAGGATATAGAAATCTTATAAGGCTGAAGGTGGATTCTATCTTCTTTAATGTTGCCAAAAGCAGAGTGCATTTGATTAAGGAAAGAGGACTGAGAGAAACTAAGAGTTTTATACCATTTGGAAGTTTTAAGGGACAAAGGTGATATGACCCAGGGAGAACAATATGATAACAAGTGGTTTAAAACATAAACATGCTCAGCTTCCTCCACAGCAGCACAAGCAGTGACAGAAGGTAGGCAAACCCTAAATTATTATATTTATCTCCTTTCTTATTTTCTGCTACTGCCTCACTTACAGATTTGAAGTGCTCATATCTTGTAGTTTCTGAGATCAAAATTATTGTCTAATAAATATGTAGCCAAAGATGGTACCATTTCATTAAGCCAACCATTTGAATGGCTGTTTGCAGGGGTGGTGAGGTGAGGACTTCTGATTGCATTCTGATGGACTGTCACTTGATGTACAGCAACAAAAGGAAAAAAAAGGTCACTTTTATTTTATATGGAAGAGTATAGTGGAGGATGATGACTGGATTTATGCAGGTAACTAACAGAGTAGTAAGATGACTTGTCAATGTCCCTTCAATGACACTAGGAGTTTTTCTTTCATTCTTTTAAACTTGACATGTATTGTACTATTCAAGTAGTTTCATTTCCTGACTGTAGAAATGAGGGAATTTTGCTAAGTCTTGTAACAATGGCAAAGAAGTTATGACAATCAGCACGAAAAACAATGGGCGGGAATCAAATGCCATACTGTGGATGCTGTGTACATTAATTTCCAGCCATATTGATGTGGTGCCATTTGTTTGATGTCTGGACTAGTTTTTGTAAGTATGTAATATATTGTGCCAGCACAAGCTGAAATCAATTCAGATTGCTGGTTTTGCACTTTTCTTACCAATGTGAAGAAGTCCAGTACTGCCCAGTAGCAATTAAATTTGTGCTTTCTAAAGGCATCTAAAAGGAAGCCACAACCTGAGTACAGTTAAGTAAACACTGTTGTTGTATCCTGAGTGAAAGCTGACAACTGGCTCAACTCCAGTTCTGATGAACTATCCATTTAACTCCCATCCACCTACTACCTCTTTTCTTTCCTTTAGCCTGCTGAGTCAAACAAAAGATACAGGCTAAAAACATTCCAGGACACATTGTTCAGTCATCATTTTGCAACTCTTACATATAAGGTTTATGAGAATTTTGGTCTATATTCAAAGTCATAAGTAATTACACATTTTATAATTGCTCAGCATGACACCAGTTGATGCTGGTAATGACCATGGGCATTTTTCAGTACTATATAAGGTTTTCTAATTAATATCTGAGTTTTTCTGGTAGTTTCCCATACAAGCTTGCATTCTTTTAGAACGAAAATCAAAGTGAATTTTATGTTTAAAAATATTAAAAAAAAAAAGCTTAAAGACAAGTCATAAACGCCACACCTTGCAGGAGATTAGACTCTTAAAATGAAAAAAATTGTTTCTTCATTTATAAAACTACTGATGTATGAATCTGACAGCCTAAACAGAAGGTTCTGTATTGAGAAAATAAACATTCTTTTCTTTGCACAAAAGGATCCAACAGCACTCTGGCCAGCCTAGGAAAAGAATTAGTAGAACTGCTACACATCTAAATAGTATTTCTGTGCTTGCATACAGTCTGTCTTACCAAGCAGCAAAATTAATGCCTTCATAAAAAAGTATTCTGGACCAGGCAGGTCTTATCTCCTGATGGCTCGAGTTGGCTTCCTACTCTGCCCAGTGGACAGCTCAGGATCACTTCCAACATGCTTGTCCTACACAACACAAAATATTCATGAGTTGGAAGTTATGTGAGTATCATGGTACATCACTCTTTTTGGTTTGTTTCTGGATCTAGAGGTCTGGCACAAAAGAAGCATTGAAATGCCACTAATATCCAAGGAAAACCAAGGAAGCAGTATGTCTTAGTGGTCTTAGTGAATATACTGAGTAAAAGAGGACTGATTTTGTGTTTGTGGGAGGGAACTCAAATCAATACTCAACAAAAGCAAAAGAATAGTTGAAACAAGTGAAAATTATATACATTTGAAGTGTGTAAAATTCCCTCTGTCTTTGTCATAGTGACAGTGACATCAATTTAAGTCAGATACAGTAACTTTTTTAGTGAGACAATAGCATCTCCAGTACTCTCTTGAAACATGCTCTACCATTATTCAGTATCTGAGACATACAAGACAGATACACTAGGAATTTTCATGAATTTTCCCCCCAGATCTGTGTTTTGTTGCTGTTTGTCAAAGACTGTTTTCACCAACAGAACTAATATTACAGTGTTGAACTGTCACATTCAATTGCAGTGATTCTTCTGGACATAATTTGATAATGAATGTTCTCCTCAGACAAGCCTAGGACAGAGGACCAAGTCTTCCCTTTTTGGAAGCTTCATTCCTTTTCACCTTTGCACCTTTGCACCTAAATGCAAACACATACACTCCAGAAAACATGTTTTTTCCTGCTTAGGAGAAGAACGATCTAGTGAAAATTACCTGAATGACATGAAGAATGTGAAGAAGAAGAATGTTGACATACTCTCTTACCTTGTTATTTGAAAACAACACAACAAATAAACACCTGAAAGATTTTGACTCACACAAAGCATTGCTGAAACCTATGGCTACCACAATCTTGAATCCCATGATTCAGTTTATCAACGTAGTCAGAATTAGAATCTGGCACTGTAACCATCTGCATTTTGGGAAATGGTTGTGCCGGCATGCTTGCATGAGAATATTCCTAATTGCTAGTGTTTCAGCCTCTTTTAAAGTGCAATCGTGTAGACAGATTCAACTAAATTTGTGTACTCTTTGTTATGGTTTCAAAGGTCCATCAATCAAACTTCCTCAGATCTACTGACTCATTCCAACCACTTGTCTCTCATCTAACAGTGACTGAGGTAGACATTTAGCACTGGGGAATTTTGATTTCATCTGATGTTTAAAGAGTTGCTGGAAATAATAAGATGAATGCTAGTCTGATTGAGTGCTGGTCAAATATGACATTTTTTATTGCCTATTTAGTTTGACATTTTTCTGGTTAGTTTTATTGAAGCTTGATATGTAACCAAAGAAAAGTATTATCATTCATCAATATAAAAAAGATAATATCAGAGGAGGACAGCAAAGCAAAAAAGGAACACAAAAAATGGAATTGGTGGAATCAAGGATAGACAACAAAGGAAGTATCTAAAAGTATTGTTCAAATATTATGGGACAAAGGAGGAAGGCCAAAACCCACTTGGAGGTAGAGTTAGTTATAGTTATGTGCAATGTATAACAAGAAGAGATTTTACACCCTTTCTAACGCAGCAAAATATTTTGAGATATGTTGATGAAAAGTGCTGGCAATGCAACGTATTATAATCTTTCTAGATGATCAGAAAAGCTTTTGAGATCAACATGGACAGCTTTCAAACAAGTCTTTTTATGATTTAACCTGTTTGTAATGAAGCTGATATTGATTAAAAAGAGGAAGGATTTCCCCTCTCAATCCCAAATCCATTAAGTACTATTACAATTTGCACAAAGCTGAAAGATCCATTTGAATAAGAGACTGTGGCTGGCTAAGACATGTATTTACAAAGAGCAATCATATCCACTTTTGGACAACTTATTTAAAATGAAACATGAGAAGCTCTTTTAATGTCCTCCTGCTAGATAGGATCTTTGTTCCTTGCTATCTTAGTAGCCATTTTCTTTACCCGGAGTTTGACTTGTTTAAAACATTCTACAAGAGATCTTACAAGACTGAGTAAACTGATATTATTATTGCCCAGAAATTACCTGTCTTAGGATCACTTTGGCTACTTTTTTGTCATTTTAGTCACCCAGAAACTTCTTGAATCAAATAAGATTACTGTATTTTTCATCAGTTCAAGCTGATGAGGTCTCTAATTTTAAAGAGATATGTATTAGCCATAACCATACAACAATTTTTCCTTCCGTGATTACAACTATTATACCTATGATCATTCAGTTCCTCACTGTATAAACCGTCATCCAAATTTAAAATTTTAGACTGAACTTCATGTCAATATTTCAAATTATTATAGGATTTAAGATTTATATTTTATAGATATTATTTTTATATGTATGCTGTATCTTTATATGATTATACAATACAATACGTGATGTACACTGTAATAACAAAAGAAAGTGTCCATTATATATATATTCTTAACCTTCAATATTCTAGTTATTACAATTTAAGCACACAATAAAATCTTATTGTGCCTTTAATACATGAACTTATTTAAAGGTGTTGCAGTAAGCAAATGTCAGAAACTGTTGTAATATTTTATTTGTATACTTGGCACATGTTGATTTTGAATATAAGATTTTATTGTGTTCTGACATGAATCAAAGAAAAAGAAAGGCACAATTTATCAAAAAACTGCATATTAAGAGTGGTCCCCAGCCTGTGTGATGCCTTTTTGGGTAACAAAATAGGAGCCGGAGGAAATTTTTATAAAAGTAGGGAAAAGCAAAAGCTTTATTTCTGCAGTTTTCTGACAAATGGAGGAAAGGCAGCCTTTGCCCCAGCCCAGAACAAAGCCCAGTGTAAGAAAAGAAGTAAAAGATGTAAAAGAATGTAAAGGATTTAAAAGATGACATCTCTTTATGCAACAGCTCTATATATCCTGTTCTGACAAAAAACATAGTTTACAAAGATTTTCTAATTAAGGCACAGAATTAAACGTTCATCTTTCAGTCGTCACTCTGCAATAAAATGTTCTAACAAGCTCTCAACTCTGGAATGTTATAGAGATAGGTGGCTCTATTTTGTCTAGAATATTACTAATCAGGGTTTCAGTGAAAAAGTTCAGGAACTTTAACTGAGACTAGGCAAAAAGCAAAAAGCAAAAAAGCCCCTCGGCATCATGTGCTAACCTTTCAACTATGAGGAGGAATTGTTTATAGTAGAACATAATTTTGTTTGTCCCCAAAATGGCCATGGACAATCTTATCAATTTGAATGGTGGAAAGGATCACACTGTGGTATCCAGGACTCAGTCTCAGCTGGGGGTAAGGTATTGGTACAACCAGAGGTTTATGTTCATGTTTAAATTGAATCAGGTTTTTATGTCCTACGTAAGTTATCAATTGTTGGTTGATTTAAGTGATTCTTATGTTCCTGATTGCACTACAGCTAAATTTAAACCACCTCCTTAAGAAGTCTTTAAGAACTGATTACTTTAGTCCTAATGCAGCCTCTAGGCTAATTCTCAGCTAAGACCATTCTCTTTCATATTAATGACTGTAAATTTTTTATAGTAATAGGTTCACTGAAGCCTCACATATTCAGTTGCTAATTGTTACACCATGTTTACTGGAGTAATTGACAGGAAAATATGACTTGATTGCTGCTGCTGACTTACTGTGTTCTGCAATGCTGCAGTGCTTGAAACCGTAGCTTGAAAATGTAGTGGATGATTTTGTCTTCTGATTCGGATAGTGATACAATTTTTCTTAGGCTGAACTTAACTCTCAAAAAGACCAGTATAATTAAGTAGCTGCACTTACTTCACTTGGTATTTCCTACACCAATAACACTGAAACAAAGGATGCTTACAGTACACGCACTGCACAGGACCATACCACTACTAACAGAACACAGCGTGCAGCTATGTAAATTAACTTAGTGGTAAAGTGACACTGTGTGATTCCTCACTCCATTTGTGCCAGAAATCCCCTATGGGGATGAACTTAAGTTACACTCCTGTCACTGAATTCTTTGTGCATACAACAAAATCTTTTCCTTTTCACCCTCTATCCCTAATTTACAGATGGATTACTTCCTCTTCTACCCCAACAGGTAATCCTGACCATCTGCTTCCATCCACTATGTCTGAGATCTCTTCTTTGACAGAATAAGCTCTAACAAGGGATTGTTAGTAGCCTTATTTTCTGAGCAGCTAACTGATAGTAACATTTTTTACTGCGAGCAGTCATTACTGTAATTACATGTTTGTGCTCATATTCTGTTGTTGTTATGCCAGGAAGAAGGGTGCTTTAAAGGCAAAACATAAAGAGACCTCATAAAAGTTTCATTATAAATACTTGTGTCCTGTGTAGCTCCTGAGCCCATGAACAGTACTGACTGTAATTCTGCCATGGTACGGCTGCATGCAGAGAGGCATGGGGCAGTATCACTGCGGTACTTCCAGGACTACAATTTTTCTGCAGTGAGGAATTTATCTTCCTTCATCTTCTTACTTCAGGATAAGGGATACACTGTCATAGCTGTCACAGCTTACCGCTGGGGATGCAAAGGGGAATAGCAGTGGAGTTGCTTCCTAACTCAGAAGTTGCACTCTTGGTCCTAACTTTTTAATTGTAAAGTTTCTCATGTACTTAGAGCTTGTATATGATAATAAGTGGCTGTCTTTTCTGGGCTGAGCATTTTCACATATACTTCAGACAAAAATCCAAACAGCACTTCCACGTCCAGTCACTCCTTTACTCAGTCCCTCACTAAGGGGGACTAAGGAGTTAGTCCCAGAGCATCTGAAAATACTGCAATAGGTTTTCAAACAGTAAGAGGACTAAAGATGGTATTGACCTTTGCTTATCTAATAGTTAGTACTTATGTTTCTTGTAAGAGAGCAATTCCTTCTTCAGCTTGAGGGGCTAGTACAAAATCATCTCCTTTGAGGAATGTCTTGTCTCTCTAATCAGTTCTACTGGGTGAGACAGTTAAGAATGATCTCAATCACTTCCAGCTCCTCCTGAATTTAGTCCGCATGTGCATTGGTGTAGATTCACTGCAGTTGCACTATTGGTCCCAACATCTGTTTGGCGGGGAGAAGCCCTAATGTCTACACGACAGTTCTCAGGCACTTCCATGACTTCTAACACATCAGTAATCCTTGGGTCTTTGTTGCTACAGAGATCTCCATCACCTAACTCCGCTGAGATGGCAGACCAAAGGACCTTGCTAGCACACCATAACTCACATCTAGTGAGCCTGAACTTATCCCTTTACCCCTTCAAATCTAGTTTAAAGGTCTTTCAATGAGCCCTATTGACTTCTGTGCAAAGACACTCTTCCCTACTCTGAGGTGTACCCTGCTTGTCACCAGCATCCCTGATGTCCTGTAAAACAACCCATGATCAAAATCCCCAAAACTCTGTAATTGACACCAGACTCAGAGTCAGGTATTGATCTGTTGGCTATTCCTGTTTCTTCCCTAGTCATTCCTTATAACTGGTAGAACAGAGGAGAACACTACTTCTACTCCTGATCCCTTAACTGGTTGTCCCAAGCCCCTGAAGTATCTCCTGATTGCCCCGGGGCTTCTTGTTGTGACTCCATCACTGCCTACCTGAAAGCCCAGCAATGGACAGTAATCTTAGGGCTGTGCCAGGGCAGCAAAATTTTCCATCATGTCTTTAACCTGGACCCCAGGGAGGCAGCAGGCTTCCCTAAGAGAGGAGTCTGGTCTACAAACAGGGCCTTCTATTCTCTCAGAAGGAGTCTCCAATGACAATGACCTGTCTTTTTTTCTTTGTGGCTACAGTTTTGACACAGGGCCTAGACCGACTTGGCTCCAGTGACACCTCCATGCTAGACAAACCACTGTCCCTGTTGTTGTTTGGTTCCATGTGCAGAGCCCCATACCGATAACGCAAGGGCAGCTCGGAAGAAAGATGGATAAGAGAAACAATAAACACAGTCAAAACAGAAAATTTAACTTGAATTAATATATCTATGTAATAACCAATAAATAGTAAAAAGGGAGAGAAAATGTTGTCTTGAAAGCTTTTATAAAGACATATGTAAATCTCATATTGTAATTACTTCTACTTCATGTATAATTTGTGTTACTTTTCTTTTCCTAGTACTTAGGCTCCTTAACTTAATTAAACACCAATATAATTTTATTTTCTTTGACATTTTATGGTGTTCAAATCAAAAGTAGAAAAAGTTCTCAATCTAGATAATGGTTTTGGTATTGATGCAATGTATTTTATGAGGCTTCTGAGGCAGATAACTACAATTCTATATCTCTTTAATTATTATTCTACAGTAACAGAACAGTAATTACTATTTCAATATAATCAGATTTATGTAATCCTCTTTGATATTCTGGGTGTCACAGTGATTTTCTCTCTCTAGATAAACCATCCTGAATTATTAGTTTTTGGGGTTTTTTAAAATAAATTATCTCCTATGGTTAAATAATATATTTTTAATAAAATGATTATATAAATGAGAGAAGAATACACCTCTAAATACATTGAAAACCTCCTGTTTATAATTTATATTTGTTGAAAGAAATGATAAGGTTCACCTCATGAAATCTCCAATTCCTGAGTATTTATAGCAACCTTCACCTTCTAAAAATCACGTGCTAGATAGGCATTTCATTAACAATGCAATAATACAAATATGAATGCAAATCAGATTCAGGAAGTAAAATAGCAGGTGGTGAACTATTTATTTCCTTGGCAGAATGGCATTCTGTACTTGCAGGACGTCATAGTCTGCATGTCTATAATTAATATATTTAACTATGTTTGCAATGACTTTTGATACTGTAAATAGTTGCCTACTTTTAGCAAACAACAGATGCATGAGTTGCCTATGATTGTATTGGCTTACTTATATATGACATATATATGAATATTCAGAGGATTAAAAATAATTTTTCATAAGAGTTACTGTTGTGGTATGAGCAGCATTTGTTGGAGATATTACGTACTTCATTGTGAACTGACTCAGAAACTAAACGTCAACCTCCCACTTTTATGTAATTCACCAATTAAATAACATATAAATTACATTCATTCTTTCTTCCTCTTTCTAACCCTCTAAACCCCCGTTGTTTTCCAGTTCTGTAAATGCATGTAGAAATAAAATGAATCTTATCCGGAAATTTCAGATGTGGCGATTACCAAGAATGTACACTAGCCACATATCCAGGCTTAACAGGTCTTCAGGATATTGCCTTTAATAGAGATTTGCAATTTTTATTTTTTAAACCAGATTGCTGCAATCACCATGTGTAGATAGCTGATGTCAGAAAAGGAAGCAAAATTAGTAACCTTAATTTAGGGTGCAGAGGAAATCATGGCTTTCTCTGTTTCAAATTTAAACATTGGGATTGCCATTTTTATCAATGATAAATGTAACACTGATTAGGGATTTAGAGATGTGACTTTGCCTACATTTTGCAGATACCCTTGGACAATCTAAGATAGCATTTTTGCATTAGGTTTTTCAAGTCTTTAAAAGAGAAGTACCCTTACAACAAGCTATTCTTTCACATGTCAACATTATTAAGGGCTCCTGTTGCAAACACATAAGAAGTTTTTGGGATATTTACCATATCTCTTGTTGGTTACTAAGAATTTGACCCCATCTGCAGAGGGTCCAGGTCACAAGTGACTTGGTAACTGAAGACTCTAGATGGTACAAATGCTACACTGATTACTAGAAATTTTGTTTAACTGAAAGCTATGATAGATTCTTGAAATTTTGTGTGGTAGTAAACTATGTTAACTGCTAGAAATCACAAATAACAATAAGCTATTCTGATAACTAAAATTGTTATGTAATCGGAAAGCTCTAATTATAACTACAACCCTATAACCATTCCTCATTCTGCCACGGATCCCTAGGAGAATCTGCCTGTTCCTGGGTGTTGGGTGACAGTGCTCACAGGCTAGAGGAAGAGCCTCTACTGGTATGCATTTCCAGTGGTTTATGCCAATAGTTTAGCTAAGTTTTTCCTTCACCCTGAATGCCCAAAGCTTCAGCTTCTGCGGTGTGTCTGTGAGCTTTCAGATTCCATAGACAAATCTCTCCTGCAGCTACTTTACTGCACAGTCTATTTTCCATTCCCAAGAATTAATTGGTTTATTTCAAATGTAAATATGCATCCAAGTGACAGGAATCATTTGGTTCCCAGCATGCCCTGCTCTCAGTTCTGTCTCCTTTGGTACATGGAAACTGTCACAGAGGATCAAGGTAAAGCTAAACATCAGCTGCATCTGAGAGAAGAAACTTTTCAGTAGGTGTTGAATTTTACATATTGCAAGAGAATTAGCTGAAAATTTCAGTGTGAAGATTCATACACTGTACAAAATCTGTTGTATAACTACCAAAACTCTGGATATTGTTATCCAGCCTTTCTTAGGATTTGCTCTTGTTAAGATTTTGACCTCAAATTTACACATGGTAATGAATTTCATGGGTTAACATTGCATTACAGGACACTTTCAGTGGTTATTGTTTTCCATCACATGCTTTGTATTACTTTGTGCTACCATGTGGTGAGATTTCTCCTATTCCTCACATATTTCCTCTCCTACCTCTTTCCAGTTCAGCTTTAATCCTTTTCAGTCTCTCATGCCCACATGTGTGAGGTAGGTTGTAAACCTTATGGTCTGGCACAGTGAATTTTATGACATGGATCTAGACTTTTTTCTTGGGTTATAATTGCTACATCAAAACCAACGTCAGTGCTATATAAAACATCTATTCCTCTTTGTTCCAGAAAAAAAAAGGGTGCATGTATTTTTTAAATGAACTGATTTGTTTTGATCTAGAATAGAAGAAGAGGCCCTGGTGTCTCTGGAGAAGAGACAGACACACTCCTATGTTGTGTCTAACCTCATTTAGCCTCCAACTTCATCTCGCATGCTAGTCTTACCCTTATCCAAAGGAAGACAGGGTTTTGGATACACTAATAGTGGTTGCTGTAACCAGACTTAAGTGCTTGAGAACCATTTAGGTTGGAAGGGACCTCCAGAGGTCTTCTGATCAAACACCTTGCCCAAAGCAGGTTCAGGTGGAGCAGGTGGTAAAGGCTGGTGCAGTCAAGCTCTGAACACCTGCACAGCCTTTCAGAGCAGTCTGAACCAGTATTTGACCACTCTTACAGTGATGTTCTTCCCCCTCCGTACTGAGTTGAAATTTCCCATGTTTCTGCTTGTGAATGTTGCTGCTTGTACCTCTGCTGTGCACCTCTGGGAATAGACTGGCTCTGGCCATTCTACACTGTTCCCTCAGGTACTTGCAGACAGCAGTAAGACATTTCTGAGCCTTCTCTTCTCCCAGCTGAAGAAACCCAGGTCTCTCAGCCTCTCCTCCTGTGTCCTGTGCTCCAGTCCCTGTGCTCACAGTGCTCTCCTCAGGCATTTCCACAGGTCTGTTGTTTCCATTTCTCCCTTGTACTGGGGAGCTCAGATCTAGACCCAGCACTCTCGGTGCCTCACCAGAGCAGAGTAGAGGGAAGAATCACCTCCTTAGCCTGCTGGATGTACTCTTCCTCATACAGCTCAGGAGGCTGTTGATTTTTGCTGCAGGGCTGTATTGCTGGCTTGTGTTGCCCACAGCACCTCCAGGCTCTTCTTCTGCCTGGCTACCTTGAGTCAGCTGGGCCACAGCCTGTACTCCTGCATGGAGTTATGACATCCCAGGTGCAGGACTCTGAATTTGCCTATCTTGAGGTACATGAAATTCCCACCAGCCCACAGCCCATCAAGTCCTCCCTGAACAGCAGCCCTGGCCTTCAGTTTACTGACAACTCCACCACATTTAGCTTTGACAGCAAACTTGCTGCAAGTTGAGATATGTTAATTACAGTTGTGTTAAGACGGATGAGATAAGGATAGACCCAAGTTCAGACTCCGGCTAAGCTCACAATGTTGGCATAATAATTTCTAAATGTATTTTTTTACGCTATTGGGGAAAATTTCCTCAGCTCTCATCTGTACCATTTTCTTGCTTAGTAAATTGAAGACTAAAGTTTTCTTTCCAGCTGTCAAATTAATCTCCACCAACATTTTCTGTTCAGCTTGGCTTTCACACACTTCATCTAATGGAAATAGTCTTTTTCTGAATTTTACGCTGGCTTTCTAACTAATCTTGCTGTTTCTTCTTTATTGTAATTGTTCTTTCAACCACGTTTTATACAACAAGGGTGGCTATGAAAAAATGGAAGGGATGTGAGCAGTGATTGCAATTGAAAAATGAGCATAAATCCCCAAAACATCCTGTATTTTTGGGTGTCCCCTGAGAACAGGTAGCTCAAACTAGCATATGTATGATGGAAACCAATTCTGAAAACTCAAGCCATTCAGAAATCTGGTGGGTATATTGACTTGTGTCACAGTATATCAGGCAACTAACTTTCGCCAGCCTAGAGATCCAGCAATTTTTTCTTGTCTCTTCTGAGTCCTCAGAATGCAGGTGACATGCATTAAAATCTCATTTGGGTTTTAATGCTGTTATAAGCTTCCTTTTAAATTGCTTATGAAGGATACTCATTGCAATTGAATCATTAAAATGGACTTTTTATTAACAATTGTGTCAGGTCACTGGTTTTGCATCAGAAGATCTTTTCCTGCAACGTCAATGCTACATCTTTCATAACGAAAAGGTATTCAGAACAGAGTCAGATTTTGTATCCAGGATGAAGGCTAGGCCCATGCAGAGTTGGATGACAACTTCCTGCTTTTCTTCATTGTACTACCTAAAAACCTCTGTATTCAGAGTTCACAAAATATTTCTACATAGCTTTACATATCTACACTGTGCAGTTCAGATGAAAAAGAATAGCAACACAAAAAAGCTTTATTAATACTTTATTATCTTGCTTCAGTAGAAAATTGAGGCACAACCCTCTGATACCTGAGAGTTAAGATACTGTATCTCAGAAGCATGCAAAAACCCCCACCCTCTTTAACCTCCACAGCAAGAGATCTTCTCTGAGCCTGGTAAGAAAAAAGATCATGTATCTTATAAGAGAAATTTGATAAAGCAGTCAACTACACCTTTGTTCATATAATCCCCAAATGCGTCTAGATGGATAATCTGTCATTATTCCCTGCTGCTGGTAGAGAACTCCTTGTCGCAGTAGCCTATGATGGCACTCATCTCACCCTCTACCCTAGATGTGTTCATCTGTGCTTGTTACTATAAGATCTGTTTATGTGCTTTATACCCCATTTCATCTGATGTATTTGGGGTGAGATATAATCAATCATTTCTTGGAAGAGTTTATTTGTAAAGGAAGCATCAGGCAACTACAGATGTAGCTCCAGTAGGTATTGCAACAGATGAGTCTCATCTTTAATTGCTATTATGCAATGCTTAATTGGTTTGCATATATGTAGAACATTAAGTAGTCCTGCCTGGAGTGGATTTCGGCTATGAAAACCTCAATTTCATGCAATTTTGGCTGCTGCTACATGTGATAATTGTCTTTATACTCAAATGTGAAATTTCTTACATGATTGGTACCTGAAAATTTCCTTTCTTGCAATAATAAGGTGCATAGATAAAAAAAAAAACACTCAGGACATGTCATTACTTAAAATTGTATGGGGTGAGTAATTGACATAGTTCAAAACTTCTCAGTCATCAAACTTCTCATTTTAAGGAAATCCTCTTTTACTTTACCTTTCATCTTTTCTTTTTTTCTTTTTTTTTTTTTTTAAGCAGAGTTGCTGGAGTTCCCTGAATCTAAAGATGTCATAAATGGCATCACCTCAAAAGTGAACCTCCCTGTCTTTTGCCATTTTTTTTTAAATTTCTGTTTTGAGGTTTTGCAGAAGAGACATTATTGCCATAGATCTAAGAACCCTGTTGCAAGAAGGAAAATGTTCAGGCACAGAACAGAGAGGAGTTTTCCATCTTGTTGAAATTCTGAACAAATATAAGCAGCAAACTTTTGGTGCTTGTCTGCTCAGTCTGGTGAAAACATATGCTGTAGGAGGTGTGTACACCTTGTTTTAAAGATCCATAGAAGAGCAGAAAAGTTTTTTTTTTTTAACATAAAAGGTCTTAGCGAGCAATCAAAATATTGATTCCACTCTAGGATATTTGCAAGGTGACCTCTACTGTGGACCACTGAATCAGCGAACATGGTTTCAATTCAATGGGTGCAAAATATCTATGTGTTCTCAATCTCTTCAACATTTCTTTTTCTTTACAAAACAGTTAGGGGGTTTTTGAATTTCATGCTTCAATTTCTCCCTGTTTTTACAATTTTCTGCTTTTAAAAAACTCACATAACAATGGTAATTAAGAAAAGGCATTGATTTTGATTAAATAGTGTTAGGTATTCATTACCTAATGAAATTCCTTCTTATTTGCTACCCATTAATATTAGCACATGTTGTGTTCTGAATCTTTTGAAGTTATTTGTCTCTGGTTTTGTTACTGAAGGAGAAAGCCATTTAGAAGAGTTTGTGCCTGGGAGACCAGAATGAAAGAAGTCAGATGCTAATGAGTCTTCCCTTTCAGATTGTGAGGCTATCTGGGAACCAGCCCAAGCTAACCAGAGACCTGAAGCACAGCAGAAGAAGCGGAGTGGAAGAATCCATGGGCCAGAGAACTAAGCTGACCTGTGCATCCTGCCTTTTACACAGGTTAAAGATATTGTTTCTGTTACTCAGCTTGCAGGTCACTGTTCTAGAAGGAAAACAAAAGCAAAATGTTTACACTGACATTAACAGCTTTATCCAAATCTGCCTCCATGAATTAAACGGAGGTCCTATAATAAAGCGTTGAGGCAGTAAACAACAGACCAAAGCAAGCAGTCAGTCTTTGTGGAGCCCAATATCTCAGTTTGGTCACTTCCAGAGGAGCCTTCTCTTTAATCCAACTAGCTACAAATGAGTTTACCTTTCAGTATTCAGAGGTTATTTCTGGAGTTTATGACTGATGTAAGTCAAATAAGGCATGCCATGCCTTAGGCAGAGTCACTCTAGGTCTGCAAGGCAGCCAGCAGGGAGAGGTGCACCCTCAGGTCCTGACAGAGATCTTGCTGGACCCTCCTGTATTTCCTATTCCAGCGTTTTCTATTCTTTTAGTAGAAAGAGAGACCAGAGTGACTGGTTTTCTAGTTGAAGTCAGTTGTGATGAATCCTGGCCCAAATAATTTATTTGGCTTACTGTATAAATGTATGCCTTATGTTTCACTGAATTTTGAGCTCTAAAAGGAATTTTTATTAATAATATGAGGTGTAGTGTAATAAATGAAACATAATCTTGAAGAATTGCTTAGAATATGGTCATTTGTTTCCTGGTAGCAGCCTGTGGGCCTTGGTGATAGCTGCAGGATGTCCTTATTACTGTTCAGAGGGAAAATGCTGGCAGACAAGACATGCCAGTAAGACAGACAGCCATAATTTAAAAAAGCCTTTAGAAACATCTGACACATATGCATGTGCATATATCTATCAGTCTATAAATAATCATGACACCGTAGTATTTTCACATTCATTCCTTAAGGATTGTAGCTGCTGACTGCAGCTGCAGAATTCTTGTTTCTATTCTATATAAAATTAATTAGTATTTTTATATATCTATTTTATTGTCTCAGGGTAATTATCACATCCTACTGCTGCATATATACTTTGCACTGCATGCTTCAATTAGAGACATATGGAAAAAACAGTATGGATAAATCCAAAGATAATTATTTCTTTGGCATGTATTTCCAAATGGATATAAGCAGCTTTTTTTTTGCATAATCTCCCCTGTAGCACTATATATTTTTGTTTTATTTCAGTCTTTCTGGAGTCCTGTCTAATTTAATTATTGTGTTCTGGAAGCTACATAAATCTTCTGGCATGAATAACAGTGGCATGAGGTTTTCACAGATGTCTCACAATGTCAGACTAAATCTTCCTATACAAATAATTATACCACTTTTGTACTGCTTTTCACCTGCATCAGGTTCTCTGTTAATCTTTGCAGCTTTTTTTGCCCTGGTACCATCTTGACATATTGTTCTCTCTCTCTTAAAGTGTTTGTATGAAATCAGGCGCCACTCCTCACAACTACAACTGGTGGCAGGTTCAAATACTAGGAGTCACGTGCATCTTACCACTGTCTTTGCTTGCTGCTTCCTGGACCCTGTTGTCCTTCAGAGAAGGGTATGTTCAGCACTGCTGAACTGGAGTGAATGTTCTATCTGGTATATTTTGGATTAAAAACAGCTTAAAACACATTTCCAAATTTTATAATGTCAAAAAAACCCCCCACAACCTCATTTAGAGTTGATGAAAATATTTTATTTTGACAAAAATGCTCTGATTTTTGACAATTTTAAATGTTATGTTACAGTATTCCATACATAATAAAACAATTTTTTGAAATCATTTTATAACAAAATGACAAAATATTTTGACAGTGTCTGAACATTTTCCCCTCTTCTCTCCACAATAAAATTGCAACAGAATCTACAGGATTTCCTTATTGATACAATTACATTTCTCAGTGGAAAATATTTCAGCTAAACTTTTTTTCCAGCTAACTTTAGCCCAAACTGAAGAGAAATCTGTGAAAAGCCAAGCTCTATCAGTAAAAAACATGAAAAATTAATTCATTATATAACTTGCAAATAAGCAAGAGGAGCTGCCAAAGACATCTGAAATCATTTCATACTCAAGATCTGTGTCAGAAGTCCAGGAACAAAAAGTTGCCTTGCTACTTAGGCAGAAACCCAACCTGAAACTCTTACAGAAGACATCTCTTCATGTCCATATTTAATGCTTTGGAGAACATTTGGAGTAAATGTACTTTATGCAGTATTATTCACTGCACATATTTAAGCAGAGATTGGCATAGTGCAGGTCTTGGGACACTTGAAACTTCATACTGGAGTCCTGTAGTTCTATAGTTTACAGTCTTCGACCAGATGCAGTGGAAATTGCATGAGAAGTTTGCATGACCTGTACTGCTTGGTTTCTGGTCGGCAGGGAGTGAGTTGGCACAACAGCTGCCAATAGACTCAGATATCAAAGTAGAAGAAGGAGTAAAGCGAGTTTCTGGCAGTCTGTATGGCAGCTGTCCTGGTGTATGGCATCTGTACTGTTACGTGAAGCTTTCAGTTCCGGGCGTACGATCTCACATAGCTGTGCTGGAGAACCGACAGAGACCATGCAGAGCTGGAGATCGGGGAGCCACAAATGAGTCCAAATTCAATTGCAAAGTTGTTGCAGTGCAAAGGAACTATACAAAGACATGGAGGTCTTCTGGGAGTGCAGCCACAGCTGTTTTGTCTGTTTCTGTAGCTGTGTGTGTGAAATCTCAAGCTGTTCCCCTCTTAAATCCAACACTATTGAGTCAAGCAAGAAAGATTGGAGGGCACAATGCAGGAGACCCAAACAGGAGGTTTGTAACCACTATTTCTTCAGTGTTGTGCCAGGAATATTAGTTACACCAATGTTGTCTTTAGTGTAATTCCACTTCCTCTTTGCAGTGGCTTTGAAATGGTCACAGAGCTGTTCATTTGTTCAAATTTTCTGGGAGTTTTTTACCTCCCAGAAGGTGAGGTGTTATCCCAGGGCACAGGACCTAGAAAATCATGTCTAAGTGTGGCCTTTCTCATTTCCAGGAAGGGTCTAACTTCCCTTGGGATTCCTTACTATGGTGGAGGGCTAAGTGTGGCCCAGGTCATTGCTTTATTCCTCCTGAGGCTGAACTTTCAGCTTGTCTGTGATGGATTGCACCTCCTGCCTAACTGTATTCACAGATTTCTCACTTTGACATGTTAGAGACCACATAAAAATAATTAATCTTTTACACAAAATCATATATTTCATCAGTTCTCACCTGAAGGACTTTTGGAAGCTAGCATGCTTCATGCAGCCTGGAGTACTCTATGCTCCGTGTAGGCTCTTACCAGCTTGTCATTCGGTCTTAATCTGTCCTCGCTTTCAGGAGGGTGAGATTCAAATGTCCACCCAACAAACATCTACTTTAGTGCATGCTGAGCACTTTTCAGGCGCCATTGACTGCATTGAGTATCAATCCATTCAGACTAATAGGTGCTTATACAGATAGTGCACACATAGGAAACTGATTTCAGATGCTCTCATTCCAAACTGGATCTCACCCAGAGTTTTTCAATAGCACATCTTCACACCTTTCAGCTTCCTGCCTTGCCCAGCTAATGGTCTGGTTCTTCAAGTTTGTTAGAACAGATCAGTCATTACAGGATTGGTGACCTATGGCCCAAAGAGGTACAAAATGATAACAGCTCTTGACATTTTTGGGGTTTGATCTATTAATAACTATTATGAGCCTTGTTACTGCTATAAACAAAAAAAGAAGTTTCTGCACTAGCAGACAGCTGATAGTGATCAGATGAACAGAGTAGCAGCTGATGTTTACACAAAATGGAATTTTTCTCCATATGCTTTATATTTGTATTTCTATATCTCCTTGGACCTGGAAGGAGATAATGGATAGAACCAAAAAGCCAATACATGAATTTGGGTGAATTTGAGTCAAGCAAAAGGGAGACATGAAGACTGAGTGAAATTGTCTGTCAACTTCTCCATTAAAATAATGGGTGTGAAATATTTATCTATGTTTACATACACATCTTAGGTTTTGAAGTATTAGGTTTGGAAAAAAAATAATGAACAGAGGTTAGTAACTTGAGGGACCCTTCTTTGGCAGCAATTGACATTGCACCAAATGGTCTCTCATCTCTTAGAACGGATTTATGAATAATTTAAGAATGTTGCATAATGACAGCACTTCAGAAACCAATGAAATGAATATGCATCTCACTAAGTGTTCAATTATGGCCATATTACCTCTGTGTCTGTGGTCCAACTCATTCTAGTAACCCAAGATGTTTCTTAGATTAAGAGTTTCCTATGAAGTAGTCATCTGGGATAAAATTATGTGATATAAGGATACAGTGACACAGAAGACATCTCTAGGTGACAAAGTAGTATGGCCTTGATATATTTGGAGAAAATAGCAATTACTATGTGGAAGAAGGCTGTGGAAAGAATTACAGTACAAACTTGACACAACTGTGATTATTTAAGTCACAGGTAGAGATATTTATGGAGTTATTTTATATACAATCTTCTTTTCAAATTATGAGGTTGGATATAACTGGAAGATCTTGGCATTCAGAGTAACACAATGGATGAGGTAGGAAAACACCTCTACAGATTATGTAGTTCAGCCCTCCTCTTCAAACTATAGTGAACTAGCGCAGGTACCGCAAGACCACGTTCTGCTGAGGTTTCAACATCTCCATGGAGGCTCCATAGCCTCTCCAAGCAACCTGTTCCAGAGTTTGACCACCTGCACAGTAAAACAAAACAGAACAAAACAACATATTTTTTTCTTATGTTTAAATAGAATTTTCTGCATCCTGTAGCCATTCCCACTGAGAAGTGCCCAGCTCCATCTTCTCTACTGTTTCCCATCAGGTATTCATTGATAAGATGCTCCTGAGCCTTCTCTTCTCCAGGCTAAACAGCTCCAGCTCTCTCAGCCTCTCCTCGTATGTCAGATCCCCATGGCTTCTGATAAACTCAGTCCAGTTTGTCCATGTCTCTCTTGCACTGGAGAGCTCAGAATGGGATCCAGCACTCCAGATGTGTCTCATCCGTGATAAATAGAGGGTAGGAATCACTTCCTTGAGCTGCTGGCAATGTTTGCCATCATCCAGCCCAGGATGCTGTAGGTCTTCTTTGATAAAAATGCATATTGCTGTCTCATGGTCAACTTCTTGTCCACCAGCACTCTTGGGATATGCTTTGCATACAGTTGGCTCCAGTGTGTAATGCTGCATGAGTTTCTTACTCCCTGGGTGCAGGATTTTGCAAGTCACTTGTTGAACTATATCTGCAAGGGACCAACAACGAGGTTCCTGTCCACCCACTTCTCCAGACCCTTGGAGTCCCTCTCAATTGCAGCACAACCCTCTGATGTATCAGCTACTTCTTCTAGTTTTGCATCATACTTGTCAAGGGTGGGCTCATTCTCACCACCCAGGTCATTAACGCATGAAGCTGTTGAACAATACTGGCTCTAGTATTGATCCCTCACCACCAGTGGCTGGCTTTTGATGGACATTGTGCTGCTGATCACAGCTCTTTAACAAACCCTACATTTCAGACCTTTTTCAATCTGTCTTACTGTGCATGTATCTAGTCTGTATTTCATAATTTTGCCAGTGGGGATGTTACAGGGACAAGTGTCAAAAGCCTCCCTAAAATCAGGATAAACAACATCTATTGCTTGTATCCATTGAACTCATCATGTCATTGTACAAGAATATTAGTTTTTTCATATATAATTTCCCCTTCCTAACTCCATGCTGACTATTCCAAATTATTTTCCTGCCTTACAAATATTTGGAAATATTTGCAGGATTGTTTGCTTCATCACTTTTCCAGTGATTGAGGTGAGGTTTACTGCCCTCTAGTTTCCTAGATTCTCCTTCCTGCCCTTCTTGAAGGTTGGAGCGATTGCTTTCTTCCACTTCTCAGGAATCTCTTGAAATTTTGATGATCTCTTCGAGATAATTGGGAGTGGCATTGCTTCCTCAGGCAGCATCCTCAGCATTTGCAGATCTTATCAGGTCACATGGACTTATGTGCAGTGTATTTAAATGTTCACTAATCTGATTCTCCTCCACCTTGTTGCAAACTTTCCCACTGTTCTCAAGGACCTGGGATCTCTGAAGGCTGGTAACTTTCTGTCTGTAACTGGGGCATGGAAGCCATTGAGTATCTCAGCCTTGCCCACATAATTTGCCTCCTGTTCCTCTGTTCAGCATTAGGTCTGCATTTCCCCTAGTTTTCCTTTTGCTGTTAATGTACCTGCAGAAGCCCCTCTCTCCAGATTTCACTCTAGCTGGACTTTGGCTTTCCTACTTGTGCATGCAGAGAATGTCTGTATTCCTTGGGTTACCTCTCCCCTCTTCCACCTCTACTGTCAGGAGTTCCTTGTTCATACCTGCAGGCCTCCTGCTACCTTTGTTTGATTTCCTGTTCATCAGGATGGGATCCTCTTTAACTTAGAGAAGGTGATTCTTAAAAATCCTTCCTGGACCTCTCTTGTCTCTGGGATCATAGCCCATGGTATTCTTCCAAGAATGTTCCTGAGCAGACCAGAAGCATTGCCATACATTTGAGATATGAGTCTGCCAGACACAAAATGCCTTGCACAGTATTCAGAAAGTAGCAGACTAGTAACTTGAAAAGGAAGTTATTGTGAATACATAAACACACAAGAGACAATACGATGTCTAAAAGTGTCAGAAGAATCTTAATAGTGTCCCTTAAAAAACATATTTTCTGAAAAATATTTATACTGTAAATACATAATTTCAAATTAGTCAGTTCCATGTCTGAAGTATCCTAAATTGTGCAGCTTGGTATGTCACTTTAATGTAAATTTTATGGAAGTCATCGGTGTGAAATGTACAGAATAAGTTTCCCACAGTTAAATTATCCTACAGATACTTTAAGCAGTTGTGGGGAAAAAAATGATTCAAATTATAGTGGAGATGTTAAAATGATACAGACAAACTAAGAAAGGCACAGAAAAAGCAACAAAACTGTTCCATGGGTTTGGAACTGCTTCCATAGAGAAAAAGCCTCAGCATGGTTGGAGTTCTTGGCTTGGAAGAGAATGACTAAAGATATGACAGCAGACCATAAAATCATAAAATATATGGAGATACTGCATCTGGAATGCTGCCTGTGTTTTTTTTGCAATCCAAAACTTAGGGAGTACCCACTTATCAGTGGGTTAAGGTAAAGGAAGCAGTTTGCAAGCAATGCATAATTACATTATGAAACTGATTGTCAGTGTTTTGGGCCACTGGATATTAGGAACCCTAAACGTAAAAGTGAAAGAGAATAGGTCTATTGATTAGTCTCCTGACATACTGGTTTGCCTCAGGAAGGCCATGGACTTCCTCATACCATGG
The DNA here is from genome assembly GCA_013400975.1 of Atrichornis clamosus. Lineage (NCBI taxonomy): Eukaryota > Metazoa > Chordata > Aves > Passeriformes > Menuridae > Atrichornis > Atrichornis clamosus. The sequence continues at coordinate 225,840 of WBMZ01004606.1, read as the reverse complement.
AAAAGATCACTTAATATTTCTCCCAGTTCTTACACCCCTCCTACAAACTTCTGCTCTTGGCCACAGTGATAGGTAGGAAGGTGGGTCACTATGGCCTTTGTCTGACCCATCATTGCACACCTTACTTTCTCACAACATTTACCCAGAAATATACTTAAAATCCAGTCTAAGCTGATAACTGCTGTTTATGTTGTGCAAGAGCAAGACTTCCTGTTATATAATTTGGGTCTGTCTGGGACTGAGTTAACTTTCCCCATAGCAGCCACCATAGTGCTGTGCTTTGCATTTGTAGCTAGAAGGGTGTTGATAACACACCAATGTTTTGGCCATTGCTGAGAAGTGCTAGTGAAACATCAAGGCTGCCTCTCCAATTGTCCCTACAAAGGCCAGGTGGTTGGGAGTGGGCCAGAGGTTTAGAGAGGACACAGCCAGGACAGAAGACCCAAACTGTGTAAAGCCATATCCCATTTCATATCATCTTGTCCTGAGCAATAAAAGCTAAAAGAAAGGAGACAAAGGGGAACATTAATTATTAAAACTCATTATTAAGATATTTGTATTCCAAAGAAACCACTATGCATACCGAGGCTCTGCTTCCTAGGAAGTGACTGGACATCACCTGCTGGTGGGAAGTAGAGAATAAATCTTTTTTTTGGCTGTGCTTCCATATGCCTTAGCTTTTCTTCATTAAACTACCTTTATATTGAACCACAAGTTTTTAATCTTCTTTTCACCCCCTAAACTGCTGAGGAGGGGAAGTGAGAGAGCAGCTTGGTAGGCACATGGCTGGCAGCCAAGGCCAACCTAGGAGTCCAGCAATGGGGCCTTAGAGGAATTTGACATAATGACAGTAATTGCAAGACATAACAGGTTAAACATGGACTGGACATTGTCAGACTGTAGAATAATTGTGGAGAATTTTGGTTGCAATTGTGATGGGGGGATGAGGGGTTGAGTGTGCGTAAATTGTCTTTAAAAAGTCTTTACAGAAGACTGTAACCTTCAAGGTATGGACTAGAGAATGGATTCTTAAATAAAGATAAGGCCAGCTTTTGCCTTGATACGACAGGTGGCAGGCCTATTGATCAAAGGAAACCCTGATCCAAGGAAGTGTAGCCCCTTTAGACTTATTTGTGGTCAGTAGTTAAGACATTAGAGAAGATTTAATTTTCTAGGAAAAGAAAATTAGTTAAATCTAATTTGCTTCAGCCTCAGTAAAATGCTTGATTCGATTGTTGTAAAGAAAATGATCAGATTTTCTTAAGAGAAGCTGAAGCTTAGCAGAATAACTGAAGACTCGGGTTTTCACACAGAATACCACGAGTCCATATCAGTTACTGATTTCATGAACTTAAGTGTTGTCATTTCAAAAGAGAACTGGGTTAGCATTCAGGAGGAAATGGGTGGCCTTGAGGGTGAGGAAATTGAAGCAGTAAAGCACTCAGTAGAGCAAACCAAGATTTTATGCAGAAAACCTAAATCCCTAAAGATGAAACTTGATTTATGTAATTATTTATTTGGTGTATTGGCTGCAATAGCTTGCAACAAATCTGAGGCCAGCTCTGGTACTCCTGAACAGCACTTTTCCCTTTCTTTAGGTTTGGTTTAATCAGCACAGTCCCAAGCATGGATAAGTAAAGTGCTGCTATAAGTGCTAGAGAGTCTCATGTTGTGTTTTAGAGAGGGAGTCATTTCTACAGGTCCATGTGAAAGCTATGTGAGTTTACACTCAAGGCAGCAGCTACAGAAGAACAGATTATACCAACCACTGTCGCTAGCGCCTTTTATCAAGGCAGGAAGGGTGTGAGGGGGTGAGGTCCAGACACAGTGACCTTCCAGGAAGCGTCCCTTGTCGAGCTGCTCCTGTGGGATTCGCAAATCCCTTCGCACACACCAGGCACTCCCTGCGAGGTGTGTGCAGGCAGGGACATGTGCACACACACGACCCAAGCAACCAGCAGAGACAGAGAGACGGGAGGGGTTCTTCATTTGGAGTTCCAAGGTTTAATGGAGATCCACACTCGAAACAGTCCAGTGACAAAGAGCCACCAGATAGCTCATGCAGAAGATTTTATACGGGGGTAGAAAGGGGCAGAGAGAGCATCAGGGTCCAATGAGGTGAGGGTCCAGGGGCAGAGATAAGGTGGAGTGACAGGGTTACAAACAATAGGGGAAGGAGAGGGGAGGGGAAAGGGAGCCAGAGCCAATGGGGAACTAAACAAGGGAGAACTTTCCAGAACTGGGTAAGGGTTTACAAATGATTGACAGAGGGATTAACATAATGGGGTGTACACCAACCAGGAGATAAAACATTACATTAACTTAGGGGGAGAACCATAAGGCAAAACCATAGGATACACTGAAGGAGGGGAAAACCTTAAAACAGTGGCAGTTTCAACCACCGCAACAAACCACCTTTGGCTGAGAAAAGGACAAATGTTTAGTCTAGGCTAAAAATTTAGGTTTTGGACTATATGGCTATTGTATGTTTGCTCACAGTCCAGCCTCCATAGGGAAGTGAGATGGAAAGAGATGGTTTGCTTTTAACACCTTTATTGGTCTGCTTTCATATACGGTGTCTGCCAGCACATGGTGACAGGAAGCATCCTGAACATGCAGAGGTCAGAGACTTTTGTGGCTTTCCAGATTTTGGCTTTGGTAGCGTATCACTCAATTTGAAAAAGCATTTCTGGCAATAAGCATATGCAGCTTTGGGTCCATCTGACAGGTTTCTGTAGCATTAGCACAGCCAGCACTGCCTGCATTGTCAACACTGCAATTCCTAATTTCATTTCTGAATTTTCTACTGAGCTTCTGTGGACCAAGTCAGACAACACATCTCACTGTGTCCTGACATGCCTCTGTTTCTGCATTTCATGTAGTGCTACCTCTGCTCTCGGTTCTGTCTCTTCACACATCTGAGCTCATAAGATATAAAGACAATTTTTCCTTTAAACTTTCTCCTTTAGATCAAGTATCAATCAGTATCATGGCCATGCCATAGAGGATTTAAGTTTCTTTTAATGTTCAGCTCTCAGACTAAAAATGAAACTTGTCTTTTTTTCCTGTAAAGCAGGATAGTCTTTACATAAGGTAGTGGCAGGGAACACTTGTCCATAACCTAATTTCCTTTGTCCTTGAGAAATATTTGGGCATAAACAGAAAATTGTCATTAGTTTCTATTTTGCTATCCATTTCTTTTGAGTCTACTTGAGATTACATGAAAACACTACTGAACAAGTGTGCTCTTTACCGTTTTTTTTTTTTTTTCCTACAGTTAATTTCTCACATGGCATACCAAAGAAGGTGGATATTTAGGTTGGGCTGAACAATTAGGCAAAGATGGTAAATATCTTCATATATACACCTGGTTACTTTCCTGTGAAATTTTAAAGCCTGAAAATGTGCATTTGCTTGTAACCCTAGCATCATGTCTACTTGCCTTATCCAGGAATGTTTCAGCTGAACACTGCAACACTCATATTGAAGATCCCTCCTGCTTCTAGTCCTTCTGGAGCATGGCCTCTCTGTGCTCACCTGGGCTGCCAGCACAAGAAAGCCCTGGGCAGCATCCCAGCATAACCTCTGAGTTCTCTGCCCAGAACAGCACTCTGTCCATTGCCTACTATATTTGCCTCTTGACATGTAAGATCTGTTAATTCAGCTTCTTCTGCTGGCTTCTTCCTGAACGTGTGTAGGACCCATCCCTGCTCCTTTTATAACCAGGAGAGGATTTATTGCTTTGCATACATTGTTCAACAGAAGTAGATATTTGTTTTATTTCACTGCAAAAGTAATTCATGAACAGGGATGAAGTATGATCTTAATCTTTATTCAGGCAGAGCTCAAAATCACAGCAGTAGATTTCTTATGATCCCTTTCAGAAAGCAAGGGCTGAGGAAAACCAGCAGGACTGAGTTATGGATCATGTTTCCTAGACTGAAATGGTATTCCTGAGAGTAAGGTGCTGTGGGTTAGCACAGTTTTGATGATGTTGCAGTCATATGTTCCCAATAGATACTGGAGTTGCTGATCTTCGTGCTCTTCTCAGATGTATTTCACCATATAGCAGAGTGACCAGGTCCTAGGGATGATGTAAGAGAAAGAAATGAGAGCTCTGTCTTTTAACACAATAGCAGCCAGTGAAAAAAGTCTTAGGTACACTATGGTGTTAACACACCTTTATTTTAACCTCTTTGTGTAATTTAAGTCTGTGGAAAAAGACATCAGGCTCTTTGATGATATTCAACCTTCCAAGGACAAGCTGGAGTCAACAAATTAGTATGGTTGCAAACAAGGAAATCCTTTGCCCCTCCTCTCCTCATTCTGCGACTCTGAGGCTCAGGCTATATAAAAAGACCTAAAGGATTAAGGAGGCACACTTCCATGGGAGTGGGAGGATCTCTCTGCCATGCTCCAAACTTATTTAGAACATAAATTCTGGAGCTTAATCAGAACAGGATTTTCTGAACTGATTCACTGCATTCTGCCAACCACCGACCTTTTTCTCATTTACTATTTAAAATGTAATATATTAGTGAGAAAATATTTATTTTTGTATTTTATCTCTGTGTCTCTTGATATGCTTCCATTTGTCTTGGTGCAGCATCTTTGGTTCTCATTTGCGCTGATAAAAATGTCACACTGACCTTCAGAAGTGTACCTGCTGACTGGAGATTTTGCTCTCGGGGTAGTTCTGATGCCACTGCACACTTCAGCTTGTTTATCAAGCCCTTAACTCACAGAAGCTGATATTGTGTCAGATCATCTGCTAATTGGAAAGACCACCTGACAAGAAGATTAGAAGGAAACCTCCATTCTTACTGACATCTGCTGGGTGTTTTGTGTCTTCGCAGGACTTTACAGTTCACAGGATAGTTTCTTCTGTGTATAACATTGAAGAGGTACCCTTTTTGTTGATTTCTTTGCTTTTTCTAAAAGCTGAGTGTTTCCCTCACTCCCTTTCTTTCTGCAGCGTCAAAAAAACCCCAGACCTTTTTAATTCTTTATGGTCTGAACTAAAATCACAAAGATCCAACTGATGATGAAATCTTCTATAGAAATAGTATTTTGCATTGAAGCACTGTTGACAAGGAGAGGGTTCGGGGATAGCAATTAATGCTTCAGAGTCACTTGATAAAAGCTCCCTTAAGTCATAGGTAATAGTTCTGCAGAGAAGTGGAGAAATAATTTCTTCTTCCCTGGGGATGGGAGAAAAATAAAGTTTCATATAAGGGTGTTTTTTTGTTTGTTTAGTTTGTTGGAGTTTTTTTGGGAGCGCAGTTATTTGTTTGTTTGGTTTTGTTAATCAGTGAAAAAAGCAGGAATAGCTCTGGCTATTGTTTATTGCATTTTCAGGCTGATGAGCACTGTGTACCTGCCCATCCTATCCTCCCAACTTTTGAAAAGAAGGAAAGTGTGTTTAAAATAGGCTAGCAAACACTGACATACTTAATTTTCATTTTTCAGATCTTTAAACAGCTTTCTTCATGTATGCAGGCTCTAGGATGGACAGTCCCATAGGTGACCACCAAAGTCAAAACCAGTACACAGCTTCCTCCTGTTGTGTATACTGAAGGAGTTGCTATAGATTAACCTCTGAAATGGGTCTTATAAAGCAAGTTCAGAATGTTACCTTGAAGCGTGAATGCTCTTAAATCAAAGTTTCCTGAACTCCTGCCTTCTGAAGCATGAAATGATGAGAAAATTAGAGCAGAGAAGGGCAGGTAATAAAACAACTGCTCCCTCAAAATCCAGGTCAGGGCCTTATGTTAATTCATTATTCACCATCCTATTTTTCTAACAACTTTCACAAAAATGGAAAAGGAGAATGAAAAGGAGTGATTAAATAGGACACCTGGCCCTGAAATATTATTTCTTAATGTTATAACTTGAAAGGATACTACTACAAATAGCAATTGTGGTATAGTTACTGTGCAATAAATTCTGCTCTTGTGTCAGCACCCGCTGAGCAGGGAGAGGGGAGGAGACTGAACTGAGCCTTCATCTCATTCATACAGTCTGATTATACACAAGCTTTAAAATCAGCTCTCATTCCACTTTATATTTTCATCTCCATTCAATTTTCAGTGAAGTGTTCCTGTGTTCCTGAGAAAAAAGGAGGACATGATTACGTAAGAGAGTAAAGCATGCATTCGATTACAGAAAGCAGTATCATCTCTTCCCTAAACTGATTAGTTATTGTTCCCTTAAGTAGCACTGACTATGCTCATGTGCTTTGCAATCCAAGCCGTAAAGCATAGGCACTGGCCAAATGCCAGTGCAGCACCCACTGATGCCATTCATAAAAGACAGAACCTGAGAAGTCTCCAGTGGAGGTCCTCTGAGGAGCCTGAAACTTTGGTCCATGTTTTCCAAAACCTTCTTTCTGAGGAGCTTTTTTAGTGGCCTGGGTGCCTGTCAGCTGACACTCATTTGCCAGTCAGTGCTATATAGGAAAGGAGCCTATGGTGACCTGATTAATTCATTTGATCAGCCTGATTTTGTACAGTAGAGGAATGCAAGCATAACAATGATTAGGCCTATCTTGTGCTGATTTTGCACAAGTTTCTGTATGCTCAATTATTTTTTCTGAACAGGCTATTTATGTCATAGCAGACACATCTGGTATTTTGATTCAACAATGCTATATGGGAATGTTTCATATTTTACGTCTTTCACCGTGTTAATCATCTTCAGTAACATAAAATTGAGACAACAAGGAGAAAAAGGAAAAAGGACAAAGTCTCTAGGGAAAATCTCCTCCTGTTAGGTCAGTTTGGAGAGAGAGCCTTTAAATAAAGTCAGTCAGCTCCACAGAAGTCTCTTCCCCTGACAAGAAAAAGCAGGAATCTGGAGCCTTAGCGCTTCTCAACCAGTTGCCTTGTGAGAGCATTAATGGGCTAAAAGAGGAAATGTAAAGCAGCAGCAACTGAATGAGAGAGAGGGCACCAGGCTGCAGGAGTTACGGGCCAGCCACAGTCACCTAAGGTTTCCCTCAGGCCTCAGGGAGCCACCAGGAGCCCTACAAAAGAGCCTTCCCTCTTCCCAGGGAGACCCGAGAGCAGCTCTGAGCATGGCAGGGGCATTTACTGCCTTTTGAGGCTCACCATACATCTTGACCTCAGCAGGTAAGGAGGGATCTATGAACATACAGATGGGGGATTCTTCTAGTGTGTACTAGTACATAAATAAAAAAATTAAAAAAAAAAAAAGAGAAAAAACGCACACAAAAAAAAAAAAAAAAAAAAAAAAAAAAAAAAAAAAAAAAAGAAAAAAAGCACACAAAAAAAAACCAAAAAAAAAAAAGGAGAAAAAGAGACATAAAAGACCATAAAGGATATTAGATTAATATTTTCCTCTGTCAGCTATCATGTTACTCTTTACAGAATTAAATCACTGGAGTGTGTCCAGTCTTGCATTCTTCTAACATATCTGATGCGAACTGGAGGCTGCCTAATATTCATTATTAGTAACTGGCTAAAAATGGTGACGTGTAAGCTGCTTTGGTAGAACTTATTTAAAATACTCAAACAGAGAATGCAATCACATGTGGGTTATTTTGGTGGTTTTTTGCGTAAAAGTTTGTACGACTCAAAAATTTCTTTGTGGGCAATTTGTACGCATGAGATTGCCTGACAAACTAATATATACCCAGAGGTTATTTTACTGTGCAGCAATTCCTACAGAAAGTTAATCATGAGCAGACACGTTGTATTTTGAAATTTTGGTCCAGGGCCTTTAAGAGTGAATGTGTAAGTAACAAAGGCAAACAGTTTGTACTTATACAAACTTCAAAACAGATATAATGTGTTATTTGAATAAACATGAGGCTCATGCGTGCATGTTTTAGTATGGGCCTCTCTAAAAATGATCTTAAACAATACAAACAATTAGATAATACAGTCATCAAATCAGTTAATAATCTAAAAAATATGATATGAACATCACTAAAGATAGACAAGATATCGAAAAAATTCATAAAAATCCAGCATTTACTTGTCCTAATTTAGTAATTACTTATTTAGTAATGTAATATCACCAGTAGAGAATGAGCAAAATTAAGGAAAGTGAGGGTTACATAGACAAGACTATCTGGTTATTTATGTGAGACAGAAGCATGTCGTGAGAGTTCTCTTCTGAAATAAGCTGACAATGAACACTAATATGTCACAACATACCACAGATTGATTTCAGTTCAGTCAGCCTCAGTTATAATGATTAGTACAGATGATATTTAACTCTGCAATTTGCATAGTGTGGATTAATGTTCAACCTGGGTGGTTACCATAAGTAAGACATTCATCTCTCTCCTACATTCCTTCATCTGCAGATATTCAGGCACAACTTTAAACTAGTTCCCAGTGAGCAATACTCACTACCATGATGAGCAATAGGAAATTAAATGTTAAATCCAAAAGAAAAGAATCATCACTAGCTTTAGGAATTTAGCATTCAAATCAAGTAACTTATCAAAGTCTGAACTGAAAACACTGTAATTATTTATATCTCCACGTGAAACTTCCTGCTCTCATAAAACATCTAAATATATTGACAACCAGTAAATATTTTTCATTTGAAAATCACTACCAAACTCAGGTTTTACTGTAATTAATTTTAGTTCTGGCAGGGTGAGCAATATTTTTGAGTTTCTTTAAAAAAGGTCAAGTTTGATTCTCATATTTTTCTTGTGAAAGATCTGTGGAAATATATATTCCAAGGGAACCAAACAGATTTGTAGGCAGCATCAGGAAATGTAATGATGGCATACCATACACATATTTGATTGAAAAATGTATTTTTCAGGCTTTTTACTTACTGGTTGCAGTGGTAGGTGTTAACTCCTAAACACGAAAAACCTAACAGATTCTTGAACTTTGAAGATCTCAGCCTGAAGATATTTAGTATTTTAAATAGTTGTCTTAATATATTTTTTGAAGTTTGGAGAAGCTAGGGTTTTTCTGGTAACATATGGAGTTCTGTGGGTTTTGGATGCAGGCGCATTTTGTAGTTATGATCAGTCATTAGGGTCTATAACGTCTATCCTTCTAGAAGTTTTATCTTTATTTCAAAGGTGTATGTATTTATATACCAGAAAAATTATGGGTCCATTTATATGGCTACCAATATTCAAAAAATCCTAAAGCCCTTTTTCTGCTGTGCTGTTATCTTTTAGGTAGACTGTCTTCTTGTTGATACTAAATACTGACACTTTAAATATTACCTCCAAAATGCAGTAGTACCATACTTTCAGAGGCATCATATATTTCAGAATGGTATACTTCAAATATCATCATTTCTTTCTACAACATTTTGCTCTGGGGTGGGGAATCTCACAAGGAAAAGAAAGCAACAAAATGCTGATCCTTTGCATTCAGCTCATCTTGGATCATGACATATGATCTATTTCATGGATTGCAGTCTACACCTGAGTTCTAAAAGGAGTCAGAGGAAACGTCCTCTCTTGTGACTTTCATTATGAAGAGAGCAGTTTTAAAAACTATTTTCTGTATGTGTGTGGAAGAAGTCCTGATGAATATCTGACACAACATTGTTGGGTTTGTCTGACAGACCACAGACCATTCTTGCGCAGTGACACCGCTGCCAGGATAGCTCCTTGAATCTCCTGAATGTTTTTACTTTAGAAAGACTGTGATCATTATATGTACCACACATCACACTTCTCACTGCCACTTTGAGCCTTCTCACTCATTGTGAAAATTCAATGTGCACCAACAAAGACAGAAGATAGGAAAAAAAAATTAAAGAAGATTGCTCCCTGTACAATATTATGAATGAGCAAAGCAGCAGTGAACTATTCCTGTTTATAGACTCTTTGGTGGTAGAGAGTCTTGCACATTCTTTTGTATCCACTCTAAGGAAGTTCTGCATACATAAACACAGTCAATTTAAAAGAAAAAACACTCAGACTCTCCATTGCCTGAAATACAGTTTTCCTTGTGAAGAATTACTGGTGCATCCTTTCAAATCCATAGGTCATAACCACAGTTAAAGGGAAAGGAAGTTAATTTTAAAAGGTATAATTTTTAATTTGATATAGGTGTTGCAGTAATTATCCTTTTGCAACAACAAAAATGTTTACATTTTTGTTTCCATTTTCAAGGTTTTTTTTTGTTCCCCCTGAAGGAATAAAACCCATCTCTCATAGCAGCTGTTGTTTCAGGACCTTCAATGATTACATGAAGCTATGATGTTTAAATTTGTACTCAGCGCGAACACAGTGCAAAAGCCAGTGCTAAATAGATATGGATTTAAGTGAGATGTTTTGAAGACTTTTTTCTATTCACTAATGTAGCACGGAGTAGTCAGCCTCAGTGTGAAAAATAATTTGCTATTGTCACAATGTTTTCAGCTGGAATGGAATTGACACAAATTGCAAAAAAACAAAACTGATTTTGGGATATACTACAGAGGTATGGCTTATTCTGTCAAAAATGATTACACACTGAAGATCTGCTGACTTTATGATGTCATGTATGCCTGCCTTCCTTCCTTCCTTCCTGCCTTCCTTCCTTCCTGCCTTCCTTCCTTCCTGCCTTCCTTCCTTCCTGCCTTCCTTCCTTCCTGCCTTCCTTCCTTCCTGCCTTCCTTCCTTCCTGCCTTCCTTCCTTCCTGCCTTCCTTCCTTCCTGCCTTCCTTCCTTCCTGCCTTCCTTCCTTCCTGCCTTCCTTCCTTCTTCTTCCTTCCCTCCTCTTAGCAGTTTTCCTAACTAGCATTTTCTTCTCAAAATTTCTGCTGTAAGGAAGACTGCGTCCTGCTCTCCAACTCACAGATTTATTATGCTTAGGAAAAATGGAATGCTTAGGAAAATTTGAGAACTATTTATTTATTTGCTTGCTTTTTTATTTTTGGTGCTCACACCAGCAATGATTAATTTTAATATGATGAATTACAAATATAGACGTGTAGCATGCTTTGTGCCCATTCATTTCACTTGCAAATGCAGCACAGGTTTTCCTTTTTGCCTGTGGTGCAATTTCACCAACAGTTTTAGAGAATGCAGAAATCAGTCATCTGAAACCTGTAGAAATGTGATCAAGTCTGGTGTGAACTCTGCAGTCTTTCCTTTTCTTGTTTACTTTGTTTTGGAAACCAGAGCCTCAAATATGACAGAAGATGGTTCTTTTGCTCTAGTGTGCCCATGATTCAATTCTCATCAATAAGATCAGTAAGTAAACTAGGCTCTTCCCAAAGAAAATCTGATATCCTTCTTTTTTTCTTTTTTTTCTTTTTTCTTTTTTCTTTTTTTCTTTTTTCTTTTTAATATCTACCTGTGCACATTCTCTTCTGTAGAACATTGTCTTGGTTGCATCTAAACAGGTTGTGTCCTGTCTTCCAGTGACCCACATGCTTTTGTTCTAAACCAACCCAAACAAAACAAATATGGTAATTTCAAATTCTCAATTTAAAAAGGTTTCTTGGAACCGAACTTCTCCAGAACAACTTGGAGATCAGTTCCTAAACTTATCTCTTGTGAAGATCACTCAGGGATCTGGACATAAGCCACACTGTCCAGTTGATAAAACACTGAAGAGTCATGTTGAATTAAGTAACCTAAATATAACTGATTTCATCTTTTACTTCACTGTCACGCCTTCACTTAGTCCAGAGTTCTTAAACCTTTTCTACAGGGTAGAAGAAAAGTCATTAAGCAGCATTTTAAGGACACACCCTTTGTAAGACTATCTGGAGTACTTTTACATTTTGGTCATAATCTCAGTATATCCCTCAGAAAAAAAGTTTGCTTATACAAAGTAAGTGTGATTTAGCATTTGGAAAGGAGAAGGCATGCTACATTGTCTGGCCAGTCCAAGTAATTTGGATAATTTTTGTATTGGATTGATGGAGGTAATTTTGAAACTCATATTCAAGCTCCTATTCAGAGAGACAACGTCACTGAATTTTTAAGTACAGGAGTGTCCATTCAGAAACTAATTCATCACTAAACTTCTGGATGGCTTTGAGCAAGTCCCTTCACATCACTCTCTCTCTATCTGTTGTCTTGGACTAGGACTGTATTATACAACAGGGCCCTAAAATCCAGAGAGCTTTCTCGGCAATATTGTAAAATAATGTTTCAAATGTTTTGGATTTCCGAATCACCATTTCTTTGAAAAAAGATAATATTTATTTTGCCTAAATATTGCTAATAAGATAGTAGGTTGCTTGCCTGTAAGGAGTGCAGCTCTAGCTGTTATTAAAGTTTTATCCTATCCTATAGTAGCTAAGAATTCTGTAGCTTTTGCCATTTTGCTTCAAAAAAATTCCAACACGTCACCTGTATTATGGGCACCCAAAGTAGCAAGTAGAATTATATAATATAAGAATACTTTTATTCTAATGTTTTAATTTAGTTAGAGACGTAAGCATAGTCCTTTTAGTTCTAAAGAAATAAAATACTAATGAATATATAATGGACAAAATCAGATTACAGTCAGCTAAAACCCATGAAGAAACTTCAATGACAAATTTTATTTGTTTGTTGCAGAGAAGCTGGATGTGTATCTCCCTAACAAGAGAAGGGAGATGTAGTGTTTCTATGACATCATCACAGCACGTGACATCAATGCTTCACCTTTCTCTTCTGAAAGGGCATGATATCTATAGCCCATAAGTTCAGATAATCTCTAACTGGGACAATGGTTCTTCTATGAGTGGAAGTAGAAGACAAAGGCATTTGTTTTGGTGCTGTAGATGGACCAGAAAAATAGTTTATTAAAGCGTCTGATAGGTAATAGTAATTATTTTTACACTCCAGTTGAAAAAATTATGCAAGCAATTAAAAAATGCTTCCTTTTTTTTTTCCCTCTCTATTCTGTGATTTGCTGGATGTGCTCTGTGCTGAAGGTCGGTGAAGAAGTCATGTAGAGGATTAGTAGATTTTGAAACCATTTTGTTAGTCCTTTATGAGTATGTTCATTTCCAGGTATTTTAGGGTCAAATATGGTAAACCTTTAATTGTAAACAAAAATTCTCATAACAGAAACATGGTTTTGAAGTTGATTTTAAAAATTAACACACATAAGAACTTAATTTCTTGCTAATGCATTTTCAAGTGTTGTATAAACTAAGCAAATAAACATGAGAATGCTATCAGTTTTGAATAAAAGCTATTAAAAATTACAATACCATAAATTAGAGTGCATTTACCTAGACCTCTAAGTTACAGCATACTCTCAGCCTCTGAGAATAACTTGTTCTGTTTCCTTAGTATTGAGCAGAGGCTGAAAGCTAGTATAAACCCTGAACCCATCATTTTCTGGTTTCCCTGAAATCAAAATTAAAACAAAGGCTTGATGTATACTTATCTAAGAAGCCCCTACCCACACAAGACCTAAAAGCTTGCAAGGAACCCAAGAGAAGAATAGTACTCAACGGTGTCTGGTGGTACTTTGAGAAACGTTTTCCTCCAAACACCTTCCTTTGCTCAGAGATATCCCAAAACTAAAAAGAAATCTGGTATCTTTCATTGCTTATTTTGAGGGCAACTTCTGATATCTGCCTTGTTATCTAAACTTTGAACTAATTCTAGAATTATACCCATGCATCCAGTCTTAGATATGAGATTTAATACACTAGGCATAACAGGTGACTCTTGCTGAAACAAGATCTCTTTAGTATAGCAATTTTGTAGAATGCATAACAAAAACCTCTGTAGCACACAGAGTTCAAGGAGATAATTTCTTCAGCCTGTGGGTTTTGAATCTTTAACCAGCTCTTGCCTTCGTTCTAGCTAGCAGAACTACCTGAGCAGTGAAAGGAAGCATAAATTATCAGCCACAAATAACAGCAGCAGTGCAGTTCTTTACCATGGGACGTGCTGCACTAAGTCAGGATCTCTGCTTTTGACATTCAACCAGTAGCCCTGACTCTAACCTTAATTATAGCCCAGGGTTCCATCTACTCAGAAAACATGTACAGAAGGCATGGGACTTAAAAAATACTTTACCTCTTCCTACCCATTAGCATTCAGCAGAGTGTACTTTATATTTTATATTAGTTTGTCCTAATCTTAGTGTAATTAAATGCAGGAAAGCTACCCCAGTGTGGATGTTACAGGCCTGGGTGCAGAGAGATTTCAGTTTCCTGACAGGCGTCTGTGTGAAAGCAAGGCTTTCTCAAGGACGCTGCAGGAAAACAATTCAGAAGTATTGTAAACTATGGTCTTGTTATGAGACCAAAGAAGAAAATATATGTGGTAAGAGTTACTGGGTCCAGCCAATCCCTCTGGGGGGTGGCTGGTCAGTTAACCAATAACCTTATGTCAGTCCAGCATGCTAAGGTATATAAGCACCTTTGTAAATTAATAAAGTGTCGTTTTTTTCATCTACATAAAACCGTCCGTGTCGTTATTACTGGATATCTGCGCGCTAGTGACACCCCAGCAATGTCATACTGACTGTAGTTAACACTAAACTTCTGCCTCATTCCAAACATCTACGTTTTTCTATCTCTGGATAAGCAAATCCTGATACCATTCCTAACTTTAACTTTTCCATTTTAGCCAAGGGAATCCCTCTCTTCTGAAAAAGGGAATACTGAAGGTGGCATCTGCCTTCTTGCCATCATTTAGAGCCATTTAGCACCCACAAAAAAAAGGAACTCTTCAGTCTTTAAGTTTAAAAATCCAAACACTAACTGACTTTCAAATTCATTCTATCCCAGGGATCCATTGTGAGTAGAAAAACCATCAAAATTCTGCTCATGAGAGGCAACTACTTTCATTTGAACTCTGAAATGCCATTCAAAAGCCTTAAATTACTAGATCCCAAACACTAACCTTAGCTGTCAGCTTGATTTTAGCTAGAGACCACCTTTTTCTGGAAAAGTGGATATGAAGTACTGGACTAAAAGGCCTTTGTATTCCGCAAAAACTCTTAGAGTCATTCAAAGCACAAGAAAAAAATTTCTCATTACTCTTTAGACTCCCTTGGTCTAACTCTAACCTTCTTTTCTCTCTAGCAAAGAAACCTATCCAGACAGTGATAGGGAGGTAATTTATTGGCCATGACCAGCTCTAACCTTGTCCTCAGTGGTGGAGATCATGCAACATCCAGTCTCACAATGAGATCTTCTCTCTCCAGAGACCAAAATCCTGTCTGTCATCTTCACTTTCATTCCAGCCAGCAGAGCCTTCTGAATAATACAAGAAAACATAAAGAGTTACCACAGCCCTTTGCCAATAGATGACCATTTCAATTTCAGTCTGTGTGGGCTCCAGAACAGAAGAATTACCTTTTCAGGCTTTAGATCCTCATCTCCTAAAAATCAAGAGCAAGAAGAAAGAGGTTGACTTTATTTTTTCTTGCTGAGGGCAGGCATGTCACACATATTAATTGAAGATTGCTAGGTTTCTCTTTTACATACTGGCTCTGTAAAGTTATTTTAAAATATTTTAAAGCCACGCAGCTTTTATAGGCACAAAATACCTTATCCTGGGTCATAGTGCTTACCCACTGAGCATTACAGGATGCATGTTGTATGTGCCTTATATAGAGAGCCAAAATACAGTTTTTTATAAGTACTTTGGTAAAATTCTTGATAAAAGAGGCCACTGTAGTTCTGACATCTATCATTACAGAGACTTTCTTGCAGTGATGACTTATAGTACATAAGACTGCTGAGACTATGCTATATTGATCTGGTGTTCAGTAATAGCCAAATTCATTACTTACCAAGATCTTCATTCTTTATCCCAATGTCTCTGATCACTCCTCTTAGGTAACAATCTGTGTGAGAACATGAAGAAGACAGATTGAAAGTCTGAATGTTAATGAGGGAATTAGTGCAGTGGTAGCAAAAAGCATTCCTAAAATACAGCCCAGCAGTCACCAGGAAGCAACTTTACTTCTTCTAATGTATGTTTTGCCTTCCACACAGTACTGTTGAGGGTAAATTGATTGAAGATTAAAGTGCTTTCCATTTCTTTGATGGAAGTTGCTATGGAAATGGAAAGCATACTTATTAGATATTTGCCGTCACTTTTTGTTAAATCTAACTGTTCTAGGTTCTCTTTGTCTCGGAGTCTTGCTGCACTTTTCAGCATCTGATGTTGTTAGCAGACCCACAACAGGAGATATTCTATGCTGCTCTGTGTACTCACTTTCCATTCTGTTTTAGCTGGATTTCTCAACAGCAGAGCTATAACCTCTGGCAGTCATGCAAGGGATTTTCATGATAATGCATTAAGCAGTTCAAAAGCTGAAAAGACACTCAATTGTTATTTTAAATATTTATCGTATCTATCGCAGTATGTATAATAATATGTAAATGTAGTTAAACTATTAGTCTTTTTTAACAACTGCCATTGCATGTGCCATGTCAAGACATTTGGGGCACTGGAGGCATTTGCATACAAATGTACACATTATACCTTTTTTTAGTCCTTCAGGACTTTGTTGCTGCTACCACTTCAGAGCTGCCTTTCCTTTTCCAGAATTGCAACAGCAGTAGTTGACAGAAGAGAGGAAGGAATCTATTTGTCTTTCGCTTTGACTCTCCTTACATGTAGGCACTTTTCTTGCTACAACTTTAGTTACAAGTTTTGAATTTTTTACTGATTCTTTTCTGTGTTTGAGAGAAGAAACCATGATTTAATCATACAGAAAGGTGAAAGGGTTTGTTTATATTGAGTTTTTTATACTGTTTGTGCGTCTTCAAAGGAGAGATTTTTCCATAATGCCACCAAGAAAAACAAAAAGGTAGGATTTAAAAAAAAAATTCTAGCTCTTTAATAAGGTCTAGCTTATACCTCTGAGGCACAAACATGAATAGTTCCTTAGCATACCTATGCACATGCATGGAGAATAGCCCTCCAGGAACACATGAAAAAAGAACTGAAACTTCACTGGGAAAACACTTGTCGAAAAAAAAAGAATTAAAAAGAGCGCCATTGTTAAGCATGCACCCCTATTGTTCTGGAAGGGAGAAGTGTTGGCTTTAACCTTAGTTATAGTAAAATGTGCAGGTGTAAATATAGTAAAATGTGCAGGTACAGCTGATTTGCAGTGAGAGCCTTCTGGGGAGGTGTGGACAGCTCTAGAGCAAAGAAAAGTAGGAGCTTCCTTTTGCCATGCAGGGAAGCTTTCTTTTTTGCAGTCATTCTCTCTTTTCAGCTTTTGGTTGCTTCCCATTCATGTGAGTCCTTAAGAAAATATTAGAGGATAAGTGAAGGTTGTGTTTCGGTATACTTCCTAAATCTATCCCAAGAATGAATCAAAAACCCCCTTCATTTTTTTGCCCATCTGTTAAAAATATTAAGAGTATAGCAGGGAAAATACAAGTGTTTTACTGTCTCTGCTGCTGAGACTGGCAGTTTCTTAGCAGTAAAAGCAGAAAGAAACAAACCCATTCACAATGAGGGGAGATGTAATAAAAAGTGACCTTCATCTATATTTCATTTATTTTGAAGCTTCAAGAGAAAAATAAAAATCTTGCAGCTGGGTTGTCACAAACAGCCTGTAGAACTGCTGAAAGAAACTTGCTTCCAGGGTGTATTTCTACTTCCACATTTCTAAATGCTTTTATATTTTAAAAGGCATTCTAGTCTCTTATGGAATTGCATGGAGACTGCTAGACCTAGACTACACTTTTCCATCCAGATTAAAAAAAAAAAGTAAACCAGGTTGCCTAATGCTTCTAAGGACTGAACAGTAATGCTAAAATAATTTCCAAAGCAAAAAAACAGCTATCCTGTATTAGAAATATTGTAACATTAAAAGAGTCACTTTGGAAGCAGCAAAGCCATTAACAACGAAAAAAACCCCAACTAAACCTTCTTAAAATTCAATACTATTTCCATTAAACCGTGAAATATGTAAGTGCATTTTTTATTCTGCAGGACTGATCCTGAGCAGTAGCTAAGTGTCATCAAGGCAGTTCAGGTGAAAGGCAGCAGTGAAGAAGGGCTGTGAAGAAGGTCTGTGGAGAAGGGCTTTGTTACACAGAGTTGACTCAGTGCTTGTTTTGCCATGTGCTGAGCAGCTATGAAAGAAACCTTCTCCATATGTCTGAAAGGTCTCCCTTTTTTCCTTTACAATGGATGAGAGAATAAAGGGGCTGAAGAAGAAGTTACACTTGCAACCTCACTAATTCAGTCTGCATCTCAGTTTCTGCTGCTCCTTTTATCCTATTTTTTGGGGTGACTCTGTGGATGGAGAGATCACTCCTCCTTCAGCCCTTTTTACAGACAGTTATATTTCCCCTTTTGTAATACCTCTGGTGAAGAAAAGTGGCTCTTGTTTTTCTACTCTCTCGCAATCTTTGCTTAGGTCCCATCTACATCCTTGAAACAGAAATGCACCATTCTTTCTTACTGCATCTTTCACCCTAACAAAAATTTGGAGATGGAGACCATGCTTTCTTCTAGGGCAGAGATTTTCTCGCAGCCTTGTTAATACTTGATGTCTGCATTGCTGCTGCTCTGGTTATTTCTGGCTTATTCATAGTAGGTGTTTATTGAATAAAGGCCTACAGCTGGGGTGCTGTGTAGAGTGAAGACATCTTGAGTGGCACTTGGTTTGCTTTGAGAGAAAAGATATTTTACAGTGCAGAATCATGGCCTACATGAAACTTATGCATGGGAAGGAACAATTTAAAACAAAAACAATTCTAAATTTCAGTGATTTCAGAGTAATTGTAAGGGATATATGAAACAGTAAATTTATAAATTTTGTTTTTGTTGACCGTAAAAAAAAAAAAAAAGAAGGAAAAATCTTCTCCTTTTCTCTGTCATCATCAAGAAAGAAAACAATTCTTTACAGCAAATACTGTTATAAGGAGGCAAGATGCTTTAACAAGAAGTAACAAATCCACTGCGCTGAAATATCCATTTCAGTACAAATGGATCATTAAAAGTCACCCAGATTTATTTTACCAATCTCTTTTCAGTGTCAGAATATGCTGGCAAAAGTTTGAGAATTTAAGAATTGTCAGTTTTTTCAGATATAACTGATTCATAAAAGATGATGGGAAGGTATATGACATTTATATGCTGAGGGTTAGTACACCACAATATTGTAACACTGATTTTCAATATCACTTGAGTTTCTCCATCATTTTGCTATAACTCCTTTGAAGTTTTGAGCTCTAGAAGCAAATATTTCAAGGAAATGGCTATAATTTTCTTATTCTGTGAAGCTGTTGAAGTCTAATAAACAACCTCGTTGAAGGTATATCCTCACACCAATAAAATATGCGAACTATCAATATAAAAAGTGCATGTATGGAGGAACACCTTAAAGTTGAGATAAAAAATGTAAGTATTAGTATTTTTTATTCTTTTCCTGAGGCATGATAGTAAGGTTTTAAATAAGGTCTTCAAGTGCAACAAAGAAATTTTAAGATTCTTATGTCAGTAGAGGAGGTATTGGAGTAAAGTGCTAGATGTAGCTCTGCTGCTGACAGTAATTACATATGTGTGTACCTTTATTTGCCTTAGTCCCTCCCCAGTAGTAATGGGAAAGTTCTTCAGTCAGTGACATCAAGCAGATCAATCAGTAATTCATGTAACTGGAATATACCGAGAAGATAACACTAACAAAGTGTAAAACCAATAGTTGAATAACTGAAAAAATATTTTACACTAGAAAACTCCTTGGTTGAAGAAATATATTAAACAAACAAACCCACAAACCCACTACAAGGTGCTATAGCTGCATTTGGCTTCAGAGGGAGATACTTAGGCCAGGGACTTGTCTTTGCAAGCAATAGATGCAAACCGCTTGTCAAAGTTCAATAGAGTAATGATTACCTTTTCTATAGGAGTACCATTTGCCACAAAACAGGTATTGCTTTTTGCTTCACCTCATACATTAGTTGTCACCCAATGAATGGGAATATTGTTATGTTTGGTTCTGTTTATATCGATACAGATGGTACTTCGGGCCAGAACAGCAGGAAAGGATTCCAGCAGCTGTGATTACTGGACAAGCTTAGGATTGCTGTTGACATTTGACCTGAGACAGTACGAGTGAAAGGTTTTCAGGAATCATTTTTGCAAAAAGGACTGTGGATGTGCTGCACCTCTCTATTTTTGTGGAGCTAAGTACACCCTTAAACAGAGGTGAATGGAGTTGGGGGCTAACTTAAATAATTCAGAACTTTCTTAGTGCAAATGCATATTTTGGCTATATGTGCCAAAGAAGATCTCATCCTAAAATGAGGACTTCTCAGCATCCAGTTAGACACCTGCATTGATTCAGAAAGACACTCTTCACTTTCATCATCCCCAGTAGTTTTTTTCTTCATGGTGTCCTCAGAAGGTGCTTGAGGTATTTTATCTTCCAAGTACTACGTGCAGAAATTGGAGACCTATAAAATCATGGTTCTTCCATCTCTACTTTGGTAAGAAATACCTTTGTGCCACCCCTAACTGAAGGCTGTGTTTGTCAAGTTTACAAAAGCTCTAGATCAGACAAATGACTAACACAGACAGTTCTTAAATCTAACATATATTTTCCCAAAGTTTGTCCCTTTCTATAAAGAGAAGCTGTAATAGAGCTTGCCCTGGGCATGCACTTTGATGCAACTTGCCCGCCTTAAATGTAATCAAGAAACTATTGTGAGTAAATAATTGTGACTAAGTAGAGATCTACCTATTTCTGAATATTAAAAATCTGATAGGGACAGAGGGAAGAGTTTTTCAGAGACCATCTTCAGTATTAGTCACTGAGCAAAATCTCAACCTTAGCACTTGTCTAAGGCAACTGCACTGGGGCACCACACCATCTGACCACGCGTTCAGGTATGACAGGCCCTTCCAAGGACACACCAAGTCATATTTCATATTCAGTGATTCAAGTAGGGCTGCCTCTCATGCAGTATTTTCTTTTGTTTTTCTGAAACTTTTCCTCAAAACATCACCTGTAAGATATATAGCTGTGTTTTCTCGGTATATCTCCTCTTTCTGTTCTGTGCTTTACTCGGGTCTTAGATAAATCTTTTGTAATTTCACAGAGAAAAATAAATAACTTTAAAACTTCTGCTCATTATATCACAGCAAATTCAGGTTTTACTTGGATGAAAAACATGTTTTCCAACTCCACTATTGTATTCCTCATTTTTTCTTTGAAGGTACATAATGTTGTTGAAAAACGCAGTGCCCAATCTATCAGTGTGGTATACAGGCTATAGCTAGACAAATAAATTATTTCCGTCCAGGGTATGGACAGATTCCTCTTAGCTCTTTTCAAACATATATTCAGCATCACTTGCTTCTACAAAAAGCAAGAAAAAGGATGGGTTTTTTTCTTCTTTCCCCCCCCCCCTTTAATTTGCGTAATGTATTTGGAGAGAATTAAAAATACTTCATTGTGAAGGGAACTTAGTGTAGCAATGTAAGTCCTGATTTTTGCAATGAGCTCTGATGAGACTGTGTACATACCAGCCTGTAGCAGACTACTAATAGTCTTAGAGTGTGAGTTATTCTTTGTTATCGAAGAATATAATAAAGAAAAAAATCTTTTTTAACTAATTCCTAACAAGATGTCGTGGCAAACATGGGTGGTCAGACGTGTATTTTATGACTACTGACTGAAATTTAGGTGCTCAAAGACATGTATTTTCCTTTTAAACTATTGCTATAAGTATACAGTTTATGCATGTTCTTGTGAAGAGTAAGAAATCCTTCCTGCCACTGACCAGTGAGGATGGTGCAACTTGTGAGAGTCAAGACATATGTACTGTTGAATGTCCTTCAACATGTAACACCATTAGAACAGGATTAAAATACAGCAGTTTTATTAAGCAACATTGAACCACTGTGTAGTATGTGGGTTATACTCTGCTGCAGCTGCACATTACTGTAGCAGGTATCCCTGGCTTTATAGCATCTCAGACATCAGTCTGTAGTGACAGGTCCTTAAACTACCTCAATCAAGTTGCATTTGATTTCTTACTCTAGATTTAGTAGACAATGCTAAAATGTCCTTGGAGAACAAACTAATCAGACAAGTAAAAAATTTATTACAATTTATATGAAAGCTTTGATTTATTCACTTTGCCAAAATCAGACTTTCTTCAGTTGTTGTTGTTAATAAAAAAAAAAGGAAAAACTGAACAGAAATAGCAAGTCATGTACCTGTCATGTATTCCCACATGCATTACCCTGTAGTTAGTGTTCCTGTTACAGTTTGCTTTCAGAAGCACACAGTAAAATGTAGCTTATTCTTCATTTTTCCTCCAGATGAGATAGAACAAATTAAAAAATGAACAAGCAATGTTGCAGACTTGACAGCTGCTACTGGCTTTTATTAGTTAATTTTTGTGTGTTTATTAACACCTGCCTGTTTAAGAGACCAAATGTAATTTTACTCTGAGAATTTCAGTGCTGTGGTCTCTAATCTAATAAATTCAGATCATCTTCATTCTCATGACCTTTAACAATTAGCCAGCTTTATGGATTCTGAATGCATTTTGCATTAAAAAAATATTGTACCACCCCCTCCTTTATTTAATTATTCATGAATTGACCTGAGTACACATATGTGAGTAGAAATTTTGATTGAAACCAAGTTTTAGCAAAGGGAAATGTGTTTTGGACAGCACTAGTGACTCGCAACACTTGAAGTTTGCCTAAAGATATTTTTTACTGTAAATTTATGAGCAAAATTTTTCAGACTAAACCTGCAAAATACTTGAAGAACAAAACCCCCATCCTCCACTGAGCTTTTGACAACATGTAAAGATTCACCCAGTAAAAAAATCTTTTCTGACACTATGAAAAATTTCTACCTTTTAGTTATTCTAATTTATTTTAATTTCTCACTTTATTTTCTACTTTATTTTAATTGAAATTATGTCATTGTGAATACAATGATTCCAGAAGTTTAGGGTTTTTTTTGTAGACTATTAGGGATTTCAGATGTGGATGTAAATTTTCTCTTTTGACAGGTTCTACGCTATCAAAACATTAGAGATAATGAGACAGACGGAACATAGAGGTGTCCCCAGCATCCTTGTGCATCAGTATTCACACAGCATCATTGCAAAAGAGCCATTTCACTTACCCCTGCTCTCAGTTTCAGCAGTTTATATTTGGAAATACTTGAAATAAAGAGAAAGGCATCAAAATGTGCGATAGTCTGTAATGGCAATGCGTACAGGTCTGTTGGTTCTGCTTGTGGTAGCAGAACACTTCCATGTTTATTCCTAGATTTGGAAAGTTTAGACCCTATGTCTTTCAAATGAAAAGTGCATCAATAGATGAAGAAGAGCCTTAAAGCATATTTTCCAGTCTAATTTTCCTTATGCAGAACAAAAGAATGAGTGACGCAGGTTTTTTGTTGGGAGAAGACTATTTTTAAATAAGTTCAGTTGATGGTAGAACCCAAAAATTCCATAGTGTTAGGCACTTGTAGAATCCCTGTAGCTGCAAGATTTCAGGAGTTGGTAGAACAGCTAAGATGTGGACTGAGGTTGGTCTAGATGACTTCTGAAAATGCTTTCCAGCCCTGCAACTCTGCAACCCACCTGCAGTTGGAATTTGCCAGAAGCCTACAAGTGCACAGCCACATTAGCTCCGTGATGCTCTCAAACACCATAATCCTTTGTCACAGCTACTGTAACAACAGCATCGGTCCCACAAAATAACTGGTGAGCAGAGAAAACCCCTTTCAAATGGCAAATATATTTCAGTGACAAAAGTAGCAGGGCAGAATTGGGAAGGCATGGTGGTAATTGATGGGTAAAGGCAGCTGCTGGAAGCAACCCACTAAAGTTAGCATAAAGGCAATAGACTGAACACTGTATTGCCAGGAGTTAGGGTATGATTTGATTAGATGTGTTTTTCCAATAATTACAAGTTGTCTGTACACCTTTATGGATCACAAGGACTGTTGGTCAAACTGCCTGTGGCTTGTTTTTTCTGTTGGTTACTAAGCTTAAATTAGTCTCCTGGCTCCTAATATGCCAAACTTGAAATCTAAATTTCCTCTTTTTACCCTTCTCTGTTTAGTTAGGATTAGTAAGAAGACTGTGAGTATAAATTAAGAAGGAAAAAAGGATATTCCTGGAAGGTATAGGCATTCCTCTCAATTTACTTTATTTGAATAATTATTGCAATAAAGTGCTGCCATAAATTATCAGAAATTAAGGAACTTTTTTTTTTTAATGGAAAGATAATATTATCAATTTTCTTCCACATTGTCCCAGGAAGGGAGTTTTTTCCCCTGTTATGTATTACGCCTTTCCCATTAGGTTTGGCTAAATAAAAAATATCACCTTGCATATAAGCATTAGCTTTGATTCTTTACAAGCAAACTCCTAGAAACATACAGTTAGGGATTTGCTCATTAACTCCTTTTTAAAAGGAAGGGAAACAATTAAATTTATTTTTCTTGATTGAAGCTATATTAGTTGCATTACCTAAAATTTGAGAAGGGAGGCAGATTTTAATACAAGTCTGTTCTTGCAGCAGTGAATTAACAATCTTCGTTCCCTATCTTGGGTTGACCAATTCCAGACAAGTGTTTCAGGTATGATAAAAGCTTAATAAAGGTGAAAAATGGAGGGTATCAGCATTTTAGTTTCAAGCAATATTGAGCATGTCACTGTATTTGATTTGCAAGTCCTGGTTTTTGGTAGCGGGGGGGCTACAGGAATGGCTTCTGTGAGAAGCTGCTGGAAGCTTCCACCATGTCCAGCAGAGCCAAGCCCTGGGTGGCTGCAAAGATGGACGTCCCACTGGCCAAGGCTGGGCCAGTTAGAAGTAGTGGTAACGCCTCTGTGATAACAGATGTAAGAATAAGTCAAAACAATACCTGTGGCACAGTTTTAATTCCAGGCAGAGAAGAGCGGGGTGAGAACATGTGAGAGGAACAACTCTGCAGACACCAAAGTCAGTGAAGAAGGAGGGGCAGGAGGTGCTCCAGGCTCTGGAGCTGAGATTCCTTTGCAGCCCGTGGTTAAGGCCATGGTGAGGCAGCTGTGCCCCTGCAGCCCATGGAGGCCCACGGGGGTGCAGAGATCCACCTGCAGCCCATGGAGGAGCCCACACCAGAGCAGGTGGATACCTGGAAGGAGGGAGTGATCCTGAGGGAGACCCGTGGAGAGAGAGGCCCTGCTCCCAGGCTGGAGCAGCCTGTCCTTGGAGGACCGCACCCTGTGGAGGCGTGACCCACACCTCAGCAGTTTGAGGGGTGCTGCTGCCTGTGGGATGGACTCACGTTGCAGCAGTTCACAGAGGGCTACTGCTGGAGGACGGACTCACGTTGGAGAAGTTCCTGGAGAACTGCCTCCTGTGGGGAGGGACCCCGTGGTGCAGCAAGGGAATGACTCCTCTCCATGAGCAGCAGGAGAAGCCACAGGTGATGAACTGACCAAAACCCCCATTCCGTCTCCCTGCACCCTTGAGTTAGGAAGTAGAGCTGGGAGGAGGGAGCGGTGGGGTGAAGGTGTTTTTAAGGGCTTATTTTACTTCTCATTATCCTGCTCTGATTCTGTTAGTGTAATAAATTTACTTCATATCTTATGTTTGAGCCTGTTTAGCCTGGGATGGTATTTGATGAGTGAACTCTCTGGCCCATATCTCAACTCATGAACCCTTTGCTAAATTTTCTCCTCTCTGTCCAGTTGCAGGGTGAGTGAGAGAGCAGCTTTCATTGGGTGCCTGGCATCTGGCCAGGGAAAGCCCAATCACAAACCTCTGATACTCTTTTTTTTCCAAGCGTAGGAGCAGTGGTGCAATCATGCTTTCTTCACCTGATGGAAATCTTGGCTGACACATTGCAGGAGCAAGTCACAATGCTTTGGACAGGGACTAGCTAAAAACAAGTAAACAGAAATTTAGTCATTCCTTTTCCACTCTAGTGGTTCCTAGTCCATCCTCAGAAATTATTAATTCCACCATACCAGTCCTTGAGTCCACTCCCAAGTCCTTTCAAATAATTCCTGTGTCCCATGTCACCTAGCTAAATAGGGGAAAAGCAATATTTAATTAAAGCCAGTATTAAGGACAAGAAATGAGACTGCTGTTGTTAATGTTTCCCTGGGGCCCAGTAGTATGTGCTTGTGTGAAGAAAAAGAGTAGAAATTAAGCCAGTAATAATAAAACTTAGCCTTTGCGTCTCTCTTAAGTGCTGATAAGCCTGAGAAATCTTTACTATGCTGCTGTGAGTTACAGAAGCAATAGATAGCACAGCCTAGAGAAGGGGATATTTTTCTCCCCATGCTGACATGTGAAAACACGTGAGGACTGTGTCTGCGCCTCCAGCCCCTGGGTTGCTTTTGCTTCCTGAGGGCTGGAAAAAAGGCTGCTGAGAAGGGAACTTGCAAGAACTTCTTTCTCTGCTTTTTATGGCAGCATTCAACACTAAAAGGATAAATATGCTTAACTGATACGCAAGTTCAAAAACTGTATTCAAAAATTCAGAAGCCCCCTGCAAACAATGCCTTTTAATTTTCTATCTAGCACTAGGAATATTTACATAAAAAGACTAAAGTATTTATGGTTTTTAAGCATTTATCTAATGCTGCTGTGCTGTCCTCATCTGATAAATGTTTCAGCTGTTCATTTCAGAGCAATATTTCCCTTTTTCTTTTTGGAGAAAGAGTGCAGGGAGTCAAGTGAGAGAAGAAGAAACTTTGTACTTTAGGCTGTGTGAACAGGTTTTGAGTGTTGCAGAATGGGTGGGAACAGCTCATATTAGTTTTAATGAGTTTATTTCGTGAGTGTGGAAGAACTATACAAGCACAGCACTGTGGCGGTGGTGGAAGCTGCTACTGGGGTAACAGAGGAGCAGAAGGCTCCCAGAGAGACTCGGGTATGCTGGTGGGACAGCTCTGAGGTCTGATGTTTCCCCCCGGGTGATTGTATGGCTTCTCCCCCTATTATGTCACCCTGATATGTTAATTCCACTTTGTCAGTTAGCCGTTGGCCTCCCCTCCCCTTCCACTCCTTCCTTCTGGAAAGTTCCCCATCCCTTGACGCCCCATTGGCTCTGGTTCCCTTTCTCCTCCCTTCTCCTCTCCCAGTTGGTCAGTTCAATGTCACCCCACCTTGTCTCCGCCCCTGGACCCTCCTTTTATTGGTTGTTCATGTTCTTCCCGCCCCCTGTTACCCTCGATATAAAAGTCTGTGCACCCTGTTCTGGATTCTTTGTCCCTGGACTTCTTCCTGTGAGGACCTGCAATAAACTCCATGGAACTCCATACAAAGAACCCCTCCTGCCTCTTTGCCTCCGTGATTTGCTGAGCTGTCTGGACTGCGTGTGAGTGTCTGCCTGCTAACACCTAGCAGGGGTGTGTCTGGGTGTTGGCACAGGGGCTTAGGAGCCCTGCTGGAGTGACTCCTTGAGGGATGCTTCCAGGAAGGTCACAGTGCCTGGTTTGTCGACCTCCATCCTGCCCGGCGATAATCAAGAGTGCAGCGACACAGCACAGCTTTGGAGATTAGCAGCACAGCTTCAGAGCTGACGGTGTTGGAGGCCAGCCATGTCAGAATGTCTCTGCTTTTCTCTGCAAATTCAAAAAGTCTGTATGTACCAATTAGTACTGGACATGAACACTGTCACACCTTAAAGAAGGGGAGCACTCTTCTCGGTTGTTTGGTGTCTGCTGTGCAGGATGTACGAGGAAGTAGTATCCACATATGCAAGTTTTTCCTTCATTCAACCATTAAACTCATGTTTTTGGTTTTGTTTCTGGAGCATGCTAAATAGACACACTGAAGGATGACTTCAGCTGAGGACAGGCTTTTGGTTGGATAACTTGTAGATTTAGGGGCACTAATGCTTTCAGAAAATAACCAGGTCTGCCCTTCGTGTATAGTCCAGCTGATTACTAGATTTAACTTGAGAAGAAATATTATCTTGGTAACATTAGCTTCTGAGGAAGGATGTTTGTTTTGTTGTAGTTTTCTACAGTAGAACAGAGTGTGGTCTGTCTGAAAATGATTCCTGATGAATTCTATGTATGGCAGGCAATAAACAGGTGCCCATGATGCTCTACTGTCACACTGTCCTCATGGCTGCTGCTATTGTGCTTTATTTTTGGCTTTATATTTGATATAAGCTGTTCTGGGATACAGAGTGAATGTTTGCTGGATGCTTTGGAGCTCCCTATTTCATTTTTCCTGCTTTTCTGTGAGATACAAGTCTATACTTAAAAGCACAAGTAACAAACATAAAACTTGGACATCTTGAAGCTGTTTGTACTGCATTTCTGTCTTCCAGATCTCCAAGTAGATTTAAATATACAAGTGTTTTAATTACTGTACCTTTCTGTTACTTACATTTTGTGTTCCACTTTCTTCAGGCTTTTCATATTTGATCAGTGTGTTTCCCAGTGTGCTCTCTATGGTGTTAGTACAAACATAAGCACTGTAGGAAAAGGGATTTAGATGTGTGGGATGAAAGTTACAGCACAAAAATCTTTTTAGTAATTATGCCAGTTTTGGCAGTTTATTGCAGTTCACGGGGATTGTCCAAACACTGCAATAAGCAACTCTTTTTTCTCCCTTTGTCTTGATTTTCCTAATTTTAAGTGTGTAGAGCATGGTGTAGATTCATTGGTGTAACAGAGATTTCTATTTGATACTTCAAATAGTATTCTACTGAATAGCTGACATTGTATCTGAAACCTGTGTGTGCATATGGGCTTACTTTAAACTAACTGACTGGTACTGAGGATGACACACCTGTGGCATCCTGGATATACACTCCTAAATATAGAGGTGAGCTCAGAGACAATGTTGTGTCTGGGAGAAAAAGACAAATTAATGTATGGAGACCTCATACTTGCACATTGAACGACTGCCCTGTAAAATTGGCTCTGCATACAACTTTAGATGGATTTCAGCTTGCACTGAAACTGAACACATCTGTTCTGTATGGACAAAGGAGCAAATCAATTTAAGGCTATTCAAGTCTACAGAAGTGATACATGCACCTTCTGGGTTGTACTGTGGGTATTATGACTGTTTGTTACTGGTGTATTTCTGCTTTTTGAGAAAATGCATGCCCTCAGTGGGAAAACAAACAGTCCAAAGCCTGAAGAACAGCAAATCAAGGTTGGATGTTAAGGGAATGACCAAGAAGATATTTGTTTGTCAAAGCAAGATGATGAGTTTTCAGGCTAGAAACTCCATCAGGTTTTGAAGACTGTGACTTAGGAATGATTCCTGAGAGATTTCCCAGAGGAAAAATTATGCAGAAGGCCAGGTAAGACTTAATTTTAATTCTTTTTAAAAAATCATTAAAATTAAAATCATTAGATTCCTCTGGTGTTTTGATTTGAAGTGTCAAGGTATATAGACAGTGATTCAAATATAACCATGAATAAATTTCCTTCAGAAGTTTGGCATACAGAAATGAGTCAAATGGCAAGATACTTTTTATAACTAACTGACTATAAAGCTGTGTGTAGATTTTAACCAGAAACGCAGAGGTCAAAGACTCTGTATCTCATTCTGTTCTTCCCACACAGTTACATGCCTTACAGTTTTCCCATTTAATACTTGATTTGACCTCTTTTACCACAACTGATGGTGACTGGGCTTTTTCCTCTTTAGTATTTAATTAGGAAGTTCAGAAATGAACAAAGACTTTTAAACCTGTAGTAGCTGCCTGGGTAGCACCAGAGCATGGAGGCAATATTTTCTTTTGATTTACTGTGAAATGGAGGACAAGGAAACAGCACTGAGTGATGAAAGGGGACATATGTCAGCTTGCTGGAGGGTACCCAGTGATGGGTAAGAACCAGCTTGGTGTGCTCCTTGAGCAAATAACCTGTGCTGTGCGCGGTGGCATGTACCAGGCTGATTGGCTTGTCACACTGCAGCAGCTGCTCTGCTCCCACTTGTGCTGGCACTGATCTCGTGCTGCTGCAATGAACTCTGGAAGAACACAGAGCATCGAGTCTCATCTCAAATTGTCTGATGTCTCCTCTCCAGAAAAATATTTCAGGTGTCTCATTATGTCTCAATATGATTATTTTAAGTGGGCTTATGTGGTGACTTCCCTCTCTGTCCCACATTGTCTCTGGACTTTCCTACTGAACTGCTGAGGTGCCCAAACTGGTAGTGTTGAAGGCTCCATTTACATTAGAAAGCCTAGAATTGTACATAGGTGGAATCTTTAGGCATGTGTCCTGGTTCCAGCCAAGACAGGATATATTTTTACAGTAGCCAGGAGGGGACATGACCAGGGTGCTGAGGTTATTGTATACCACCTCACCTCTTTGCTGGGGGCAGGGGAAAGAGATTCTCTTCCAAGGAGAAAGGGTTCCATCTGCTTGAGAAAACGTGGTGGAGGGAGCTGTCTGGTATTGCCTATTATTTTCTGGTTTTTTTTCCCTGTGAATAATTTCTTTTCTTGTACCCTCTGTCACATCTATTGTTGCCATTACTCTTCATTTTCTTATCTCATTGCTGTTTCCAGCAAATTGTTCTTATCTCAATGCATGACGTTTGCCTTTTGTGCCTCCCCTTTTGAGTTTCTTTTATAAAACCTCTTCATGGTGCCTACAGCATGATCACTTGAAAATAGCTGGTGGCATCCATCCACTCAGCAAATCTATTGTTGCTTATGGTGGATTTCAAGACAGGAAGTTTCTGAAGATGGTACATCGGAGCAAGTGTGGAAGACACAGGACTGAGATATCTCTGTGGCAATTCCCAACTCTACCATCATTCTCCTGGTTGCTCCTACATTACCACTCATTTCTTGGTTCAGCATGACTTTCCCCAAACAAGCCACAGACTCTATGAAAAGTTCAACCTACTCTTTTAAAGGACATGTAGCAATTACTGTTAAACCTGAAAATGTTATTGGTGGCATCAGAGGAAAATATTTACAATATTCATTTTGAGAACAATAATAATGTCTTAATTTACATTTGTACTTTCTTTTGGTTATGGTAAAATATTTAATGTAACAGATGTCTTATCACTTCAGGCTTTTGGGAGCCATGCCCCATTTTTAGCAGGTCTAATACACTCTTCTGGTGAAGTTCAGTCACTGTCTCTGGGTGTGACATAGATTACAGGTAACAGTGGCTAGCAGGGCTTTGCACTGAGAAAAGCAACGTAAAAGGTAGCTGGGTGGAGCTGACAGAGAAGTGAGAATGTCTTTAACCGTTGGGAGATAGCAGTCAGTCTCTGACAGTTTAGTGTTTACCTCTTCACAGTGAACATTGCCGTGGTTTTCATCATATTTTCCATCCACTACTGCCTTTTTGTGAAAATAACAAACACTTTTCATTTTCATTTAAAGTTTTATCAGGTTAAAAAACCCCAAAAAACAGAAAACCAGGAGAATTTGCAAATGGGAACTGGGGAACTGCTAGGGTTCCCCCAAATTCTGGGTATTTGTGTCCTTATTTCAGTAACAATGTCAGCTTTCTAACATAGTCAATAAAAAAGGGTGTCAGGGTGTTGCCTGGGGTAGTTCCCCCACTGCAGCCAGGGAGCTGGGGCTGAGGGTGGCAGTGGGGCAGAGGAGGTAATGAGGTCAACCCAGACCCTGCACATGAGAAGACCTCACATACAGCCCCTTCTGAAATACACTGACTTTTTTTTCAGGAGAATCTTTCTTTCCCTGTTAGAACTGGGAACTTCTCCTGTGGCCATAACAGTATCCCATGGCTGTCCCATGGAGACTCCCTGATTAGCTCCAATACCATGCACAGAGGGAAAAACACATATAATGGGTTTCTGAAAGAGTATTGCTCGTTTATTTTTCTTCGTCAAACTGGAGATTATGTCCTAAAGGCATAGGATTAAATAGGTGATTTTCCTGTACCTTGTAAGTTAAAAAAAAAAAAAATTAAAAAGGGCTTGCAAATAGGTGAACTTCAAAATAAAAGCTTATTTTAGTTTAAAAAGGAATGTTCTGCAAAAACCTTTTTGTCTTCTCCTTTCATGAAAGCAGGACTACTCTGCTTTGGGGAAGGCAGGGAAGGGGACAGAGAGAGGATGGAGGGAAGAGAGAGAAGGGAGGAGAGCAAAGGGGAGGGAAGAGAGGAGAGGAGAGGTCCAGTGAAAATTTCAGCAGTTTAACTTCTGTATCCTAAATACCAAACACTTCAGTAATAGAACCCATTAGTCCTTATCCTGTCCTCAGTGAACAAGTGCTGTATTTCCTTGATTTGTTGGCAGGTTTTTACACAATTCATCCTTTTGTGAGAGAAAAATTATATAAATATTTCCTTTACCATGATGTCTGCACAGCACCTTATTGAATTTTTGTTGTTTGGTTTTCATAAGCCTGTCTCATGAAACAACTCTTGTTTTCTGTTAGTTAGAGATGGAGTGCTTATAAAGAGTTGGGAAAAAATTTCTGTGAAAACAGCTGCTAGTTAATTTCCAACCTAGCTTTTAAGAACTGTCCTTTTCTCTCACCCTGTTTTTCCTTTGAAATGGAAGTGGTAAATCACCTGTACTGGAGACAATGGGAAGGAAAATGTGGGAAGAACAAATATGTGTGAATCAGATTTGAAGCAGAAGACATATCCCCTTTTATGCCAATAGATTTACTATAAAAAACAGATCCCAGAAGCAATTAGAACACTCAACTAACAGATCTGATAGTCTGGAAAAAAAGAAATTGTTAGAGCTAAAACATGAAACTGAATTTACTGAGATTTGCATAAAATTAAATATTACCAAAAGGAATTCATACTACTAACAGTACAATTAACATAAGACTGGAAAAAGGTTTCCTCAAACAAAACTCAAAAATTATTCAATGTTAACATTAAATGAACACATGGGTTATTGTCTTCATACTTCATGTAATAGAAGGAAATAACTTTTTCCCCATAAGAATATTAATGGTAATATCTTCTACCTTCTATTTCAATATTTATATGGGAATTAACTGATATACATATCTATATCTCTCTATATATCCCTATTTGTGTTGAATATAAGGGGTCTCACAGTCCTGGTATGTCTACAGCTCTCAAATGTTTTTCAAGAAGTGCTGCCTTGCAGCAGAAATTATAGCATTTGTCTTCCATGTTGACTTCTGCGATGTAGGGTTCTATAATAGGAATGTGATGACACATATTTTGTTACCAGAAACGGAAGTGAAATCCTTTTTTTTTTTTTATTCAGAGGTTCTTTATAGCTATTTTTAAAAATCCATGGAATTTAGGTGATTGGTGTTTTGTTCCAAGATGCAAAATAAGGAACAGGAAAAGAGTATTACTATTTCTAAGTAATCACTGGAAAATAATGTGTTCATTTATAACTACTGTGTAACATATCAGCACTTGAAATGATTGCTCAGAGGGTACTGTTGCTATTTTTCTTGTATCTTTAATGGAGTTATAAACATTTATAAGACAGAATAGTAACATAACAAAAATAATTTTATATACTTGAAATTTATTTACACTGGTCAGGTGATGCATTTAAATTTGAGATATGGACAGAAAACTGTAGCTAGTTTCCTGGAATGAATTCATTTGTACTAAAGCTGCAAGACAACAGAAGTGTAAAAGGCCACATTTGTTTTAGTTTTGCAAGCAAGTCAGAGTAATTTTTGTTTTATTGAGTACAGTTGAGGGAAAAATTCCTTATAATGAAATATTAACTTCAGGCTGTTTCTGTTCAATCACATACTGATTGTTTAGGCAAAATTATAACTTCTTCAGCAGAAAAATGTAACGTATTTTGTGAAATGAAATATTTTTATATGCATTGACTTGGGATAACTTCAATTATTTCATGTTTCAGCAGATGAGTCCTTCATCTTCAAGAAACATTGAACCACTCATTACTAGTCTTGGTTCTACATAACCAACTACAGACAGTCAATTTTCAGGGCACATAAAGAATAGATGGACATTTTCAAAAGCCAGTGTTAATTTTAGTGAGGGTTGTGGTTCCTGAGTCATTTAAACAGTACTGAAAATCTTTACCTGCACAGAAATTGTTTTTCACTCTCAACTATAACTTTTCCCGGTCTAAAGGAGAACTGTTTCCTCTATAAAGACCCTTCTGCAGAGACAGAGACAAGGGCCTTGAAGCAACAGTGAGGGGAGGAGAATGGCCTCTGCAAAAGAACAAAACTGTTCAAGGTTAGGACATGGTTTAGCGCTGGACTTGGCAATGTTGGGTTAATGGTTGGATTTGGTGATCTTAGAGGTCTTTTCCAACCCAAATGATTCTATGAGAGTGAGACCCTTGACTGATAATGTGCTTTTTACTAGCATTTAGTTCAATCTGGAGCTTCATTATTCCTGTTTGAATCGTGCTCTTATGAGAAAAGAACAAGAGTGAATTCCTGGAAGTCACTGGCAGTGAGTTAAGAAGTAACAGACCATTTACAACAAACTTTGTCATAAAAGGCACCATAGACTTGAGCATATCAAGTTTATTTTCTGCCTACTCTACTCAAAATTACTCAGTTATTGAAAGTTGCTGGTCTTTCTCATCAAGGAAAAGCTGATCTAGTTTTACTCCTGCTGGCTGCAAACAGGAACTCAGTTTTGGTTCTTTCAAAACAGCCCTTTTCTAATTGGTCTGCTAATTCAACAAGGACTCACTTTGTTCCTATGAGATTGACTTGACCAGAAACTTGCACCCACCAGTTCTCTACAATCTTTAGAAATTACTCTGAGTAATTTTACTTAAAAACTAAACCAATTAATGTAGAACTTAATAGCTCAGATGTGATTCTGGCCCACAGGGTTCTTGAAAGAATAAGCAAATGCTGGCAATACAATTTAAATGATATAAACTTTTTTTTAAAGTAATATTCAGTTTATATCTAGACCAAAGATTTTGACAAAACTTAAAAATAGTTAATTCACTGGTGAAGTCAAAGGAAGACTTTTAAACTGAAACCATAAATAATGAGTCACACATGCAAAAAGTAATAGAGATATTTTCAATGTGGAAGTGTGATCAAGTCAAACAGAGTTTAAAATAAATACTGCTCCAGTACAGCAAGGAGAACAGAACAACTGAGCATTGCAGTTCTTTTTGCTTGCACTCTGTGTGCATGGAGTTTTTTTTCCACTAGAATATCCTTGGGAAATCTATCATCACAAACTGTTCTTATAAATATACATGGAATTTGTCTGCTAGGGACCTCATCTTAAGTGGAGATTATTATGGCATGGTTTTTTTTCAGCAATCTTTCTTCCAGTGTAATGGAACTTATGCAGGGGTACATTATCTCACCCACATTTGTTAGCACATCTCCCTCACACTTGTTTTTGTGGTTTCTTCTTCTCTGTTGTGCACATAATTGATATGCTAGGAAAATCACTCCTTGAGGACCAGCTTGAGGTCCTTGAGGATGACCGGAGGAGTGCTAATTTAGACGTATAGAATGTGATTGATCAATCTTAAAGTAGGGGAGGGGGAAATGTTTCTGTGCATTTGGATAAAATTTGGACTGTCCTGAAGTCAAATTCCTGCAGATTAGTGGCGATCACAACAGTTTCAAAGTACCCAGTAGCAAAGACTAAACTGCACTGAATATTCAATCAGGTGTAAGAACACCAGCCACAAAAAATAACAAAGGAGAAGAACTAAAACAGGTAAGTAGGGCTGATGCCCTGAAAAAAGTCGTATGTAGCTACAAATGAGCTGCTCAGGAATCAGTACCTTGGCATTTCTCCGTGATCAACAAATCACTGACTCTTTAGCAAGGAGTGAAGTTTTTCCCCATACTGTGGTTGCTCCATATGGAAGAGTGTTGTGGTTACAGCTGTATGTTGACTTAAAAGTTGGATGTAGAAGCTTTAAAACCCTTTCTGGTCTAAGGGACATGAACTCATCTTGTTGCTATATGATTCTCCCCTCTCGTGCTGGTTTTAAATTTCAAGGAGCACAGGGAATTTCTCCATACACACACCCAGTGCTGGAAGGAAGTATTCAGTAATGGCCAGGGTTGTAATCACAACTTGGGAAACTCAGATTTGTTAGCACAAATATGTTTTAGCTGTCAAACTGTGCACTTGGTAATCACTAGTCAGTGGTCAGTTCTTCCACAAGACAGCCTGTGTTTTTGCTGCTCATGGTCCATCTGTCCAGTGCCCTCGGGAGAATTAAGGTTGCGTAGTGGAGGTACCTGGGTCCTTGCCTCATTGGGTAAGGAAGTCAAGTGTTATGCAGAGAATATGGGTGATGCCAGACAGAGTAAAGACTAGAAAGGTTAAAGAAGATAAATGTAAGCTTGAGAAATTGGTTTCTATCCCTGTCTCTGCCACAAAGTAAGTATATGAGAAAGGGCAAATTACTTCAGCAGAAATCTTCAGAACTGGACATTGAAAGTGCATTATCAAGGGATCCAACTTGTGATACCTGAAGCTTCTTTTAAATAATTGCTGAGCAATCACAGCTGCAGGCAGAGTTGCTTGGAGATGTGCTTTGAATATATACATTGCTATGAAGATTTTTTCTGCATTTTAAAGACACCAAAGTATTTCAAACTTACTACTGCAAAGTTAATAGTAACTAGTATCTATTCTAGTAACTAGAATCTCCTTGCTCATTCACTAGCTGTAAAAATGAGAAAAATTAAGTTTAATCTTTAACCATCTCCTTTTTGCATCAAAATATGTGGCCACAAGAAGATAGATGATATTGTATTCACCATTTCATTAGAATAGCTGGCAGGTCTAATGACTAATGCTGATTAAACAGTTAAAAAGTTTGGGTAAGGATATTCAGGAACTTTTTAGAAATCATTTTTCATGAAAGTGTCAAAAAAATGTTTGCTAAGGCAGTCACATAATTTACATTTCTCAGCTTTTGAATAATTTGGTTCAGACACATCCTACATTCTTTTCATTTTTTAATGTTCTGGGTAACATACTGGCTGGAGTAGAAAAGATTTTGCTTCTGTCTAGAAACTCTGTCTTGATAATGACTTAGATTGCTAAGGCTACAGAAGGTGTTTTACTCTGGTTCATGATATCAGTGCATGGAGGTGGTGGGGAATGACCTCTGGACATGGTCTGGGGGAACAGCCCTGCTTGAAGCAGGCTCAGCTGGCGCAGACTGCACAGAGCCAATGGGGTTTCGAGTATCTCCAAGGATGGAAACTCAACAGCCCCTCTCTACACCGTGTTCTAGGGTTTGACTGTATTCATGGCAAAATATATTTTTTACTGTGTTTAGATGTAGCTTCCTGTAATTCAGTTTGTGCTCATTGTCTTTGTATTTTTGCGAGGCCCTACTGGGAAGGGTGTAACAGCGACCAACATCGCCCATGTTCTGCACTGGGCAGGGTAGAAAGGCAGACAAGGATTAGGAGAGAGAGACAAAACCTAGAGGGATTTTCCCACAACATGCTGTGCAGATCCCATTCATCCAATGCAGCACAATGGGGATCCAGACATCTAAAGTGATACAAGATATTACATGCAATATCTGTATTACTTTTTTATTCTATCCTAAGTTATTTTATCAAGCCATTTGTTGTTAGGTCTTAGAGATGCAGAAAGAGCCCTGCACTCATTCTCTCTCTCTCCCCTCCCACCCCATCCCCTCTTTTCCTCTATCTCTCCCCTCCACATGCTCCCAGCTGGCTCATCACCCATCCCAATATCCATTCATTCCCACTTCTCTCTCACATGAAGGATGCTCACCACCCTGCATAACTGATAGCAGAATAAAATCATATTAACCTGGTAAGGGACACACCATCAGCATGCTTGTCAGAGGGTTAGGGTTTTATGTTAAACCGTACTTTAAAACATGTTTTCTATTAGAATAACTTATTTCTTAGTAGCAGGTCCAGTTGATGGCTTGTTCTTGCAAGACATGAAAAAGGCTTTTCAAATGGAGCTAAGAAAACTCATGACTGAGGCTCCCCAATCTCAAGGCCAACTGTCAGAATTGGATGCAATTAACCAAGTGAAAAGGTAAGGCATAGAAACTCTTGAGGCCAACTGCAACTTCAAAGTTACAGCATCATGTTTATATGGGGAAAAACACATTGTTACAGAAGGATATGGCATATACAGCACTGAAAGTAACTAAGAGCTCTGACATATATAGGAAGAGATCCTCCATTTCATTATCCTCCAGCACATTTCACCTGGGCTACTTAGACAGAAAGAAAGAAAATTAATTTTTTTATGTGATAATTCCCAGTTTATTTCTCCAGCTCTCTTAGCAGAAACATAAGAAGCTTGAAATCAATCTGGAATCCTTTCTTTTCCAGGTCTCGTTAATCTAATGAGGGAAGCAGGAGCTGCTTTGTGCAATTCAGATGATCACTTGCACAACTGAAAATGCAAATGATATTTTGATATTTTGGTGAGTGCCCATAGTACAGTGTTTGCTTGTACAGACAAAATCCATTGCAAAATTTGTCTTGAGTTTATCTGTCCAACCTGGTAAAAAATCCCAGTTAATCAGAAACAAAAATAAAGAACCATGTTACCAGACATTTTCTGTAAGAATAAAATTACACTTCGAGTCAGATGACCTGATGATAGATCCAACATTAGAACAGTCAGATTTTATCTTCTACTTAAAAACTCTGTAGAAGCACCAGCAAAACTTGCTGCAAAACTTAGATAAGCAGAAAACCTTACATAGGGTCATAGGAAAAATGAGACTGGAAGAGACCTCCAAATATATGCAGTTCAACTTCCCATTCCAAGCAATAGCAGCTTTGACATCAGAAGTTTCTCAGTGATTTATCTAGTCAGCCCTTGAAAACCTCCTAGGATGGAAACTACGTATACTTTCTGGATGATTTTTCCAGTACAAGAACATACAGGTGAAAAATAAAATGTATTACTGAATGACAAATAGGGAAATACTATATGACTAACTTTGTATTGTTATCAGACCAGGATGCTATGACTACTACATGCTGTGCCTTTCAAATAGGTGTGCATTCTGAGATTGTTAGAGCTGATGTCAGGCACCCCAGATAAGATCAACAGACAGACTTACCCCAATATCATACTTACAAGAAGCTTCACTTTCCCTAGAAGACTTATAAAAGGCTACATTCCTGCAGCTATGTTTGTGAAATTGCCACCCTATTAGCAGAGTGGAGAATCTCTGCAGCTGTCTACGCCTTAGGGTTCCCAGGCAAGGCAGCCCTTCAAAGTCCTATGAGGAGCTTTATCTGGAAAGGGTATTATAAGCAAGTATAGCAGATCACAGTAGTGATGCACAGAGAAGGAAGCACAGCAGCCTTTCAAATATTTGATGATGGATTGTTCATCTTTCATTCCAGGGAAAACTGTTACCAACAGGGAAGAATTCAAACCCTTACTTCTCAGGGTTCAGCCCTGATTTAAAATTAGATCAATGTAATCTAGGTTCAAGCCTCTATTAATTTTGGCATCCTGGCCCCATTTTATGGAGAGAAATACAGCATTTGAAGGGCAGGTAAAGTAAACAAGAAGTTATATGCTCCTGTCAGATAGGACACTCCCCTGAGGGACAACTGAGTGTAATTCCTAATGCTGCCTCCCATACTGCTTTATGCAGGGGTTTTGACAGTGATCAGTCACCCTCACATTAAATAGGGGATGTTCAGATGGAACCTCCTGTGTTTCAGTTTGTGCCCATTGTCCCTGGTTCTGTCACTGGATATCACTGAGAAGAGTCTTCCTCTGTTTTGTGTACACTGTCCCTTCAGATACTCATACACTGACAAAACTCCCCCAAGCCTACTCTTCTCCATGTTGAACCGCCCCAGGTCTCTGGGCCCTCTCCTGAACTCTCTGCAGTGCTGGGGTGCCCAGAACTGGACACAGCACTCCAAGTGTGTCTCACCAGTGTTGAGTAGAAGGCAAAGATCAACTCCCTGGACCCGCTGGCAACACTCCTGATGTGGCCCCAAAAAGTGATTCAGGTTCTTCAGTAGGCAATCCTTGCTGTTGTCTTTTAAAAATTTGGGTGATTTTTCATGAGAAGGTTAAGATGATGATATGGAAGCAGGTGTTTCTAGTGGGTTTTTTTTACTGAATAAATTATCTAGGTAATTTGTTGAGGAGAATTTGCAGAGAAAACATAAATCCTATTGCCCTGTGTAGGATTTGCTTTAGCGATATTTAGTGCAGTTTGATTCAAAGAGAACATTTCAGAACAACTAGCTTGTTGTTGGTTGAATACTTTAAATATATCTCTTCAAGTGCAAATGAAATCTGAAAAAGATTAGTGTGATTAATGTTCCTTGAATTTCTTCAGAGACAGATGTTTTAGATCCCAATTCTGCAAATGTTTTTTCATAAGTACAATTTGACACTTCTGAGGACTGATCATTTCAGTGATTGTTCTGTACCAAAGCTTTCAGCTGGGGATAACTTGACCTATGATAGAGAAGTCTTTGATCTTTGTTTCAGTTCGTACATTTTAAAAAATGTAAATAGGGATAGAATTCAGCTCCCTGTTCTATTGTTACTACAGTTGCCTTTTCATTTTTTTTTTTAGAAGAGCTGTAATAATGAATTTTAAACTAATTTTCTGTATTTATGTAATGGTTCCAAACCTTTCTTCCTTCTGATTTCAATAAATTTGAGTCTTAAACCCTTCATGAAATAGCCAACATGAAAAATGGAGAAGAGTAAAAAGTCTCAGCCATTGGATGAATGAAGCTCCTTGCTCCTTGATTTTCCTTGAATTTGGATCTATATCAGATTTGCATGAGTTGTGAAACTAAATGATAGTCCTGCATTTTCATTAAGGTTATTGGTATTAACTAAATTGTCTCAGAGATTGTGGACATTGTTTTGAGAGGATGTGGTTTGTTAGAACACTGTGAGAGATGATCATATTTATTTTACTGTAAAAAGCCTTAACATCACTTTGGTTTTGGGTCAGGGACCTGAAGCTGAAGCATAACTGGAAAATGGTATTTCGCTGTGTATGAAGACATTTGCAACAAGGTACTTGTAAAGAAAAATGTTTTTGAGAAATGCTACTTAGGCTTACAGAGTCCTCTGTTTCCTTTTCCTTAACAAAATAGCACTTCAAATCAATTTTTCTATTAAATCCTATTTAGCAACAGATGTGGGCCATATTTCTTTGAGTATAATTGGCAATCCAGTTCAAACAAAGCAAACTCACTCTGCTTCCTCTCAGTGTTCCTGCAGTATAGCGAGTTGCAGGCTCCAGCTTTCCTTAGGGTCCTCTTAGTAGTGATTGCCAAAGTGCTGTCAGTTTATGAATGCACAGAGATTTATATGCTAGTTCTGAGGTCCCCTGGGACTCTGCTAATTGTACTCATTCCTTGCCTACACAATAGAATGCATTTATAATCACTGTAACCTGAGAAGACACTAATTTATTAGTGCTGAACATGGGTTGTTTTACATTAAGATAAAGTAACTAAAATTGAAGTCAGGGAGAGATTTTCTTCTAAAGGTCCAGTGAGCTGAGACCCCCTGGATATATTTAGGTATTCCAGACATCTCAAATTATCTTTAAATGCTGTAGGTTCTCCCATGATTTGTTCAGAAACTCATACCACATCTGTGGAACTCCACTGATTTAAATTTCACTCTGTTCTATAGGGGTTTTGACTGAAAAAAAAAAGGAGTATGATTTTTGCACTTTATTTATCTAGGGGAATTTTCTATGTTTGCATATATGCATTATAAAACCTATTTACAAACTTGAGTCTGACTCAACTGATCAGATAATTGTTAGTTGAAAACAGGTAGCTATTTTCTTAGCATGCAAACTCTAAACACATCATTTTTCCCAACACAGGACTGAATGACAGGATGTATAAAAATGTTCTATTCTATTTCTACAGATAATTTTGTTTCCTAAACCAAACTAGAACAACATCTCCCCTTCCCTCCTGATTTTCCTGTGTCAAGAAACAAAAGGAACAGAAGCTCAGCTTGTAGCAGAAGCAGAAGCTCAGCTTGAAGCTCAGCTCTTCTTTAGCCCACATCAGCAATTAGTACAGGCAAGACGCAGTACTTGTATTTTTTTAGTAATTTTATGCACATTGTGACACAGAACTTCCTTCATTTTATAGCCAGGTTGCAATTTACAGAGTTCAGAATCCAGATGCCAAAGTAAAATATAGGGGTACTTGCATCCAGCCATCATCAGTTAGTTGACATTTTAGAGTTACTGCAGTTTGCAAATGACCTTTGGGGTGGTAGAAATGTCTGTGCAGCCACCACAGTGCTGTCAGCTCTGCTGAAGCCCCAAAATTCCACTGCCTTAAAAATGTATCCCAAAAGACACTACCACTTCCAGGAAATAAATTAATTGAAATTTGTGTTTATCTTCTCCCCCTTTTCCTTGTAACTTGCTGTTGAAAGCAAAAGGTGAACAGAACTTTTGAAAGAGATGATTTTGACCCTAAATTAAACTTCTGCTCAGATGAAATAATGTAGCACAGAAATTTAGTTTAAAAAAAATAATAAAATCTAGATATCATTTTTAAAGTTTAAGGGTTTGACTAATTCACAATACATTTCCACAATCTAAGATGCTTCTCGGAAAGCAGATGAAAAATTTTAAGAATCTGGTCTCATGCCAGCAAGTTCTCTAGAGCAGGCCTCATGTTTTTTTGAAAAAAGCATTTTTGTGTGTTATGGGCAGAAAAAAAACTATTGTCCCTAAATCATCAGTCCCATAAGATGACCTTTGCTTAGAAAGTATATGGAAAAATTTATCACATAATGTAATGATAAGGGAAATAATAGAAAAGCATCTACTGAGTGGTGAGTGCATGTCTTCCTTCTTTGTTTTTCCCTCTTCCTCTCAATTTTATAGTCTAATGATAAAAAAATATCCTTTTGGAGGAATTTCATTAACAGTCTAGAG
Organism: Atrichornis clamosus; assembly: GCA_013400975.1. Lineage (NCBI taxonomy): Eukaryota > Metazoa > Chordata > Aves > Passeriformes > Menuridae > Atrichornis > Atrichornis clamosus. Next base: position 183,104 of record WBMZ01004606.1, on the reverse strand, counting down.
AAAATGACCCCTTGTTTCAGGCCAGTTTCACTAAATGTCAGTAATGGTGATGAGTCGTCTTTACCTCTCAACAGACAGAGTGGTAGGAAATATAGGTACATGGGATGTAGGAAGGCCAGCTCCAAGTAAAACTCTGCCAATGATAAGATGCTTATTGCAGTACTCTACCAGGTAGGGGCTCTCCTTGAGTTGAGAGTTATTATAATTATTTTTTTTTCTACAGTGATCTGGCTGGATGTAGCAGTCATTGACTTTTACAACCATCTCCCCTGAGTTTGCCATCTTAATCTCTTCTTTCTAATTCACAGTGACCAGAAAGTATTTTTTCAGTTTTACTACAGAAGGATAGAAAAAAGGTTTTGTTGGATTTAAGTTAACAAATCAATCATAAACAAACTCTTTTCATTTTTTTTTACACTATCTGAAATAATCCCTTATTTATATAATTCTAGTTTACCCACCTGGGAGGTGGTTATTAGGGTGAATGACACTATCAGCATCAGAATTGCATTCAGGGTGTATTCACTATCAGAAGTCTTCAAAGTATTATTGATTTGATACATCTTCTGCTCATTCTCACTCTCAGTGAGCAGAGTTAATACATCGCCTAATATGTGATTTTTGCAATTGTTTTTCTTATGGCTGTATCTAAATTGGAAGTTTGGATCTTATTCTGTGTTTAATCAGTGACTGCATTGTTACACTTACAGGGAAGGTAGGGAACTAAATTATTTGTAGTGAGAACAATTATGCTCTAGTAGAATTATAAATTATGCATCTGTTTTAGTTAAAATCAAAATACTTACGGCCATTTATATATGGGTGTCACTTGCACCTTTTATCAAGGCAGGAAGGGTGTGAGGGGGTGAGGTCCAGGTGCAGTGACCTTCCAGGAAGTGTCCCTTGTCGAGCCGCTCCTGCGGGATTCACAAATCCCTTCACACACACCAGGCACTCCCTGCGAGGTGTGTGCAGGCAGGCACACGGGCACACACGATGCAAGCAACCAGCGGAGACAGGGAGGTGGGAGGGGCCCTTTGTTTAGCGTTCCGAGGTTTAATGGGGATCCACACTCGAAACAGTCCAGTGACAAAGAGCCACCAGATAGCTCATGCAGAAGATTTTATACGGGGGTAGAAAGGGGCAGAGAGAGCATCAGGGTCCAATGAGGTGAGGGTCCAGGGGCAGAGATAAGGTGGAGTGACAGGGTTACAAACAATAGGGGAAGGAGAGGGGAGGAGAAAGGGAGCCAGAGCCAATGGGGAACTAAACAAGGGAGAACTTTCCAGAACTGGGCTAAGGATTTACAAATGATTGACAGAGGGATTAACATAATGGGGTGTACACCAACCAGGAGATAAACCATTACATTAACTTAGGGGGAGAACCATAAGGCAAAACCATAGGATACACTGAAGGGGGGAAAAACCTTAAAACAGTGGCAGTTTGAACCACCGCAACATATGGGTTGTTCCCTTAATTGCCTTTTGAAACAAACCTGGATCAAAGTGGCTTTAAAAGGACAAAAGTTTCTTTCTCATGACATCATGAAAGAAGAAACAAAGAAAAATCATTCAGCATAAACTTTCACTGGAAAAATTTTTTGGCTTTGTGGTTTGTTGTTTGCTTGTTATGTTTTGTTTTGGTTTTGTTTTTTCAATCTACATTGTACCTCGATATGGAAAAGAATAAAAGAAAAAGAGTGTATAAAAATAATATGACAATTGATACGCTCCTTTTAAAAATACGATTACCTTCTGTCTCTTTCTCTTTCTCTCATGCTATGGAAGTTACATTTTGGCTTCACCTCATGCCCAAACCTAAGTGTAATTTAAGAGGATGGGGGGAGAGGCAGGATATAAGAGTATGTATCTCCTATCTGTGAGGAGGATGGAAATCTAGAAAGTGGTTCATCCTATCCCAAACTGGTATCCATATTCGGATGGCATGGATGCCTTCTCTGACTGCCTATCTTTCACCACTTTCCATGCCCAAGCCATCTAGACCCTTCTGATAATCTGTTTGAAAGTTCTTACCCCTGTGGCTTCCAGCAGGGAGGGGAAAGATGAATGGCAAGGAGATGGAGGCAAGTGCCTTTCACTCTTGTGCTTTGACAATATTTATTTTCTGTAGGACCCTGTTGTGATGATTCAGGAGTGTCAGTTTTGTGTTTGGCCACGGGAGCAGAAGTGCCCATCATTAATGTATACCTTTTGATGTATCTTGTTGCTGGCTTCCCACCTTTCTGTACCGCAGTCTCTGCACAGCCACACTCCTGGTGTTAATCCCCAGATTTGGCATCCTGAGCATCTCACAATGTGGCTGAGGGACATGAGCAGACGAGCACATGAGAGGACAGTGTGTCCTGTCCTGAAAATATCAGTGACTTGGAGTACCACAGTAATCCCTTTTCATAACTGCTCTGAAGATAAGTAGGGAAAATGGAGGATTTTTAGAATTTGAGTGCTTTTGCCTGTGCTGTTCCTTAAACTGTTCATGAAATTTACAGAAATGTAAATTTTTTATTAAACTGATTTTTTAAAATGATTTTCATGTGTAGTGATGGTGGCATACAGGCATGACATGATCTCATCTAGCTGTCTAGAAATCGACTAAACTGACCACTGTCATTTTTAATTGCTTGAAAGCATCCATAATTGTTTCTTCATTAGCTGAAGAGAAAGGCCAAAATCACTCCAGGGGAAGAATTTCTATTTGGTCAAGGAACTCAAAAGCTGGTGTTCAATAATATTTCAGTCTTCTGTAAATTTTGAAGAAGACAGAATATTCTCTGCTGAAAATGCTGATGCCCCATAATTTTAAAATTCCAGAATATTTTTTTAAAAAAACAAATTTTGAGAACTGAAGTTATTTCATGGCAGAAGCAGAATGTGGACATGCATATCACAGTAATGTAAGTGTAAGTATGACTTTATGAACAAAATTTTATAAATGAAAAAGATTTCTTTTTCAAAAATTAATAGGTAGAAATGCGTAGAGCTGAAAAAATAAACTTTCTTAAATGTATGTGTTTACAGATTTATAGACCTGTAGTAGGTCAGTTACAGTGGGATTGCCTTTTACGTATATTTAGTTAAAAGTATACTAACTAATATATGTAATGACTGTAATAGGGCTTAAAATGGTTCAAATTCTTGCATGACTATCAGTGTAAAATCTTGTGGCAACAGAAGTCTGTTTTTTTCATTTACTGCAATCAAATAATTTGCCTTGCTCAGAAAAGTCAAGGTTTTGATGTGCACTGGACATCCGTGAAACCCTGGAGACTGATAGACCTTGAGAATATGACGTATTTGCAAAGCCTTTCCAGGGTTTTAAATAGTTATTTATAAGAGCACTTATTATATCTTCATTATCTGAAAACATTTAAACACTTGATACTATAAATAATTTTAGTGAAAAAAATATTGGCAAATGATTATACACAAAAGCTTGCATTTATATATCTTCTAGACTTTTCAGAGCAAATCACCAAAATCAACAGTTTCAAGATGGAAGATTGTAGCAATAAAACTAATTCTGCTTGACTGCATGTATGTAACAGTTTTGTTTATGTATGGTATGCAAATATTTCACTTTTAGTTTTCAGCCTTGATAATGCCATGTGGTGTTGTATTTGAACACATTACATGTACTGCAAATGCAGTAAAAGTGATTTTACAAGGTCAGAGTAAGCCAGTTAGGTATCTGGTCATATTTGTAATCACATTATTATGTCTCAGATGATATGAGGCACAGGTGAAAAAAGGGGTCAAATAATACTATTACAGCACTTGAAAATATCCTCACTAAACTACTCAACTCTCAGTCTTTTATTGCCTGTATTTAGGGAATATTCATTGTAATATGATGTATTAAAAAAACTTTCAGAATTCTTTCCTCTCTGCTGTGGATAGTGATGAAAATGATCTGAATTTAGATTGAACAGTGGTGTGTTTACTTTAACTTATAATCTCATATCTGTGTAAATAGATTTTGTCAGCGTTTCCAGCTGTCACAGCATATATAGTGGCAAGTCACTGCTGCAGCAGGGTGGTTTTGTCCTTGAATCATAAGCAAAGAATATTATAGGTACATAGTAAGATCTGAAATTTCTGCCAAACCATACAGATCACTTATTTGAATACAACTAAAAATATTTATCTATGACTCAGGAAAGTCCAGATTTCTTGTAGCAGTTTCCACAGTATTTAAAATATGTCCTTTGTACTTTTTGAACATAAAAGCTTAAGTGCAAAAAATAAGCTTCAAAAGGAACATGTATTACTGAAGTTGTTTGTTTGTGTGTCTGTGGCTGCCCACACAAATACTGGAAGTTTTGTATCGACACTTTGCCACCTGTATTCATTTTCTGCTTCAGCAGTGACTAATCGATTGCAATTTGACTTCAATATGTCACATTGTTCATGGATGTTTTCTCTTTATGCCGTTTGGTGTTTGGTACACATCTTTCACATTCATATCTACTTAATATTCTTTGGCTGAAAAAAATATAAGCTGCCGTTTAGCAGAACATTTAGGCTATTAATGTAATAAAATTCAATGTAAGACCATACACAAGGCCAGGTAAAATTTAAATAAAACTTATTTCTCTCATTCATGCTCATTCTCTCACAGGTTTTATTTCCTCTCTCACATCATGTGTTCACTATGATATATAGGTGTATAAATACCTGATGGAGGGACTAAAGAAGACAAAGCCAAATTCTTTACAGTGGTATCCAGTGCTGGAACCAGAGGAAACATGCACAATTTGAATTACAGGAAATCCCATCAAAACAAGAAAAAGATTTTTTTTCTTTTACTGTGAGGATGACTAAGCACACTGGCACTAGTTACCCAGAGATACGGTGAAGTCTCTGTCCTTGGAGAATGGTTAGGAAAGTTTGTAGTGGTTTGAGCCTGGCCAGAGGCCAGCCACCCATGGAAACTGCCCATTCACTCCCCCTGCTCCCTGGACAAAGGAGAGGAAAAAAATTCAAAGCGTTCATGAGAGAGATGAGAAATTAAGAAAAACCCCCGGCAAAAAAGGGCAGATACCTTAAGAAAAGAAAATAAATTTTATACCCCAAAACCAACCAAAAAAAGGATAATGAGAAGTAAAATGAGCTTTTGGAGAACACCTTCTTTCCCCCCACTCCCTCCTCCCAGCTCTATCTCCTACCCAAATGGCGCGGGGAGACAAAGAATGAGGGTTTGGTGGGTTTTTTTGCCAGTTCTTCATTCTCTGGCTTTCTCCTGCTGCAGAACTGGAGTCATTTTCCCCTCCTGCATCTGTGGGGTTCCCCCTGGAAGGCAGTTCTTCAGGAACTTCTGCCTTTAGAAAGTTCATCTCATGGGCAGCAGCAGCCCTCAAACTGCTGCGGCATGAGTCACTCCTCCACAGGTTGCAGTCCTTTTCCAGCATCCCCATACTCCAGCATCTGCAAGTGGGTCTCTGCATGCCTGTGGTCCTCCATGGGCTGCAGGGGGAACATCCCACCTCACCATGGTCTCACCACCAGCTGCAGAGGAATCTTGGCTCCATTTCCTGCACCTCCTCCCTCTCATTCCAAACTGACCTCGGTATCTCCATGTTGTTTTTCAGCTCACATCTTCTCACTCCCTCATCCTCCCTGGCTGGAATTAAAACTGCGCCACCAGGATTGTTTTGAATTCCTTCTTAAATATGTTATCACAAAGGCGTTACCACTTATAATGGGCTAAGTGGCATGTCCATCTTTGCAGCCAGACAGACATTGGCCCTGCAGTACATGATGGTGGGGCTTCTAGCAGCTTCTCACAAAGCCACCCTGTATGCCCCCACCACTACCAAAAACCAGGTCTTGCAAAACCACGACAAAGCTAAAGCCCTGATAGAATTAAATCTGGCCAGGGATACAAGAGCAAAAAGAAAAGCTTTTATAGGTACATTAGTGAAAAAAGGAAGACTAGAGAAAACCTGGGTTCTCTCCAGAAGGAAATGTGATCCCTGGTTGCCCAGGATATGGAGAAGACTGAGATACACAGTGACTTTTCTACCCCAGCCTTCACCAACAAATCTTCCAGTCACACCACCTGTATCACAGAAGGCAAAGGCAGGGACTGGGAGAATGAATTTTTCAGGTTTAGCCTGAGCCTTGACAGAAAAAATTTGTATTCCTTTCATGTCAGTTGCTGTTTACTGCACTATAATAATGTAGAATTCCCTAAAAAAATTGCAGTTATATATGTAAAATGTGGGGTTTAGCTCAAGTTAAGTATTCAATATGAAATATTTTATTTAGAACTTCGAGAAAGTTTGGCAAATGGACTATGAGGTGCTATAAAGTATCTATATAAACTGATAAAATATAAAGTCAAAATAATTATGGGTTGCTTTGATTTTATACTATTGGAAAGTTGAACCCTGATTAAACTGAGAGATCTCTTTAAAAACTTTTAATACTCATAAATGAATTAATATGCAGTCTGCTTCCTAACTACCTTACAGGTTTTCTATCAGGGTTTTTCATAAGTATACCATCAAAAATATTGACCATATTATGACAGTCATTGGAAAGATGTCAATTGAAAAATACAGGAGAAGGTTATGTTGCCCTTTTGCTATATGGTAAGTCTTGTACCATGTGGGCCATGTAGTCTGTGGCAGAGGCAATTCCCCAGGAGAAAGACTTTACATATCCCTGTCATGCTCTTTTATTCTGCAACACATGAGGCAGGTGTTGTACATGCGGGTCTTCTTTGGGACACACATCTCATCTGTTCCCAAAATACTAGTCCTTCATTAGAGCAAGAAAGGGAAGGTTCTTTAAAAAAGTAATATATGGCTTCAGTGTTGGAGAAAGAGAATGAAAATACCATATATAAAAATGGCTGGTGAATTTGTAATCTATGAGAATTTATTCTGCAGTACTTTAAAAATGCATAGTTTAATTTTATATAAGCTGTATATGACTTTTAAAAGACTCAAGTCATTAGAACGTATGGCATTATACCTACATTTGCTGACGTCACCAGCAGGGATGAATGTTTCTTCATCCTCTGCAAAGACTTTTCCCATTTGAATTAAAAAATTGACTAATGGAATGTGGCAAACTCTTATCACTGGACCTGTGCTCAAGGAGGGCAGGGTGCTGTGTCCCTGCATGGCAAAGCTGCTGTGCCATGCTGCTGATGGCAGAGGACTGGTGAGCACAGAAACTCCTGTATTGTGTCACAAAGTCTTTAATCACTCTTTCTTTCAAGACTCACATGCTGGGTCTTTCCTTTTTCCCCAGTCTGTCTTCTTGTATTGCAGTTTCCCATCCATTCTCATCATTTTGCTAAGGTCTTTATGTTCTTATGTCTCCTGGCTTCTAGTCCTAGTTTTCTTTCTTCCAGGCATTTACTTATTTCCACTTTCCTAATCTGTTTTATTCTTCTGTTATAGGCTCTCTCCCTGTTCCTGACTTCCGTTTATCAAGAGGTTTTGCTCTCTCTCCTTCCCCTCTTCAGCTCAACTTCCTCTACTTCCTTCCCATATTCAGTGCAAATTCCATTTCATTTTTGATTCCACCCTTGTTTTCAGTCTTCTTTCTTCTTTCTGAGCTTTCTGGAAAAATTAACTTTCTCCTTTCAATTTTTCTCTCCTCCTGCATTTCCAGTAATGTGGCATCATATTATAAACCAGTTTAAGAAACAGGGTGCAATAGGTTGAGGCTACATTGGGGATATAAGGAAATAAATGACTTCTTTTCCAACTTTCGGATCCTCCAACTTCTGTTCCAGCAAAGCCTTCAGCAACCCACAGCAGCCCAGGGCTGCAGTGGCAGAGAAGGTCCAAAGGAGCTTGAGTTTCCAGAGTAACAAATTTATGTAGAACCTTCACTGACAGCTGGCACTTATGAGGAGCAAAAGGGAGATGTGAACTGAATTTGTAACTTGGACAATCTACTGGAGCATTATAAAGAAATCATCTCAAACTACCTGTAAATGGCAGGTGAAATTTTGCCTCAGTTCAAGTTTGGATAAGCTGGCTGAAAATCAGGCTTTGGTAATAGGGGTCAAAATGCATACTAACGCTATAAAATCCTGCTACATTGTCAGGAGAAGTAGAGTATTAAGCATTGATATAGTGCTGAGAGAGGTAAGGCTCTGATTTAAGGGCTTGTAAGAACAGAAAAATGTAGATAATCAGAAGGAGAATAGGAGTAAGAATTGAGATGTGTTAAGTAACTGCAATTATTAGTAAAATAAGTTTGTGCAGGAAATACTGGAAAAATTATATACCGGAACCTCATGGAAAAAATGAAAATTGATTGTAATTGGTAGAACCGTGCACCTAAAAATGACATTTTATTCAGTCTTTATGAAGAGACGTGATCATATAGATATGATCATATATCATATGATATCATAGAGATATATATATATTTGGGTAAACATCTCTAATTTATTCAGAGGAAAGGAGAGAGGAGTTAAAACAAATAAAGAAAAAACATAGCCAATACGAAGAGAGGTAAATTGGCTTGTAGGAGTATGCACTGAAAGTGGAACAGAGAAAGGAAAGCTGGTTGTTGTAATGACAACATTTCCCCCCATAAACTTGTTTTTGCAATTTGTCATGGGTGAATACTAGTGGGAGAGGATTTTTATAAGACATAATGTTCCTGTTGTATTGAAAAACCCCAATTTAAAAAAAATATAGAATTTCCTCAAAAAGGGAATAAATAAAATAATAAAGTTCAAGCATTTTCTGTTCTTGTACTGACGTTTCAATGCTAGATGCATTAAGCATTCTTCTCTTTTCATATATGCATACATATGTCCCCAAAGACAATTTCAAGTTACAGAGTCAGTTAATAATCCAGTTTCTTATAGGAAGACCTTCTTTTAAAGTTGTTTTATTTTGTATTCATTGAGGTCACCCTGTGTCTCTCATCTTTGCAAGCAGCTCTCATTCATGTCATAGGCAGTTTAACGAGCGTAAGCTCCGGTAGCATCTTCTGGTCCCAAATGCCTCCTGACAGAGCACAGTATACACAAAGCTACCAGGCTCTGCTGCATATGAAATTAGCAATAAACATCACAGAGGATTACTCTATGGAAAGAGATAATAATTGCAGATGTACAGTAACAGCAGAAACCTGATGTAGGAGTTGGGCACCTGAACTCACACAGTACCATCCCCTTAATTTGTTCGTGTTTTAGACAGTCCTGGTTTTCTCAAAGAACAGAATTGAAAATATAGCTGAATCAATAGATATAAATAAACCTGGGCCTTCTAAAGTGTCTTCTTGCACATTTCTTTGCAGGCAGAGGACATTACCTCTCAGGTTTATTGAGTATTTGTGACATATGGCGTTACCTTCACTACAAAGTATACAAAAAAAGGAGAAAGTAATCCTTCTTCTGTTATGCTCCTTTCCCATGCACTTTATAGGATCAAGACAACTTTTTACTTTAATTGGAGTCTTTAGTACGCAAGTGTTATTAATTTGAAATGCGGGTGAAGGATATTACAGATTTTTCTGTATTTTAGTCCGACATGGATGGAGAGATCTTGCAGAGCAGATTGGCTGTCCATTTATTTTCTCAGGCTCTGTGATAATGGCATTCTTCAAGGTTTTTGAGATTTCTGATATTTGCTAGATGTGTTTGGTGTCTATGCATCCAAAATAATCTACATTAAAAAGTATGTTTCACTGCAAAATCATGTGGCTGGGGATCAGGAAGTGTCTGAAAGGATGTTTTCTGCACAACCTAAATCTTTCAGACTCTTTTAACCACCTGCATTCCTTTCAGGATATGCATCTGGAGACAAGGTCAGTACTGGGCACAAAGTACATGGTTACATATAGTGGAAAAATTGCAATGAAATACCCCTTGGGAAGGCTGTATCGGGACCCTATGAAGGGTCTTTAACTTTGCTGACAGTATAATTTCTGTCTCTTCTCCAAGGAAGCTCGGACCATCTGTCAGAGCAGCACTTGCTACTGAGCAGCCAGGCTGCCTCTTGTCTGCACAGCCTCACACACAACCAGGCTTGCTGCTACTGCTGCTAAGGGAGCATAAAGCAGTGCTGTGTGCTTCTGGGAAGGGGGAGATCGCTCCCCCGGGGAGATTGCTCCCCCAGGGACATTTGTCATTTCTTCCCACTTTCTGTTTCACATTCCATGGAATGGTCCGACCTGGTTCTCTGCTACGGGGTCACTTTCTGCTACAGAAGTAGCCTGGGGAACACAGGCAGCCAAGCCAGTCTTTGGGGACAGGACATCATCAAAGATCAGATCAGCTGGAATGGGGGATTGAAGGTTCATGAGAGATGTTAGAGAGCTCACCCAGACTTAGCCACACTCTTTCCTTTTCATACCTTATTCTTCACCACACTGTCAAAATTCTGCTGACATTTTCCCAGCCCTTTGCTTTTGCACAGAGCTCCTTATCCCTTAAAACAAATAGATAAGTAAATCCAAATCTCACTAATAGTTTTGGCCCCCTGCAGTCCTCCTTTCCTCTAGTAGTTAGTCTACAAGATTAACTGTGCTTTAAAAATGAAACAGGTTTGTGTAGTGCATGATGGTCTGGTTTAGTCCTTTTTAAAAGCAAAGCAAATTCAAACAGAGTCAAGAGCAAAAAGTCGGCTCTTTCACAGCTGGCCACTAACTGTGAGTCAGTTTTATATTTCTGTGTGCTCAGCATGAAATATCCAGGAACAGATCTGTGGAAACCTTGAGCACACAACTGCGGCTGAAATCAGTTGTGCTTTGAACATACAAAGTCCTGTGAAATGCTAAGTGTTCAGGAGGAGGATGAGGGCTTAATGCTGTTAAATTAAGTGCCCCACATTAGTGAATGCATTTGACAGTTTTGGCTTTAACTTATTTGGGCCTTAATTCCCAGAGGGTAAAGCAAAAATAAGACCTGGTAATTAGGAATGCTGTCAAACTCAAAAAATTAAGGCCTCTAAGGCACTAGATTTGTGATGGAGAAGACGAAAATAAACCCATACTGAGAGCAATGATTTAGTGCTCAAACACTAACTGGCCCTTTTTCCAGAAGGATAAACTATTATTTCTCCATTCAAAACCCAATCCTTCTTTTTATGACATGGAAGATGTCTTCTTGCTTGAGCTCTGGGAAGTCTATTCAAACTTTTTTGTTGAATCTTGTGTAGACTAGACCCTTGATATAGTTGGTTCAAGTTTGGAAAAAATGAGATGGAATGGGAAGCATGATTGGAGAGGTGTCAGAGAATGCCATCTGTAACTGTCAGAGATGAATTGAACTAGACTGTCTTTAAGGTCTCTTCCAACCCAAACCCTTCTGTGATTCTGTGAAATGTTATTTTGCCTTGCATACCTGTGTACTTATGCCATTATTGAAGATTACAAAACATGTGAGTTTATAATTGCACCACTCCTAATCCTTCTTTACACTTAGAATCTTAGCTGAGGTGGGATCTGAACACTCAGAAATGGTTTAATGCAGGTAAAATTCACTGTGATGCAGAAGCAGAGACTTTGAAGCCAGGCTCTTGCCAAACTGCTTATCTAGCTGTACTGACCTTGTGCTAGGGCAAGTTCCAGGTTGCGTGAAGTACGTGGTCTCAACAGATGGAGAGTTTAACTCCTCGCCCTCTAATGAGTAAAAAATATTTACTTTTTATGGTGGACCGACATCCCCTGGCCTGATATAAGTATTCTCATACTAATACAAGAAACAGCTTTCAGTCATTGGATGGCAATCAGTATATTGACAGTGACTCTGGAATTTACATTCATCTAATTTTCAGACTCACTTAACTGTCAGCTTTATTTCTCAGAAGACTGCCATTTGATAAGCACTGTAAGATATATAAACTTCACCTGCCAGTCCAGAGACATAAAACGATAGGATCTTCACTGCTGTGTTTTATTTCTGAAAGAGAAGTTAAACTTGTCATGAATTAGAGTTGCCAGACCTACATACAGTAGGGACTGTTAAAATTTTATGACCTTGAAATTGTCACTCAGCAGTTTTGCTAATGTTAACAGCCATTCACAACCAGATAATAAAACACAATATGCTCAGAAAAACTGTGAAATTTTGGGCAAATCTTGGCATCTGATCTGAGCACTTTTCATATTGAGTCTGTTGCTTGCTGTCACTGGATCATGGAATCTTGCAGAACTAATGGTGCTACTGAGAAATGATTCCTGTCAACACCTAATTCTCTGTAAATCCACTGATATTGACAAATGGGAGGACATGTATGGCTCCAATAAAACACAACAATTGCTAGTTGGGGTGGGGAGGGACGACTATTGTTGATCTTTAGTACTTTTAAAATTGTAAAAACCTCTATAGTTAAGTAACAGGATGGTCAATTTCAGAGTCATACCAATTACCCACATCTTTCACCTGAAGCAGCAGATATCATATTCTGCTTCTTTATCAAAGAAATAATAAAAAATAGCCCCTCATACAAATGTGATTCCAAATGCTGAACAAGTTGACTACTTCATAAAGAAATTTGTGATCAACTACCTATTTAAAAAAACATGACATGCTGGAAAAATTGCAAAAATTATTTTGAAAATTGCACAACTAGACCATGAAACCTGTAACTTTCTTGAGGTTGATAGCATGTGATCCCTGATTAGCATTTAAGCTTTTTTTTTGAGGTAAAAAAGAGCACCTTATGAAAGAACACATTCCCCATGCAGTGTTCTCTGATTTCATCCATTGTTCCAGGTGACTTAGATTGTAAACAGGATTTTAAATAAAAGAAGGGTACTATGACCATAGTTTAAAAGCTTTTTTTCTTATAACCAACTCCAGCATGGTTTAATGCACTTCTGCATTGTAAAAAAACCCTTCTGAATTAATCAGTAAATCCTTAGGGTATTTGTGTTATACTGCTTTAAAAACAACTTTGAAGGAACAGTATGGCTCTACTGTGAACAGAAGTGAAGTATTGTTGGAAAACCCTGTTGTAGTCCAGGGGAAATTACTAGGTTACCCACACCTAACCTTGATTACCCAGGAAAATGAATAGTTCAAATAGTCTGGCTGAAGGAAAAAAACTCAAGTAACACTGTTCTTCTAGCTTGGATTTAACCTCTTATGGGCAACAATCTCATTGGCTCTCAGACAGATCTGGAAGGAGAATAATTATATTGACTGAGCATTGAGTTCAAGCTAAGTGAGTTTAGGTCACTGTGCCTTGCTCACCTGGACTCACCTGACTTCGACACCTACATATAGCTTGTCCACAGGTCATAAGCATCACTTGCACATAAATGAAAGCTGACTATGTTTTCAGAATTGTATCTCCATCTGTTTAAAGAATAAAACAATATTGTTTTGATCTTGGGAAAATCCTAACTATTGTTTTCCAGTGCTTCTATTATAGAAATACATTTTATGGGCTTGTAGTGAACAAAGTTGACAGACTGTTGAAGCCTGACCTCCTTTTCAGTCATTTTCAGAGCAACCTCATCACTGTGCCTGTCAGGAAGCCTGTACTGCTCACGTAGACTGTAAACAGAGTGTTGTGATTAACTGAGCACAGGGTTTTTATCAGCTAGTGGCTCATGCTATATCTACCATAAGCCCACAAGCTTATGTTCTTGGAAAGTGTTGTGGGACAGGTGTAATATGTTTCTCTGAAATGGCTTACCCTCAGCTTCTGAGGGATGTTTCCCTTTACAGTTCCACCTTACTCTAATTTCAAAGGCAGTTAGTCTCCGATGACCAGAGACTAGTTATGAGTTGTAGACCATGCATGAAAGTGTTTCACTTGATCTCTGCTGTTGTGTTGGATCCTGCAGAGAGCAATTTTTGAGACAGCTAATCTCATGAGATTTTCTGAAGGAGAGCCAACCTACTTCAAACCGCATTTATAAGCAGATTAAAATTCTGCTCAGTCACAACACAGTTGCACATGACAAAAGTCACTTCATCAAGTGCACAACCAAACAGTTGCTGTGGATTCTGGGAAGTGTCAGAGTGCCAAGTTGCATCTGTTCAAATGGTCTAAACCACAGGCCATAAAAGCACAGGGAGCCACCAAGTTTTATTAACTCCTTGGCTACCTATCCAGAGATGTAAAAAGCCTTGAGAGGGGTGGTTCCAGCCTCAGCAATAGAAAAGAACTTTCAGAAACTAAATGCATGTTATTTATAACCAAAGCAGTAAGAAGTGCATAGATCCTTAGAAGGGTTCTCTGTCCTGATGGGGATGGAGGAAACTACACACAAATGCAGTGTAGTTCTGTGCCCTATTCTGAAGCTAAATACAGCACACAGATATTGCTGGTTTCATCCAACCAAAGAAACCCAAACCAACCAAGCAAAAGATAAGGTAGTTTTATTTCTTGGGTCCTTCCTTCCTTTCCTTCCTTCCTTCCTTCCTTCCTTCTTCCTTCCTTCCTTCCTTCCTTCCTTCCTTCCTTCCTTCCTACATCAAAAAACTTTGAGGACCGAAGCAAAGACATTAGGCTGAAATGTAATAGCATTAACTGAAAACTTACAAAGAAGGAACCTCTGGTTTATAGCAAAAGGTTTTTTTTAATTGAAAATGACAAAGAAGCAGCACTGGGTGTACTCATCAGAAGATGATGACAATCCACTGATGTAATGTTGGCATGGAAGTCTCAAGTGTCAGGGTATGCAAAAATGATAAAACATGTTGTATAATTGAAGGCGAATATTCTTTGAGTTTGCATATTACCCAAAATCTGAGTTTATTCAGTTCTTGTGGAAGTGAGTTGATCTCCTGGTTTTGCTTTCTATCACAGCAGTATGTAGGATTTCTTTTGTAAAGCCTGTGCAATTCTGCAGTACCATATCCAAGGAATGTAACTCAGATTAGGAGAGATTCAAAAAAGAGCTTCTAAATTGAACATATCACTGAACATCCCACTTCATAAATACAATGTGGTAAATGCTCGCTTGCAAGCAATCAAGTCACTTTGGCTTACTAAATTAGAACTCATCAGATGAGTTATAGATAGGGTGGATTAAGATAGTGCACCTTCAGAAAAGCTGAATGCTCAGAATGGCAAACAAAGTGTTTCTTGAGTGTCATAATGAAGATGAGTCTGGAGGTGGTTGAATTCTGGTTTTAGTTTCCATTTTGTAAAGAAAATTTATCAAGATTTTAGCTGAAATGGCAGCTTTTTGTGTTTGTAGGAGTGGGTTCTTAAGATTAATTTAGTCAAATTTAATAATGAAACATTTGAATAGTGAACATTTGAAAGTGAAATCCAAAAAAACCCTTTTGAATAAGGATTTAAATTTTATATATGTGTGTATATAAAACTTAAGATATTTATTATGTGTATATTTTAAATTTAAATTATATATACATATGCATATATTTTTAGTATAGATATATATATATATCTTGTTTAAATCCTGACATAGTAGGTATTCAACATATATAGAGTCTGAATTCTTTGTGGTTTGTACATTTTTTCACATGAAACCAGGACACTACTTTTTTGGAAGTTTTGAGGAAAATCTCTTTTAAAATGGAATAACAGTTGATATTGTATATGATATTGTAGGAGTACTCAGCAGCAAGTTAGCAGAAGTTTGTACTTTTTGTAAAACTCAATTATGACAGTAATAGTGTTAGAAGAGCTGAAGGAATACCAGCTAATGCTGTGGTCCACAAGAAAGCACCATTCATTGCATTGCCATGGATAAAACCTTGATGTAGCAGGAATATGGAATGAAGCAATATTGTCTGTTCTATAAATCATATCAAAATCAACCACAACCTCTTCTGAAGAACTCATGGTTTCCAACACCACTTGTGGGACTTGGATTAAAACAAACATTTCATTCCTTTTTTCACATTTAAAGAATCCTGTGTGGATATGGGAAAAAATTCTTGTTGGACACATTCAGGATTCTAAAAACATACAAGATCTGATACTCATCATGTTTCTTTCAAGATAATTGTAAGTCAATTACATTAATCAAGAGTGAGGTCACGGTCCTTATCCGGGACTGAAATTTCTAGTTGTTTTTGGTAGTACCCACGCTGCCTGTGATGTGATCGGTATTTTCAGAAGTATAAGAGTAAACATCTTAGATGTCTCCCCCTCTTAAAATCTGTATGACACACTGTAAAAAATGCCTTCACTTCCCTACAAGAATTGTCATTGTTGATGGACTCAGCATTTACTCAGCTCTGAGTCAGTATTTAAGTTCTTAAGTAAATGGCCCTACTGATCTTCAGAACTGCCAGAAGTGAACCTGATAGAGATCACTGTTGAGAGTCACAAGGGACCTGGATAGCTGATGCTGGAAACTGGAGTTGTGAGAACAGTGGCTGATGCTTTAACAAATGAGGGGTTGATCCAAAATCAGTTTATTTACATGAGTAGGCTTGAAAACTTCAGCCTTAGACTTTTCTTTCTGAGCCTTGATAAATTGGGATGTGTCATGCAGGTGCAAGGCTGAGAGCAGACAGGTAGGGTTAATGCCAGTTTTATCCCAGTTGTCCTCTGCAGCCACTCTCTGCCTATCTTGTCCTAGTTCTCCAGATGAAGAAGTATCAGTAGTGTATCCTTTACTGAGTTTTGGCTTCTCCCCCAACCCAATTTGCTTTTATTTAGATTTTCAGCTGTGTCTCCTACTCTGTTTCTGAATACCACCTATCACAATTACATACAGAGAATTGTAGGCACATCTGGAGAACCTTGATGAATACAGGTTGTATGGCAAATTCAGGTCTAGGTTCTTAAACTCCTCTTGCTTGAAACTGAGAAGACAGGAAATTTGAGAAAACTGAAAAGTCATTCAGCAAAGAGTCATGTAAATGAGATACTTGTGGTGGTGAACTGACAGTGCAAAAGCAGAATCCAGTTGAAGTTTAATCCACTCCTGAGAAGTCTATGCGTGGATGTTGTATCCTAATCTGCCAGGACTCTGCAGCAGACAAAATCTTCCATTTTATTTATAAATTATTTTAAAGTCCAAAATAGCTTCTTGAGGATTTTTTGTTTAAAATGGGAAGGAAAATGGGTGAGATGTGGTAAAGAAAAGTGTTAATAAGACACCTGCACCATGTCCAAAAGTTGTGATGCCTTCAAGCAGCACCTCTGCTTAGCTGTGAGTACAGAAAAACTGAGGGCCAGTGCCTTATCTACAGGCAGGATAAGAGGATGCTGTGCTGTTGGGGAAAAAAAGAGGCTGAATATGGGTCTGGGTGTCCATGTTAGGCACTGGACAACTGAGAAGGTGGTTGAGGAGGAAGCACAGGTAGTAACCCCTTTGTTGTTTGGTGACTCATGCTTTTTGTCCAACCCTGGAAGAACGGAGAGGATCTGAGAGCCAGTACGGAAGGCAAGGTGGGAGGGGGACATAGTGGGGTGGGACAGTGTTGGTTGCAAGGGAAAGCATCTGGGAGCAGTGCAGGCAGTTTCCTTCTAAAGACCTAGGAGATCACCATGAGCATGGAGGAGTTAATGTTTCCTTGGTAGTAACTCTGCTTTTTAGCACAGTGTCTTCAGATGCAAAGATGAGACTTTGTGAATAAAACTTGTAGCAAACTTCCCTTAATAATCTACTAAACTTGCAATATTTTCCAATTTGAGTATGTGTGTTTGCTCACGTGTCTTTTCCGTGCTTGCAGCCTCTGGAAATTATCAATAAGTGTAATTAAGCATCATAATACTGTCACTATAACCCACAGACTTGCTGATACGTTTTTTCATTACCCTTTTGGAAATTAACTTTGGTTCACTTCTATCACATTGACAGGGCAGTGGTCGAGAAAATATCTGTGTTCTTTGGCTCTCTCTGGAATGAGTGTGGCATCCCACACTCAGCACCTCTGGAGATGCTTTGTATACGTGTTTGAATAGAATATCATGCAGCACAGTGCTGTGGGTACTGTTAGAAAGACAAAGTCTGTGCTGTGCCATTGAACCTTCTCCTAAATGCCAGCTGTGAGAGTTAGCATTATAAATGCTCCAGATTTATAACAACCAGAATTAGTCCATTGCTGAGAAAGATTACAAGAGTAAGGTTGACTCACATCTGTAAAAAATTTTGGAATGTGTTGTGGACAAGTCTCACTGTGATTAAACTCTTTCAGAGAGCAAGGAACAAAACCAGAGTCTGCTCTTTTTTTTTTTTCCCTTTTTTTCCCTTTTTTAAAATTTTTTTTTTTTTTTAGTTTTTGTTTGTTTGTTTGTTTTCTTGTCAGTGATTTTAAATTCCAGCTAGTAACCTTCAGTGATGAATAGCACCTTGTAACAGTTAAAGATGAAAAGCCAGGACATTTTTCAGGTATTACAGAGCAGGTTGATAACCTTAAACACTTCAGAATGGAGCACCGTGAGATAATCTTCCGGCTGGCAAGTGTAAAGGGGCATTTTCTGATTCAGGGAGAATGCTCACTGCAGATCTGATCCTTTCCCCGTGAACTCCAGCTGCAAAATGCAGCATCCTGCTTTCTGGGGCGCTGTCAACTCTGCTAGCGATGGATGAGAAGGAAGGTGCCCCCTTGGGTAGTTTCCAGTGTAATAATCCTCTCCAGTGTCCATTATAACAGATGTATCAGAGAACAATGCTAATTTTATTCTGAGAAGTGGCAGATAAGAGAAAACCTGGGTGTGACCTGCACCTGCCATTGCAATTCTTATTAGTCAGTCACTACCCTATGCTGCAAGTACAAGGGACTTCACAGTCCCTCTACATAGCACCATGTGAAGTAGGTAGCATTGTTTCTAGGATATTGTATTTGGCGCACAACAGGGATGTAAAACAAAACTGATAGGCAGCCTGAGTATAGGCACAGGTATAAAGCTCAATGTGATTCATTGTGGTTATTTGGGGGGTCATGAAATGTGCTATGGCTCTATACAGCACTCAGAATACTGTACTGAGGGTAAGCAGGTCATCTGTTGCTTTGAGGGCAAATTTTTATCTCTTCAAACTCCCATCGTTTTACTGTGGCATATCCTAAGCACTGTTTGTGTTGCATGCCTCCTTTATTGTCCCCACTTTTCACACTCCTCTGGGACATGTTGTGTGTGGAACTAGTTATGACTGCTGTAATCTCTAAAGTCTTTGAGTTTTGCAATAGACTCTGGTATCATTAAAGACATCCTTTCACTGGCCTCCTGCCATGCTTTTCAAGGAAGCACAGAGGTGAGAAAGGTTAGTACTTCAGTACAGATAATAGCTAAATGTGTCTGAAAGGAATGGAAGGTTTTGTGCCTTTGCACAATGGTTATGTCCTTTCTGCAATAGAGCGGCAATACTCTTGCATTCTGATATCCCAGGAGCCTGCAGCAGGCAAGCTTCTCTATTTTATTTATAAATCCTTTTTGAATCCAAGAGAGCTGAAATCACAGGATTTGCTTCCTGGAGTTTAAATAATTTCCGGTTGCTGCACAATCATATTTCTCAGTGTCCTCATTTGCTTGCTGCTTTATCCTTACAGCACAATCTAGATCTTTATCTGTTTCAAGAATGAGGTATTAGTCCTGATACTAACTTTATTTAGGAGTTCTAATTATGATGGTTCCTTCAGTTAAATCAGCCAAAAACCTCAGACCTTGACGGAATGCATATGGCTAGACCATCTTTTTGTAATGTGCATTTCCTGGATTCCTTGATTTAGGAAAATTAGTGCTTTTTCTCAACCAAATCTCCAGTCTGTTTTGTGGTTCAGAAAATGGACTAAAAATATTCGATTTGTTTTACTGTTTACAGAACTGTTATTTGACTCTGTTTCTACTTGGCTGCATTTTATTATCACATTTGTGACACACAGTTAGCTGTGCCTTTTGTAGAGCTTTGAGTATAGAAACAGTACTGAAGTGTTCATTAAAATGCTTGTTTCTAGGGACACATGCTGCCAACTCTTCTCAACTGTGGATCTCTGCATTTCTGCTTTCCTTGGCAAGTCCTATCCTACTCTCTTAAATTAAGAAGAGATCATGTCTCAGTATGAGACCAAAGGACACTAAAAATTATCAATTATCAGTTTTTGACCTTTCCTTTCAGCTGATGGGAGCATCTGTGACATCCACAGCCACAAAACCCTAACTTTTTAGTGCCTTTAACTTTGTACTTTTCCCTACTGAACTTTTTTTTCTTCACTAGAAAAAGACATGTCAACATACGAGTTTTAGATTAATAAAAGACCTCAGTTAAGCTTACCTCCATTGAGAGCTAAATCCTCTCCACCAAAGATAAAAAGGTCAGGTCTTTGTGCAGCACAGGTGAAATTGTATCCCCTACCTACATCATATTACAGCAGTTAATACTTTTGTGAAATTTCATGTATTTCACTGTATGTCTCCTCAGCTTACAGTGGTCGGTTGACACATGTGAAGACTAATTCATATTCCCTTGCCAGATTGTCTTTGGCAAAGGGCTAAAGAATTACCTAAAAATAGTCAAGGCCTGCAGGGATCCTAAGCTGACCAGGGTTATTGTGTCTCTGTTTTTACCTTGAAGAGATCACATGGAAGTAGAAAACTAACTTGGAATCTCAGAAGCAAGGTTCTATGTGAATGTGAACAGGAGTAGTGAAGAACTAATTAAACCAGTACTCATGGAAATGACTAAAGCAAAGATAAGAGTTTGTACATCAGTTAATTGTCAGACATCTTCTTCCTCTTTAGGGTTGCTCTTAACAGCTCCCAAAGGACTTCCCACATGAAGTGAATTCTTCACAGTTGTCTGTGCAGCCTGAAGACAAGTTTTTCCATTGTTTCTGGGAGGGCTGGCTCTAGGTTTCCTCCCAGCTAACAGTCTCCATCTCCACAACTGCATAGCACCTCTCTCTCTTCTCCCTGTCTCTGTCCTTGGAAAGCTGCTTGCTCTTGGCATGTGCAGTAGTTTTCATGGTAGGCAAACTCTTGCACTCTGTCCCGGGGATCAATTTGATTCAAATCTGCTGCCAGGACAAGGCTTCCTCCCTCCTGTCCAACTGCACCATAAAGAAAACACAGTACAGGACTTAAAAAATGATGAACAAATTAACCAAACACCATGCAAGACAAACCCTGGACCCAATCTGGAAGATTTACTTAGGTTGAAAAACCCCATAAGTTAAAAAACCCACTTATTTTAAAGTAGCATCTGTCTCGAGAAATGTAATATGCATTCTTACCTGCACTGAATATTTGTACAGAACACAGACAAGAAAAACCCACCCTGCGAGCAGTAAAATAATATACAATTTTCTTTTGTGTTGTTAAAGTAACTTAAAAGCACACCAATGATAAGATGTATTATATACTTGTTGCTTATTAGACAGACAGTTTGCTTCTTGAGAGATAAAAAGTGCATTGTTTAGGAGTATTTCAAGGCTGCAGTCCTAAATCTCTCTGTGTCATGCTGCAGTGCTCCCAGACTAACCATGTCCTGGAAAAAAAAAAAAAGAAAATAAAAGAGGAAAAAAAGATACATCCCTTGCTGGCCACCCATTCTGAGTACTTGGTAACTTAGAGGTTAGCAATGTTTGTTATAAGACCTTCTTAGATGACACCATCCAGGATAAAACGGGTTTCTATTCTCAAGGAAAATGCAGGGTAGATGGTGTAATTCTGTTTTTCTCTCTCTCCTCTAATGTTTGTTATTGATTTCAATTTGAAAAGAAGATGTGAATATTTTAAAAATAGTAAATCCTCGTCAAAATTACTATTGACAAAAGGCTTCAGAAAGTGAACAACCACAATTCAGAAGGTACAGACTGCATGGTGTCAAAGGTTTACAGAAAAATAGATAATGATTTTTTCCAAACCACTGAAGATTTTTTCCTTTCTTTTTGCTAAGTAATAGCCTATTAGAGATGCACTAAAGCACTGAAGCATTGGACAACTAATCATACTGAATGACAAAGCAAAGTATATGCTTGACAACTACCATTCAGTAAACACAGCTTAAAGTTAAATTATATGTTTTCAAAAACAGCATTTCCTTCAGGACTTTTTAATCCATTAAACCTTCTGTCACAAAATATCACTAATGCCAAGAATTTACGAGGTATGAAAAATGATGAAGCATTTATGTGGATGGAGAGAACATCCATACTCACATTAGACTGGACTAAGATTATTATTATTTTTTTATTAGGAATGTGATATCTGATCATCTAGTTAAATCAGTGAGGACAGATCAGAACTATAAACTCTTGTTCAGAGCATAAACCAGCCACCAATTTTATGGAGTAGAGAAAAAAAACTCTAGCTGTTCTGCAGCTGTTTTCTGTAGGTTTTCTGGTAGCTTCCTGTCAAGCCGGTAGCATTAGCCAGGTTTAAGAGGAAGGTGGTGCATTACTTGGAAGCCATTTCATTAACTATAAAGTTGTTAAGTATTGCACCTTGACTTTCATCCCTCTCTTGACAGATTCTATTATTAAGATTTGTAATTTTCTTCTCCCCTTCTGTTCCTGTCCTCCAATTTTCCTTCATTAATTTCTCTTAGTATTGTGTGTGAAGTTATTTTGAAATATATTCTGGTTTTTCTTGCCTGTCATATGTGAAATTGTCATTTCCTGTATTCTTTGTTTTATCATTTGCTCAAATATTGTGGGTTTTTTTCTAAGTCTACCTGCTGCTATTGTTTATTTTTTCAAAATGTCTAAAGACATTAACTGATTTTATATCTTATGATCTTAGACTAGCTCTCCTTTTTCTCAGAAAACTCATATGTTTGGTTGGGGTTTTTTTGTCATTGCTCTAGGCAAAGATTTGATTCAAACACTAGTTTTGAAAGGTTTTAAGAGATGAGGAATGAAAATGAACATCCTTAATTTTTCATAAATCTGATGATGTGTCATCTTCTTTCCTCACTGTTGTTCTCAAGTTACATCCTTGCATTGACAATGGCAATAGCACTTGTTAGTACACAATGTTCCTGCAAGCTTATTATGGTTAATAGGCTGCAGTTCCATGGTTAACATATTGAGTGTCTGTATAGCTCCTGTGGGTTATTCAAAACTCTTCTCTCATGCACACAAAGAATTGAGGACACCTGTCTGTTTTCTTGGTAGAGAAATTTCCTTGGTAGAGAAATTTAAGGGATGAGTTTTGTCTACTGTACTTGCTCTTGGAATCTGCAGTAGTGCCAGGTCCAGGTGCCCCAAAACAGTGAGTTGGAATACTGGGATTTGG
The DNA here is from genome assembly GCA_013400975.1 of Atrichornis clamosus. Classification (NCBI taxonomy): domain Eukaryota; kingdom Metazoa; phylum Chordata; class Aves; order Passeriformes; family Menuridae; genus Atrichornis; species Atrichornis clamosus. Next base: position 159,988 of record WBMZ01004606.1, on the reverse strand, counting down.
TGTCAAAAATAGAAAAGAATCCCAATGACCCAAGTATATTGTATTGGCTTTTCAGTTTGTCTTTCCAGGCTCTGTCATTTTACCTTGGTTTCTGTGTTTAAAAGTTACTTTAGGAATGAAAAATGATGCCTTTCTGTCATGGATGCAACTGTAAAGAGAAAGCTAATGCAATTCTTCCACTACAAAAGTGAGGAGGAACAAAAAGGTAGTCTGGCAGCAGGTTTATAAACTCAATTTGAAATTGCTGAATCAGAGGATGTTGCAGATGGTTGAAATATGATGGGGATTCTCATTTAGTGTTATACAAATTTTTGATAATACAGTCACTAGTGGCTGATAAAGAGTGTGTCTGAATACTTTCCAGTTCAGGAAATCCCTGTGCTACTGGAAGTCTTTACCACAAGGAGTATGGCTCTATATTTCTGTCTGCTTCATTTCTATCTCAGCAACTCAAAAGCAGGAGTCTGGAGGCATGAGTCTTTGATGTAACAGTTGTTAGAACATATTTGGAAGCTTTCATGCTGACCTTCTTTCTAACCTTCTTGCTTAATCAATACTTGTCCTCTCTTCCCTGTTATTCCTTTTCTGAATTCAGACAAAATGACTATTGTAAGTGTGAGATAAGAAACGTTCAAAGAGATGTGTTTTTACTGAGCAGAAATTTTGTGCTTGGTGTCAGTAATCAGGTGACTATAAATTGGAAACCCCTGGTACTTACATGGGAGTGTATCATCACTATTAACCTTCATTAAAGAACATTCAGTTGCTTTTGTGTATCTAAAAATGTATTCTGCTTCAGGCTGCTCAAACATCTCCTGAATCTGCTGGTGAAAAAATATTGTCTAGCAAAAATGGCTGTATTCTCCCTTTTGCAAAACCTTTGCTTCTTCCATTCTTAGGCGATTGTAACTTTCTACTAACCATCTTCTAGTTTTAGACTATTTTGATGTATGTGGAATTACTTCATTTCACTTGTTCCCACACATCAAGTAATCAGAGAGTGTTCTCAGAAGGCTAAGGAGTTGCAGTTTTAGAAAAATAATCCATGACTTTCATAAAAATATCCCCTACATTGTTCACAGGCTACTATATCATTAAAATACTAAAATAAATGATACTGGTACATAAAAGTCTGGGTATCACAAAGGGTGAGACAGGTGACCTGTAGACATAGTGAGAATATGGTTTTAAAGAACTGAATGTAGCCAATGAATTATATTCAATACTTATTGAACACAATATCAGCTTCTAAACTTGGAGACCAAATCAACAAAACATTAAACATAATCTGAAAAAAAAAAATTCTAATTTCAAAACAATGCACAGGAGTTGCCAGAGAGATTTTATTAACTTAACTGCATGGCTGTGGAAAACAGTTTAAAACTATGGTTTGCTCAACCAATCATTTACATTTGGTGCGTGTCTATTCAGCATGAAGTATTAAAGCAGTAATTTGTGTGGTAGACCCACATTTCAAATAGCAAGTCATTATTTTTGCTTTATGAGGAGAATCATTGAGCAACTGAAGAGACCCCCTGAAGAAATATCAAATGTAGCTCTGAGAAACCCTCATGAAACGTGTTTCTTTATGAAAACTATCACCCAAATAAACTGATCATGCAGTAGCATCAAATGCGGTTTGACTTTATATTACATACTGAAATTGAGGTTTTTACTTCCAGTTGACTTAAATCATTACCAAACTGGTATAAAGCAAGACAGTTGTCCTAATTGTACCCCTTAAGAAAATTCCCATGACACATATTTTTATCCCCTTACTTAAGGGAGTTGGAGTAGATGAGGAGGTTGGACTAGATGACCATTAAAGGTTCCTTCCGATCTGAACTATTCTATGATTTTTTGACACCCTGATCTCAGTGGGTGCAGTTGCTGACACATGCAGAGCACATTGCAAAGGCTGCCCATCCCACAAAGTTATGGCAGAAGGAATTTTTCTTGCCCAGTTTGATTCCAGCTTGATATGGTGTCCTCAAAGCAAAGCATCCTACCAAATTAAATCCTATGTGGATTTAGCATTGATCCTCGTGCGGCCTTGTGCTGTATGGCAACACCTGTGCTGTGTGTTATGGGAATATCACATTAGTAGGAAAATATATAGTCTGATTTTAATAACATCTCCAATGTTTTGCTAAAATGCAGGTCAAAGTGACCCAGAAATACAGGAACTGATTGAGGAGAAAGTGATTAGAGATGCAAATAAATGTCAGCTTTTCTACTTATGGAGCTGTGTCAAGTTAAAATTGTACTGTGTGTGAATGGAAAGGATCTGCATGGGATTATGGAGAGAGAGTGAATTAGCACATGGAGCAGAGTTTTTCTTCATATAATTGGGTGGTTTTCATATTGTTCAAGAGGATGAATTGAGCAAAGAGCAGTCTCAACTATGTCATATCTGTTTGGCATTCAGCAAACTGGGCAACGTGTTTAAGAGAGATGAGGGAAAAATGACTGGAAATTTTGGCTCCCTCAGTTTTCATGTACACTGATCTGCTGAGGTTGGGAGTTGCATTGGAGAAGACTCAGCCAAACAAACCTATGCTTGAAGTATCTCATACAATAAATGACTTAAAGCACGTCAGTCTTGTTGCTGCACGAGATGAGGTATTGAAATTACTTGAGTATACACTTGTGCTTTGCGTTAGAAAAAGAAGTGATGTCTTTCTCTTAATCAGTCAAGCCGGTGGAGCATTTCTGATGAAAAGTCTGTTTTTAACAAGTTAAGGTTGACTACTAGGTAGACTTGCAGTTCATTTGACAACACAGTTCATTACAGGCAGATTTCTGTCTCTGCAGAACTAAATACCACCTTCCCAAAGCAGGACATTTGCGTGTATCTCAAATCTTTATTTCCTTGGTTTCATGTTTCTCTAGAAAAATTTGATTCAATTCTGCAGTGTGTCAGGTTAAAGTCACTGACAGGAATTATCTGAAAATTTTCAGTGTGATCTTCACCTCAGCACTCTCACGGAAGACTGCAATTTTCTTCTCAAAACCTTGGCTCTGTAGCAACTGAAATGCCCTCCTCCCACTTTAAGCACAGTTTTAGTAAGATTTGATAGATCTCGCTGATGAAAACAGATGCCAGTGGCTAGTTCCAATAATAAATGAAACTTTTCTATGAGTGTTTCTAAGCGAACTTCTAGTCAAGGTTACATTTAGTGCAAGCACCATTGCTTGTGGTTTTCTTCTGACTGAAAGGAAAAAAAATCATTGTTTTGATGATGACCTGAAGAATGAAGGGGCAGTCTCAAGTGATCTGTGACAGCAGTATGTCGAAGTACTCAGAAGAAAGTCAACGTCAGTGCTGAACTTGGAACCAGAAAGGTAAAGCTTGAAGTTGAAATCTTATATAAGAAGAAGAAGACAAAACTAAACCCATCTAAAGCTATCAGGACTGAGGCCAGCAAGTGTTTCCATGATGTTTCCTTAAAATTTGGGGGTAACCACAGAAGACAACATATGTTGTGGGCATTTTTAATCCAGCTTTATGAATTTTGACTTTTTTTGCAGATGTGAAAAATAATAATAATAGTTTAAAAAGTAGGACCCATTATCCTTTGCAAATAAGAATGTACAGAAGATCCAGTTTAGGGAACTGAAAGGTTTCTGCTGTTCTATTTGAATGTATGTTTGTCTTTCTGTATGTGCACGTGTTGCTCCAGGAAAAATATGAGAAAATATTAATGCAATTTCTCAGTCTAAGCGTAAGGTATTATTTTTAATTGTATCATGTCTTTTTGAAATTTATTGGATGAAAAGGTCGGAGATGAAAAACAAAGAGTAGGACAAAATATTCTACATTACTAGAATGTAGAGTTTTTCCTTTTCGTTTTTACTTCATATACCACCTCTCTCAGTTCTGTGGTAATGGGTTTTTTTCTTGCCATTTTTACTGTGTTTTAACGTGCAAACATCTTCACTGATGGACTAAAAACTATTAGGAATTTAAAGTGTTAGATTTGTTGTGTGTATAGCACAGGGATCACCATAATAAAAATCTATGAAGAAAACAGACAAGGCTGACATGTTCAAACAGACTCTTATCTTCTGGTGGCTTGTGAATCTGTGTATTGATGTCTTCTTTAATTTCATATTCATGGAAAATATGTGAAAATATTATCAAGACTTTATTTAAAATTAACTTCACTTTTAACCTATGGTAGGGCATCTTTTCTTAATGGTCATACTAACCATTTTTTAGCTTTCCCTAGAGTACTCTCTGTCAATCCATCTTTTCTTTCTCAATCAGAACGTGCCATGTTTATTGCTACATCTTTAACCTTTCTTATCAATATACTTTTCATTACTTCTCTGACTGAATATATTGTATATAAAAACGTATATTCAACAGAAAAGGAATTTTGAAAACCAGATATTAATTGCACCTTTGCAGCCAATTCATCACAGCTTTTGTTGTAGAAGAATTTTTATATACAAGATATTTAATTTCAGTGTTTTGAAGAAAAATTTTAGTCTTTTCATAACTCCACAATGAAAAGAAAATAATCTCACAGCAAAAGCTTTTAAACAGAGTATTTTTGATTAATCTATCTTTTTTTCTGTCTCATTCCTTTTCAGCACTGTTCAAATTCTGCATAAAACTTGTTTCAGTCAGCTCAGGCCACACTTCTCTTTGCTGTTCAACGACCAAACTGAAGCATCCTGTATTCCCTCAACTCTGGCTGTTTGCAAATTCCAGCTTTTTATGTCAGCTTTACTTCATCAGTTCATACATTCGAAGGCCAACAGAGATCACTAGATCACTTATACTGAGCTAAATATAACACCAGCAATTGTACCAGCAGTACAATTTCACCTAGTTAAGCTCTGTAGGAAGCCAGCTAACTTGTAATGGGCTCCAGCTTGTCCCAGAATAGCCGTCAGTCTTGATTTGAGGATTTCAACAACTGGGGAAATATCATTGCTTTACTTGATGGCTCTGATAGTTAATCACCAGTGCAATTAAAAATTGCCTCATTATAAGTTTGAATATGTCAAGCTGCAAGCTCCAGAATCAAGCCATTGATTCTTGTTATGCCTTTCTCCACTAGATGAAATAGCCCATTGGTGTCCAACATTTCTCTCCATTCTGCATAAAATGTGCAGTTTTAGGTCAGTCAATGCCAGAATAATACAGTAAGCCTCAAAAGATGTCACATTTGAGAACAGTTAGGCACTGATGTTTGGATGCTCTCTTTACTATCTAGGTTCTGCAAAATCTGCTTGAAAAAGAAAACTTGGATGTACTATTTGGCATCTAGTTAGAAACATCAGCACTGAGAACATAATTATATATTTTTAAACCTTGCTTTCTAAGGCAAATAGGCTTTTTAAACCATACTCTTTGTCCATCTCTTTATCTTCTCCTCTCATTTCCCAGAGAACTTGGGAGCTGACTGAATATTTCGAGCCATATGTGATGGTTCAGTAGAGATCACAAAGCTTTTGTGCTCCTAGTTTCTTAGAGAAGGCAGTGGGAGGAGAGAGATCCCTGCTCAGTTTGTTGCTCTCCCCTCTCCCCTCACCCACCAGAGGAGCAGCTACTGCAGGCTGTTTAATTTGAGCTGGTGCCAACCAGCCCATCAGTATCTTGAGTTGTTCATAACTGGCCGTATTGGATGCAACCAGGAGCAGGATGAATCCAGCAACCAGGAGCTGTGGGAACAATGCAAATGATGATGATGAGAAAGGGTGGTTAGGGCATGGTGGGAGGAGATACTCCAGGAGACAGGGATCACAAGGGTAAATGCTGGAATTCCTGAACTGGAGCAGGTTGGAAGGAATTACAGGCCCATAGGAGGTTTCCTGAAGGAAATAATTTTTCTTTAGTTCCTGACTCAGATTGTCACAACAAAATATATCTGTAAAAAGTCAGTAGTCTTGTTTTGAATGTGTCAGCAAACTCTGCAATGTATTTGTCATGATCACAACAAAGAATCTTTTCATTATATTCTGCAGCTTCTTATTCTAAAAGGAGTATCAGATTATTTATATGTGTAGTTTATAGCCATAAGATAAATTTTTGATGTCCACTTGGTATGCAGCATGGTCAGAATGAGTTTTTTTAACACGATTTTCACAGCTTTAATCCTGGTTTTGTGGCAGAAGAAAATGCAATTTGCCTTGTTCTGTCATCTTCGGAAACTATTTTTTAGGCCCCAGTCATAACTTTGCAAATCAAAAAATCAGGTTTCTTGCTCTCTTATTTTTTACCTTTTCTTTTTGATCTCTTCTGTCAGGTTTATTTTACTTGTGTTTCCTTCACAACAAAACATGGGAAAGGAAAATAACCTTTCAGAACTAATTAATAAAGATCATAACTTGGTGAGTGAAAATACGTTTAAAATAAACTGTGCATTTACTGGTTGGAATTCTCACGGTTTCTTATTAAGGGTTTTCAGTAAAGAGTTAGCCCAAAAGTTTTGTTAGGGTATGAAATGGTGACTTCTGAGTTCCTGACAGAAACGTATAATGACCTTATTTTACTTCCAATTCAAAGCAAAGTTTTCTTTCCAAAACCCTCTCTACTGCATTTATCTCATACTGAAAAAATGGTTGAAAACTTTAAACCCAAAATAAGTTTCTTTACTGAGGGACTCCCCTTCTGTGGGAAGAGGACACTTCACTGCATCACCTGCTATGTGTAAGAAAAAGCTAAATAACTACAGGAACTGAGACCTGGACTCCTGGAAGAATTGGTGCATTGACTTCAAGAGCAAATCCCATACTTCAGAGTAGTATTCTTGGGGACTTTGAAAAGAGATAATTTCTCAAGTAGGTTTTGGGTTTTCTCTTTCTCTTTGATTCCCTAGGACTCTTATCATTCATACCACATATTTTTCATCAGTCTGATCCCTTAGAAAAACAGTGAACCCTTAAAACTATTTTTCAAGAGACTATGAAATAAATGTTAAAGGAAAATTCATATTTGAACCTCTACTGTTGAAGTAATACATTTCTCAATTGCCAAAACCTGTAGAAAATTCCTGCAAATTTTAGGGAAATGAACAGGGGAGGCAACCCTCTATCCTTAATATTGTGCATAACCTTATTCATTGAGACCTTATTTTTGAGACCTCAGAACACTAAGTTGTAGTGTAGGTGAGCTGAGAAGTGTTTTAAACTGGATTCTATTTCCCTTAATCAGCATTAACTTCACCAAAAGCTACATCTGACTTTGTCTATTACAGACTAATTTAAATATTTTTTAAATTATCAATAGAAACATTTCTTTTAAATTTGTTGATGCTTGGCCTAGTCCCTAATTCAAGTACCTCCTAATTACAGACTATCATTGGATCAACTAACACGAAATAATATGTCCCATGCTAATCCTCATTATCCAGTTCTCTCAGCCTTCGCAGTGAAGAACAAACGGGCTAAACTTTAGTATTGTATTTCTGAAGCAGTCTCTTTTCAACCTGAGAACAATCAAACAATTTCACAGCTATAAATAAAGCTAAAATTGTCCCTTTATTTTTGTAAACCACTCTGCCATCTTTTTGTAGTGTGTTTAGCTTAGTCAATACCCGGATTTCAAAAGCACTTAATTCAAGCTTCCTAGATCATTAAAATTTACATTAAACTTCTTTGCATCAGTTGCCTCTGATTGCAACCAAAGGAGTACTGAGGGATAATGGAGCATGGCAGAGCCAGACTACATGATGGCTCATCAAGGAGCTTAGTTTTAAAAGGACATAAAACCTCCAATAAAACAAAGAGGAATTAAAATGTGACAGTGGATGAAGTAATATCATTAAGAAGAAAATGAGAGATCAATGAGGAAGACAGTGATAATATTGATAACAGCAAAAACTGTGCTGCAATGCAATTAGTGCCTAATGAAAAATGGGACAGACAGTGGTCAGTTAAACACACCAGTGTATAAAGTATTTATAAAGCAATGTCAAGGCTATAGGCAACCAAATGGAAGAATTAACAGAAGGTGTGTACAAGGTGAAATTCAGTACCGGGTGTACTTACAGAAACAGTCCTGGAAAGCAATGCCTGAAACTGAGCTATGAATTGTGTGTTGCTCATGAAGAATGAAATGGTGGGTTAACTATTCTCTTTTATTATCTTTAATTGGCAGTACAAAACTGGAAGCATTTCCACAGTTAAAACAGAACTCCCTTAAAATGGCATAATTGGGGAAGAACAAAGAATTATCTTGCAGTAGTGAGGGATAGGATCCTGCTGTTGAATGCCACTATCAGATCTGGCTAATTTTTCTGCAGAGATAAATGCTATTAGAGATTCTATCCTTATGAGAAACATTAACTTCTGAAGCACTTATTAGGCAATATGTATTATTGGTAATATTAAGGTCTAACATTTCTGGTTCTAACAAGACTTTTAATTTTTTCATTAATTGGGTTATAATCTAAGAACAGGTAACCCTGGTTGTTTAATTGTAAGTTGGTAGTTTAATTTTGATGGAAATATGAACAGGAGGACTAGTTCTGTCCAGATTTTAATTTCTATCTGAAAGTTTTAAAAAAAGTAAGTCTGAAAGGACCCAGCACTTGAGTGCATAAGAGGTCCAGGGTTTCACAAAGTCAAGGGTGCTTATACTACTAAACAACTTTAGTAGTTCCTTGACTCTCAGTCGAGGAATGACTTTTCAGTGGAGGGTTCCAGAGGAATAAGGGAAAGTGTTAAAAATTAGAGCACATTTTGAGAAAAAGAAACTCTATGAAATATGACATAAGTCCGTTGTCAATGAACATAGAGATAAGCTGAAATCACCAAAAGATGATTCAGAGAAAGGGAGGAAGGGAAGAGGAAGGGAAGGAGGAAAGGAAGGATACAGACTGTAATGAGAAGACATGGGTAAGTTTGTTGAAGAAGAGTCAATATGGCTCCTACAAAGCAATTCACAAATCTGTCAGTTGTTTGAAGCAATCACAGGCAATGTGATGAAGGAGAATCTGGGTGACATCTGTTCTCTGAGTAGTGGATCAAAAAGTTCTCAAAGAAACTTCAGTGCTAGTAGGATGATAGAGATCATCACTACATAGGTAAGTAGCTCATTAAAAATTAAGAACTAGAATTGGTGGTCAGTGTCATCTGTGCAGCAAAATGTACAAATGCACAAAATTATCTGGGGTTTGAAAAATGGCAGCCTATTGCACAGTCACAGAAGGGCATTGTGATACTGACTGACTGAGAGAAATGAAATGGCAGGTGGAACTCAGCATAGATGTATTTAAGACATGGAGAGAAGAAAATCCTGCCTTTTAAACAGGTAGTTGTTGTACCTGTTCAGTCTCTCACCATTCCAGAAAGAGAATTACAACAGACTGTTCCTGTTAAAGGTTCTACAAAACCAACCAAATCCAGCAGATGTGCAAGTCTGGCCAGTAGCAAATTACTGGCACATACAGCTATGGCCCTGTGACTTATAGCCTTCCCTTTTGTCATCTTTGGTCCTTTCTCTAAACATTTTTATGGAACTATTTTACACAATGCCACAAATTTTTTGTGGAAACTCACCAGAAACTTCACAAAAGTTCCCTGAAATATTCCCTAATTCCAATGTGTCTATTCCTTACAGTTACACTGTTCAGATCAATTCATACTGCTGTGCTCAAGCAGTTTCCTTGAAGGCCCTCAATCAGTGACCAAAGAGCTCTGGTCTCCATTTCTGTCCCCATGTGTGGAGGCTGGTGAGCCTTCAGGTCAAGGGAATCAGAAAATTGAGTGATGGGATAGTCCCAGGTTAGAGTGAGAGAAAAGGCTTCCCCCAGACTGCTTTGCCCCATTATGTCGATGTACCCCAATTCGGTTTCCCTGATTGGCCCGTTGGCCTCCCCGCCCCTTTCTCCCTATTATGTCCCCATTGCCAGAACCTTCTCCCTGCCCGGCTCCCTCATTGGCCCTTGCCCCATCATCCCTCCCTCCGAGCATCCTTATTGGCTCCCTGACACTAACCCCGCCTATGTACCAGCCCTGTGCCTTCAGACCATTGGCCCCTGACACGTTCCCGCCCCCATACTTAAACCCTGACCCTCACCCAGTTTGTTGTTCTTCATCTCTGGACGTCTCTGAGTGTGAATCTTTAATAAACTCCTCGGAACTCCAAACAAGGAACCCTTCCTGCCTCTTTGTCTCTGTTGGTTGCTTGGATCATGTGTGTGCGTGTGTGCCTGCCTGCACCCACCTCGTAGGGAGTGCCTGGTGTGTGTGAAGGGATTTGCGAATCCTGCAGGAGCGGCTTGACAAGGGACACTTCCTGGAAGGTCGCTGTGTCTGGACCTCGCCCCCTCACACCCTTCCTGCCTCGATAAAAGGCACTAGTGACACGCATGATCACCATGTTCTTACTGCAATGCATGAGGGAAAGTATCATTATATGCTTGCATTTGTCTTTTCTCTCTATATCGGGTGGTAATTACGAGACGTGACACTGGGATAGAATGACACTTTCTTGAACCTGTTATAGCTAATTTATGTAATTCTGTGGAAAATGAGAATTCACTTGGCTAAATGGACACTGAAAAGCACTTATTAGTAACTTCCAAAGGAATTTATGCATTGAGTCAGTCTCTTAGTAGCCAAGATCAATGTGTTACTTGCATAGATTTCTTCCAGAGAGGACTGAATATTTTAATATTTAAGACCACTGGCATTTTGGGTGTGGAATATTTTATTAGTTGCTCATCTAGAAAGTATACATTACTGGGGCCTGGAAAAGGCAGAATAGAAACATTTATTTCAAAATTCAAAATCGTAGAATCATAGAACAGCTTGGGTTAGAAGAAAGCTTTAAAGTTCACCTAGTCCAACCCCTCTGCAATGAGCAAGGAATAGTTAATTCAATTTAAAAAGGTATGCAAAGATCAGTTGACCAAAGGAGAAGGGATCATACTGAATTTCCTTATTAAGCAACCAAGATGAAACCCCAAATTAATCCTGCTTACAAATTCCTTTTGCTTCATATACAAGTGTGCTCCTTTAGATACACTATATTGTCAAGAGCTGTATCCTTGCACACTCTGCAAACCCTTTGACTTTCCTCATAGACCTGACTATAGAATTTGGGAATTTTGCTTCCTTCTGGGGCTTTTCCTGATGCTTAATTACAATGTAAAAGAGTTGTTAACCCAGTGTAAAAAAACCCCCCACTTATTCTTCTAAGTACAGCATTTTTAACATGTTGAATTTTAAATTTTATTTGAGGCTTGTAACCTACTGCTGAAATATCTTTGGAAACCTTCAACAATATTTAATAGTCTGTCATTTTAATGTAAATCCTTTTGGCAGTTCTGTTCTGAACAGGATTTGCTTAAATTCAGTTGTTCTCTAAAATTCCATAAAAATAAGTGCAGTTACATTAGCTGTGGATGTTGATATTTGGTTTAGAAGGCAAAGCAGATGATTGGCAATATTTAATGAAGGGTGCCTCTTTTGTGACAATATAAAGTATCTCTTGTATGTAAACTGTTGACTGTCATACTGAATTATTTGCTGACTACCCTTTATTAAAATCAGGCTTTGGGCAATCTGTCACTGACATTAAACAATATCATCCAAAACCTGATGTTGCTCCAAAGCCCAGATCTTCCTCATAAACCAGTAATAGATTGGACTTCTTTCTGAAATAAGGTTGTTTTCCTATCAGGACTGGTCAATACAAACAAAAGAGAGTCAACAATAACATGAGCAGTTCAACAATGGGAGGCATAATTCATTGAAAGCATCAAATGCTGATTGCATGCATTAAGAAACTGGTAATTATAACACTGACAAAAAAAAAGCAAAAAGGGAAGCTCAAAGGGATCTCAAATCAAGGTTTTCTATTGTACCACAAGAGGTTTATAGTAATTTGCAGATGTTATTTTTCATCATACAACATTTCATGCTTAGAGGGTATTGCTGATACTGTGTTTAAAAGAATCTATCTTGGGAGCAAAGTGGGATCCAGGCAGTGAATGTAGATTTGTAGGGAGACAACTGTGGATATATTCTTGTCTACTTTAGTCTGCTGCTCCCTAACATACCTTTTTGCTTTCATTCCAAGATGCCTCTGATATTTTCACTGTCAACACAACACTTGTACACTGTGCACACTGCAAAGACCCATGTCTGTGTCTGTGGGTGTTCACTGCCTGTGGTGTACAGGGGAAAATTTTATCTTTAATTTCACGTATTAAACTTGTAGAAAATCATATCTCAAATAGACTAAGATATAAAAAAAATATTAGAGTGTTCCTCTTCAGTGGCTGGAGAATGAACTTCCTGGACACATAATTGAGGGTCTAGATGGAGTTATTCTAAAGTGAGGTAATACCCTGAAATGCCATATCTTACAGGAAACAGAGGTGCCTAACATATTTGAGGGTCAGTCATCTTTCAGTTGTCATGTTAAACCAGTTGAAAGCTATCTGTAGACATAAAAAACAAACCTAATATCTAAAAGGAGAAGAAATGTGACTACTCCCAAGATACATTACCTAAGTGTTATGCCAGACTCAAAAAGTCACTGTCTCTCGCTCTCTTTTATTCAGAAAATTTTTTTCTTGCAGGAAGAAAGCTAGTAAAATCACAGCAAAACCTAGGATTTTCAGGCAAAAGTTGGTGTCTGTTTTCATGTACTCTCAAATCTCAGCATGATAAGAACATCTCTGCAGAAACCTTTACATTTTTGCATTGAAGACGGCTGGGGACATTGCAAACATTCTGAGACTTGAGACTTGCATTAGTGAGAGGAGGCTCCTTTGTGAATAGCTTTTTAACAGTTCCTGTCTGTATGATTTATTTATGACAAGCTGCACTGGAAGGAGAGACTGTTCCCCATTTCACCCATTGAATTGGTTCTATAAGACTTTTACTTGATCCGGGATTGGAATTGGGATTGTAATTCTAAAAAACTACATAAAACTTTATGAGGTAAAGCAAATGAATAGTATGTTTCATTATTTTATAATTAAAATTAATTGCCGTGAGAGTAAGAACATTGTTTAAATAATGGAGTGAGCTTAGATGAAAAAGCAGCCCAAAATTACCACTAGACTGATAATTAAAATGGGTAGTGATAAGGAAGTTTTATTATTATTTTGTGAGGTTTTAGTGGGCATCATGAAAATTATCATGAAGCTGTGTCATACTGGCAAATGTGAGACTTTGACCTCCACAGAACTTGATCTTCTATTTTATTTCACAGTTCATCCTCTTCTCCCACTGTTCCAGTTATATTTCTCAGCTCCTTGCTGTGATACCTTTTTCACCTTGAATAAAATACAGGGTTTTTCTGCCTGCATTCAGAATACCCCTTTGCATAGCAAACCAACATGCATCCCTTCTTGTTTCTTTGCACTACAGTAATAGATTTTTCTCCTTGTTTTAGCTTACAACTTTATCTTTTGATCTTATCTGTTATATTTAGGATAGAGTTCATTATTAATGATTCCAGAAAAGAGCCTTAATAGACTTTTGAAGCTTCTTCACAATACTTACAGAAGTTTAACTCAGGTGTTGTTGTGCTGTCATTTTGGTTTTATTATATTCTGGGGAGAGAGGAAAAGAGTTTGGTGTTTTTGAGCTACTTGAGGTTATTTCTTATTGAAAAGAAAACAAAAAATCTTGTAAGGAGGAATCATTAAGAGCAACAGTAATAATGACTGATCATTTAATAATAAACATATTTCATAGTAATGCCATTTATGTCCTGATATAAAATGCTTGATGTTTGTACACTTTCAGTTTAACATCTTGATTAATGTAGGCGTTAATAAAATTTTAATTTTTAGACAAATATCATTAATAATTTCCTCGAATCTGACTCATATACATCAAGTGCCTCTCAATAAACTGCTGCCAAATAATCTGCACCTTAAGAATAAGACCAGAGTTAAAACATTTGTCTGATGTGATACGTTTATTCCTTTAGATATCACTAAGACAAAAGACCTTTTGAGGCTGACATAATGCTCACCTATGTTTTTCTATTCATTTTCTGATTAGCAAAGTCCATAGGAATGATGCAAAATGTAGGTGTAGAAATATAAATATTTAATCCACTAATGACTGTGTATTCTCTACACAAATGTCTTCCTGTCATTCTCTTCTATTAAACACAGAGAACTGAGGAAAACAAATTATTAGGGCTAGATCATGGTAATCACCTTATACAGTACTTCCCAATGGAGTTGCTTAGGAATTCACTAATTGAAATCAATGGGGCTTTTGAAAGTGTAAGGAATTAGTCATGAGGAGAAAGGACTTTGCAGGTGACGCTTTAGCTTCTCTGAAATGCCTCTGTTTCCTGGTAGCCCATGTCAATAATTTATTTATTAAAGGTTTTCAGCTTCTGAAAATGTGAAATCTATCTTGTTTTCTCTTGATGTCTTAGTTATTATCTTTTCAGTTTCTGTTGGTCTTGTTGATTGAATACATACCTGTCATTCTTCTAAATGTTGGGAGTTTTATTCCCTTTACAAGAGTCAGATTTGGTTTCCAGGAACTCCCACTTTGGCTTTCTAACCATTGAAAATCACCTTTTATTCTGATTTTTATATTCCTCTGAATTTCCATCTTCTTTTTAAATTTCTTTCTGCCTCTATCTTTTTCATTAAATATTGTATCAAGACAATAGTTCTGTTCAGTGTTCATTAGTATGGTAGTTCTTGAATTTATTCCTGTTTACTGATTAAGATAATATTAATAAAGAAATTGCTTCATGAAACACTTGAGCTGAACTTTTTCACATTGAGAAGGAGGTATGTTTTTTATGCAAAGTACTGACCTATTTTATTCTGTTTTGCATTGTCAGTAACTGCAGCAGCAGTTGTTGGCCTCTCTTCAGAGGCCTTTCTCATTTCAAATTTAGGCTTAGTTCTTCCACTACAAACATGGCTCTTATGTGATTAATTAATATGCAAAAGAACAGGTTTGATTTTGCATCCTGAGTACTGCAAAGAGTATGAAACACAAATATTCATGCCATAGTTAGAGTTGGGTCTGGAGTCTGAAAATTGAGAACTTTTGGAAGCTGAGGTCTGACTTTTTACTCCTGTTATCTCTCATGCAGGAATTGCAGGGTCAGGAGGGGAAGAGAAACTCTTATTCATGGAAGAGTCTCAATTTCTTTGGAGAAAAGGCTGGGAGGACAGCTATAAACACAACTGCACAACTAAAGGAGTAATTCCACTGCCATTCAAAACCTTGTGGATGGTAAAGCTATGATTTTGCAAAAGGAGGCAGGCAACCGTAGAGTTTGTGAAAACAACATGTGGATTTCCTAAGGCACTGTTTTCTCTCTTGCAGAAGATGAGTGTCCTGTGTCCTGAGAGACATATGTGCCTTGTCCTAGAGAACAGTGTGCAAGAACCATAATTTCACTTAAGCTATGAAGATGAATAGGTACATGATGAAAGAGATTATTTGATAACACTTTATTAGCATGCTAATTTGGGCATAAATCATCTGCCAGATTTTGTACAACTGTCAGAGATGAAAAAAAATGTCTCTAGTTTTGGTATCTTGATACCAAAAATGCTCTGCTAGCTGCAGTCTTCTCATGGCTTCTCTAACCAGCTGGGAAAGGCAGTATGAACAGTTTAACTGTTTTATTTTTCTATATATCATAGAGTCATAAAACTATATAATAATTTGGGTTTGAAGGAACCTCAAAGATCATCCAGTTCCATCCTCCCTCCCATAGACAGGGACCATTTCCACTAGGTATAATTCAAAAATGAGTTCCATCCCTCTACTTAAGAGAACAGTAAAAATTAACAAGTACTTTCAAAAAGAAAATTAAGTCAGAAAGAGCACTTTCTGACCAGGAAGGAACTGTTTCTCAGACAACTCAAAGAGTGTGGCATTCCATGCACTACAATACCTCAGAAGCATAGTCAATCTCATGGCTAAAGATGATGCTTAATTGAAGACTTCTATTTAATGAACATTTTTATTTATGTATATTTTTCATAATTGTTTCCATATTTGGTCCATTTTTTTCTTGTCCTTACGAGCTAATTCTGTTTCTAAACTATCTCCTTAACTAGTGTTTTTTCTTGCTCAAATTCTCTAAAGAAAATCTTTATTCAGGTGATGCTCAGACACCAGCTTATCTGCCTCTGCCTTTGGACTGCGATCTGTCAGCACCAGCACATTCACTAGAATTGCCCTTGATTATTGGAGAACACCTGGTTTTATTGTGATAATGCCTTTCTAATTGCCCTTATCAGGACAGGGCATAAAGAATTCCCACTCCACTTGTAACTTGAAGATCTTATTATCCTCTGTTCAGTCAAAGTAATTTTGTTTTCACTGCCTTTCTCAGGTCACATAAATGAGAAAGCAAGTTCCCCTTTTCATTACATTTGATGTTTTGCCCTCTGCTGCTTGAGGGAGACCATATGTTAAAAAAAAATTAAACCATCATTAGGTTTGTGGGGGAGCTGCTGAAGAGACTAAAGGTTCCTTTTCACCTTCCAATACTTGAAGGAGGCTTGTAAGACAGATGGGGACAGACTTTTTAACAGGGCAGCGGTAGGACCAGGGGTAATGTTTTTAAACTAAAGGATGGTAGATTAGGTATAAGGAAGAAATTTTTTAGGATGAGAGTGGTGAAACACTGGGACATGTTGCCCAGAGAGCTGATAGATGCCTGTGCTGCTTTTTGGTTAGGGTAGAGTTAATTTTCTTCACAGTGGCTAAAATGGTTCAGTGTTTTGGATTTGTGCTGAACACAGGGTTGATAATACAGAGATGTTTTTGTTATTGCTGAGCTGGGCTTACACAGAGCCAAGGCCTTTTTTGCTTTTCATACTGCCTCGCTGGGGAGGGGGTTGGGGATATTTGGGACGCTGGGACACAGCTGGGACAGGTGACCCCAACTGACCAAAGGGATATTCCAGACCATATGGCATCATGCTCGGTATACAAAGTGAGGGGCAGAAGGAGGAAGTGAGGAATGTTTGGAATGGTGGCTTTTGTCTTCCCAAGTCACTGTTACATATGACAGGGACCTGCTCTCCTGGAGATGACTGAACACCTGCCTGCCTGTGGGAAACACTGAATTAACTCCTTGTTTTGCTTGGCTTTGCAGCTTTTGCTTTCCCTATTAAACTGTCTTACCTCAACCCACAAGTTTTCTCGCTTTTACCCTTCTGACTCTCTCCCTGATCCAGCTGGTGTGGGAACGAGTGAGCATCTGTGTGGGCTTGATGTCTGGCTGGGGTTGAACCACGGCAATGTCTCATCCCTGGAAACATCCAAAGTCAGGTTGGATGGTGCTCTGAGCAACGTGATTTAGTGGAAGATATCCCTGCTCATTGCAGGGGGATTGGACTAGAATGACCTCTAAAGGTCCCTTCCAACACAAACCATTCTGTGATTCTATTACTGCTTTTCTTTAACCCACGTGGAGGGTGACATCTCTGGCTCCTTGCCTTAGCTACGAGGAGTCCCCAGTTGCTGGAGGTGGCATTGATTATTCACAAACAGCACTTTAACCTTTTAGGTCAATGCTGACAACATGTTCCAGCTTGAAGGCAGGAGCACATGGGGAGGCCCTTTGAAGGAGAAAGCAAGATGAAGCTAACTCCATGGGAGCATTAAATATCTTTTGATAGAATTTATAAGTGTTGCCAAAAAGAAAGATTGATTTCCACAGCAATTTTGAAGAGACTAGGGACACTGCAGAAGGTGGTACTTTCAGAAAAAAACCCCAATCCTTTGTTTAATTTTCAACTGTTATAAACTTCAGCTTATTTCATGTATTTAAAGAAAATCTAAAATTGTGTGATTTTTAAAGAAAAGTAGAACATTCTATAGAACAAAAGAAAATAACATTATATTAATTTGGAGCAAATTAATTTACATCTTTTACTCTTCTGCTTTACTTGTGGAGTAAAGAAAATGTACTTATTCTTCTGCTTGTTGAGACTTGGTTCTATCCTACTGTATCAAACTTCCTCTTATGTGAGGTAAAAATTGGATTCAAGAGTAGTAATTGAAGACTATTACATGAATTTGGAAAGTGTTTTGCAATTTTACTCTGAAACTTTTAGATACCAACAATTTAGGAGTCATCAAGTGCTGCTCCTTTGGCTTCATGTAGTCTATGTTGCACCTCTAACATTTTTAAAGATAAAAGGTTCATTCAGCACAAATGAACTTGAAAATATATGAAAACTAATGTGACATCAATTTTCTAAAACTCAACAGAGTGAAGAGAGTGAATTTTTTCCCACTTCTTTGGGAAATTACTTAGGAGAGAATAAAACAGACTAAGGAATGGTGACCCAATACTCTGTGTATAGAACATTTCAGAGGCGCACTGTGTGGTATTGAAATCCAAAAAGAGGAATGAAACTTATATGGTTTTGCAGTAAAAGGAAATTGTAAGAATGTACAGCAGAGGTGGAATAGGTCTGCAATCCAGTGTGATAATTCCTACAGCATTTCATAATGCACATTTTAGAAACTTCTGTCTGAAAATTTCAGTCATAAAAGTAAACATCATCTAATATATCAACTCAAATAGCTACATGGATTTTTGTCTTCTATGAGCACTATTAGGGAAAAGATCTGCACCTAACAGGGTTACTGTAACAGGTGTTACTGGAAAAATTTCATGCAAGAGGATAAGACCACTTCAGCATGTCAAAAATAAGACGACTATTTTCAGATCTCTTTTGGTAATTTTCTACCTAGCGAAGCCACTGCAGATAATACCTCCACCTCCTCCCTTCCACCCCTCTCTCCCCGAGACATCTTTTACTCATTCCCACAATGATGTACCGTGCAAGGACTTCTTCCAACAGGGTTTCACACACCATATCTTCTCCTTCAAAGCCAGCATCTCCATTGCAGTTCATCCATTTCCCTCCCAAAATCTCTTCTTCTGAGGTTCTCTGTAATTTTCCTGACCTCCTTCTTTCCCCCACACTGATGGCGCCTCTTTTCTGCTAGGGCAACACTCGTACCTGGGAGCCGGTTCATTTTCATTTCTCTGGTGAAGACAGCCTGTATGATTTAGAGGTGTTGTTATCCAGCAAGGCATCAACACCTGTAGCCAGCTGTGGTCAGCAAGGGCCTCGGACGGTGCTGCCTTGTGATTAGGAGATGTGAAGTTTAGGCTGACCAGTAGAAGAGTTGTAGGTCTGCTCCAAGTGAGTTAGCAACTGTACTCTGTCATCCTGCTTTGGAGGGCTGGCTGTGATCTAAGGGACAGAGAAAGGGAGAGAAACTATTGCCATCTCTCCTTTTTTGCTACACTGATTAAGGCCCACCAACACCTTCCTAAATCAATACTTTTCTAGTGATTTCAGCTTGCAAAATATGTGGCTCTCGAAAGTTGTGGATGAACAGAGCAGTAACATCAAAATTAGCAGTTGGCCTCATAGACTTACATAGAAACAGACTTGGATTAAAGAGGGTTTTCCTCTTGTTTTTTGTATAAATTGTTTTTTGTATAAATGAAGTATTAAATCACTTGAAAACTTAATTAGTCTAATATTGGCTAGGTATTTATTTTGCAGGGGGATTCCAGAGAGGATTAACTACAACCACATATGCCTCTGTAAATGGCATTAATGGTGCTCCTGCTGAAATGTTTGTTTTAGTCTGTTAGTGGGCCTACAGAAAACTCAGTTTTAAATGATGTTGATAAAATTATTTGGAATTAATTATTTCAAATGAAATAGAATTGATCATTTTGGGAGGGATGAAGTATTATGTACAACAGCATCAAACTTTTCTATAGAGGGTGTTTTTCAAAGTTATGTTTATTATTCAGAAAAATCAAAGACATAAGATAGGATCAAAGTAGCTGTACTTCAGAATGGCACAGAAGGAGGGCAGTGGGAAGAGAATAAAATATTCTGACCTACTTGAAGGCCCCTGGGCTCCCTTTATATTTTGATTGAATGCATCAACTAAACAATATAATATTTCTAAAATCCAATATCTTTTGGAGTATCTTATATCAATGTTCATACTTGTTGAGACTGTGATTTTCTGAAAATATGTGTATATGTAGGGCAGTTAGAATCACAGAAACACAGGGTAATTTAGGATGTCAGGAGGTCATCTCTCCAGCCTCCTGCTCAAAGCAGGGCTTTGATGTTTTTTCAGGTTGCTTGCAGGCTTGATTTCCATAAGGGAGGATCTTAACAACAAAAGACAAAATTCTGGCCTAATAGTGCTGAAATCTTATCGATATTGATTTATGTCTGTTGTGAATAAGCATGTGGATATGAAATGGCCATGAAAGTATTTTCTTTTTCACTGATCTCTTTATTGCAAGCAGTATGGTGGATTAATTAATTACTGTCAGTATCAGCCAATATTCAGGATATAGTAAATAAATGCATACACTGTGATGTCTTGAAAATAATACTGGTGTTATAATTTGCTGACTGTGGCACTTGTGGGCCTTATCCCTGTTGTAGTTGTATTATCTGTAAGCATACTGCTATTTTTCATATCTCACACAAAATAAAAAAGAAATTAATATAGTTCTCCAGAAAAAAAAGGAAAAAAAAAGCCTATGTAAATTACATTAAGACCTGCAGAACTAAGAGAACTTTTTTGTAAGTTTGAACTTCCCTAGGCTTTTGGCAAGGATACAATTTACCATTCATTCCACAAGTGTTTTAGAGAGTTATAAAGAAAACCATCCTTTTTAAAATTTTCCTGTCTGATGCAAGTACAAGTCATGCATTATTCTGTTTGGGCCTTGTTGATCCTACAAAAATTAGTTTTTCTTTTCAGTCTAGAGCTTTTTTGATAGCTCAGAAAAAAATGATGAAATTGTTTAATATGAGAAGAGGACAAAAAGAAAATAAATATTTTACAATAGCTGCATTTGATAAGATCTTGTTTTCTCTCTGCTAATGCACATATAATTCCCTTTCCCAGCTTTTCAAAATGCAGCTATCAATATTCTCTTGATCTGATCATAATATTTTTATACCTTGAATTCTTGCATTGATCCTATTGTTTTGTTGTTGACTGTAGGATCTTATTAAGTTCTAGTGAAAGTCCTACTGACAATTTGAATTTTTCACTGTCATCTCAAGTCCCTAGTCTTTTGTGTTTTTCTGCAGATAGAAAACTTCACTTTATGCAAGGTGCTGGCTTGGCTGAACCATCTGTTCTTCTGTTTCCCTGAAAAATGTACTTTTCACATGATGTTGCTGCAGGAAAAGTAGCCATAAAGAGGAACAGAGGAGAGAGATCCTTACTTTGCTTTTTCCACTTCTTTTTGTAAAGTGCAAGTTCCTTGGCAAGAGATTTGGGTCTGTAACTTGTCTTATTTTAAGAACCATTCAGATTTCAATAAAATAAACAAAGTATATATTTGCCACAGGATTCAAACAGGGCAAAAGTTACTTCAATGTTATTTGATTTATGATCTGGTTTTGTTGTAAAGAGTTTCCTTCTCTATATAGAATATGGAAGTTCAGACTTCCATTCAGCTATTGTGAGAGCAGGAGGTTCTGTTGGGTGGTTTTGGTTTTGGGTTTTTTTGGGGGTTTTTTTGTGTTTTACTGAGAAAGTTCAACCTCTTGCTGTCAAGTCAAGCATTTGGCAACTTCTACAAACAAGAAATATCTAGGCTGGAAATAGTCTATATAATTTTTATCATTTATGTTATTTTGTTCATTAAAAAATAAACTTCTTCATTTTTAATCATGCCACTGAATGATGCAATGGGTTATCATGCAGTTCGATCCTTGTCCTGTTTTCTTTTGTAGGAAAAAGGACAAGGTACCAAGGTGTAAAAAATGTGAAGACCAGGTACTAAGAAAATTGTCTGATTTAAGTGTTCCTAGAATAAGAGCTGCTGCTCGCTTAAGCAGTTTGCCATGTCTAATAAAATTTCCAGGGAGTTGTCCCTGCAATATATTCTTGACTGTATTTTTTTGATCAGTCCCTTACCAAAAAAAAGCATACTATTACGACATTCAACACTTCAACAAAAAAACCCAAAACTGGGGCATGAACTAAATAGGTCTATTTTCACCTGTTGAAACTGCTGCTTTTTCTTTTATTGGCAATCTTCCCAGCTTAAAAATGGTTAGTGAATTAGTGCATAGCAAACATTTGTGATATACAAACTTTCTTCAACTGTTTCCAAATCTAAAATGAATGCAATCACCAAGAGGCTTGCAACTCTCTAATTAGTTTCGCCAGAATGGCTAATTTGATTTGTGCATCCAGTCTTGATTGTCAGATATGAAACAGTGAAAGTCACTGAATACTTGAGCAGATGAACCCCCAAGTCTCACCCCACAGCTCGAACTGTCAACATTCTTTGTCAGTGTTGTCAGTGCAGTGCAATCCTTGTATTGCTGCTACATTAACAGCATTTTAGCACTTGGTGTACCTCATACTTCATAGCTGCTGGGATTGAGAGGATGGATAAGCATCAGGAGCTTCACCTCGATGCTCTTTTCATGCCCCTTTTCCATTTCTTCTGTTTTAAAAACTTCCAAAAAGTGTCACATAGATTTCAGTATGCTCCTTTCCTTCTCAGGCCAGGAGGCTCTTTCATCCTTCACTCCCTTTTCTCTTTTAGCTATCTCCAAGGATCCTTCCACAGCAGGAATTTTGTTGTCCTACTCCTTTCCTCTATGTACCACTGCAAAAAATTACCTTTGGAGAATCTGCAGGCGTAGCCTGTCCTCCTCCTTGACATTATGAACATGGAAAAGTCTATATTTGAAGGAAGAGCTGGAACTATTTTTTTCAACGGTGTTTATGCAGTCCCAGTTCCCCTTTTCAATTTGCCTGACATATAAACATTGCCTCTAATTTTGAAATTTATCAGATGGGATGTTGGAACAGACCATTAACACTGTTTGTTTGCAGTTTCTTGACCAAGTGAATAATGTGTATTCTTCTGATGCTGTGGAGTGAAACATAGAAACATACCTGGTGGAGAAGCCACTTTATTTCGTGAGAAGGTCTGGGGGGTGAAAATATAACAATGCATTATTGGTCATTCAGATTTTGGGCAGATGCAAAAAACATAATTCTGGTGCTACAGGCTTTTACTCCATTCTGTACAACTAAGAATGAGATCTTGCATCTCTGACTTGTTCAGCAGCCTTATAAGCAGGTGTGATACTTCTGCCAAAACTCATATTTACTTAAATGACAGGAGGAAAAGCTGACATATTTTTCTACAAAATTCTTGTAGCATTTTGTTTCTACATCTCTCCTTATGTGAAATTAAAGGCAAAATGTTTCATAGGTGTGAATATAGACCAGTGTAGGAGTTATATATTTGAGGTGCATCCATATTGTGTGTTCTGCATTTCTGAATGGCATATAATAAAATGCAATGCAGTCTACACGTTAAAAGTATTCTATTAAGCCCTGAGGCACTTGGGGGGATATTAAATGACCCTGGTGTACATAGGCACTGTATTTCTGACCAAATGACAATGAAAAGACCATGTATTTCATACAGTGATGCATAAGACCTACATAAGTTTTTTTTTTATGTGTCCCTACTGTATCTTTTTGTGGAGTCATGTAAGGAATTTTATGTAATGTAAGGAGCACTGATACAACTCCTTGCCAAGCACCCTGGTTTTTTCCTCCTCTTGTAGATTTTTTTTGTTGTCATTATTAAGAATTTTCATTAAATAGGAAAAATGCATCTACTAGGAATATCAATAACATGTTGTGAGTCAAGGACATTTTATTCAGTACCACAAACTGTGACATTCACAATTTCTATGTTCCTCACCACACAATTTTGAAAAAGGAAATAATGGGAATTTTTGACTGGGTTCCTTTTATTTATCATCTACCACATTTTTCAAGCTTCAAGAAACTTATTTTTTATTAAATAAAAGCAGATGTTCTTAAAGAATCATGTTACTTCAAAGCAAGGACTTAATATAAAATATTTACTTTTTTTCAAGGTTCACTGTAAATGTACAAGAGACAGAAATATTTATTTTCCCTGTAAAAGCCTTTCTGCTATAGAAAAGGACAAAAAGTTGACCAAAATTAAAATGTCTTAGTTTACATTCAGATTATTGTGTCAACTGATAATCACAGTAGCTGTAAAGAGATCAGTGCTATAAGAGTAACTATGTTTTTCTATCCTCAAAACTATTCCTATAATATCATCAAATGCTATTATGTCTCATGGTATGATGGTCATAGAATCCTAGAATCCTAGAATGGTTTGGGTTGAAAAGGAAACTTAAAGATCATCCAGTTCTAATCCCTCTGCCATGGGCAGGGACACCTTCCACTAGACCAGGTTGCTCAGAGCCCCATCCAACCTGGCCTTGAACACTTCCAGTGTAGGGGCATCCACAACTCCTCTGGGAAACCTGCTCCAGTGCCTCACTACCCTCACAGTGAATAATTTTTTTCCCAATATCTAATCTAAACCTACTCTCTTTTAATTTGAACCCATTCCCCCAATCCTGTCACTACAAACTCTTGTAAATAGCCCCGCCCCATCTTTCCTGTAAGTTCCCTTCAGGGAATATATTTGCTAGGAAAATACCTAAGAGGTGCCACCATTAGTTTGCTCTATGGTTGTACAAAGACATCAAGGCACTTGCTGAGGGATCAGATGTAATACAGTGGACATCCTGATGCAATAAGGAAGAACTCGACAGAAAAATGGATTTACTGAAAGAAGCAGAAGTCTAATTTAGTCCAGTACTCAGGGATGGTCTTTTGATTTCTAGCAGTCTGAAGCCAAGCCATTGCTGAACTTCACACATCATGTGGCATTCTTATCTTTAAGGCATTTTTCTTCCATGAATTCTTCAAATATTCTTTATCTAACAGCATCTCCTGCATGCATAACTGTGCACTATCAATAAGCCTCAGAAAGATGTCCTCTTGTTCCTTTTGAACTTGCCAAGTAGTAACTATATTTCATACATTTTATTTCTGTTGTGAAGACAGTAACTAACTGTCCTTTATTGCCTGCATTCGTGTCACTCATGACTGTTTTATTTTCCTTCATTTTCTCTCTTTCCATGCTGAAGAGTCATAGTTGAGTATTTCACTGTTGCTCTCTATATTATCCCTGCTGCCCTTCCTGGTTTCATTTACAATTGTACTGTACACATTCTAAGACGCATAGACCAGGACTACATAGAGTATTCAAGAAGCTGTGGGCTTTACACAGTCTTAAGATGGTTTTTTACTCATTTCTTCCCAACTTCTACATCTTGTTTCCCATCCTGATCAGCACTGAATTGAAGTTTTCATCCAAATACTTCATCCCCAAGAGTTCATTCTTGAGCTGTACCAGTGCAAAGCCTGTCTTTTGTATGCAAAATCAAGATTGTTTCTTCACCGTGCACCTTATTTATCTATACGGACAGCAGTACTAGCATAGAAATAGAGCTTAGTTTCACTTCCCAGCTTCTTTTTATTAAAGGTTATATCAATCTTTTTTTTCTCGTTTATCCTGTTGTATTTCCCTATTTTCTCCTCACAAAGAGGTTGTTTAGGTAGGAAAAAACAGTGTCTTGTGAAGTTTTGCAGGTGACAGTTTTGCAGTATTGCCTATAGCAGAATTACCACAATCTTACAGATGGGTCTAATACATGTATACCATAACACAGTGTACTCCAGTAACCTACCAAACGTGAGAAGTGTGAAAAAATTGGTGTCATTTCCATCCACCAGAATTAACTCTTACAAGGATCACATAAAGCATGGAAAACAGGGGATTGCTATTTTATTATGAAACAACCAATTCTCCTCCTGATCCTCAAGGAAGAGGTAGCAAACACCTGCAAAAAAACAGGCATAAGAAAGCTTCAACTATATGAGATACTAAAAATCTTAAACTGGAGAGGAATATTAGTCTTAAAGCGCATTGTAATCTTCCTCTCTGCTCTTGACAGCCCTTCCATTTACCACTAGTGATAAATACCCTCTCTCACTCTCTTATCTATAGGAGATAATCTCTTTCTCACCTTTTCCTACTATTATTCTCCCCTAGTCCTATCCCCTGCATTACACAGCTACATTTTCCCTTTGTTGGCTGAACTAATATTGTCTAGTTAAATTCAAAGCCGTTTTTCTCAGTTTATATGTGGCTTTGAAATTTTAGGTTTCTGGGTGTTTGTAACCCAAAGCTTGCGTATTATTTTCTAAAATGACCAGTAAGTTCAAACCTTTTCCCACAGACCCTTACCACCCCGCAGTCTTGAAAGGCAATCTGTTAATTAGTCTCCTTCCAAATGGGTGATTACTTCAGAAGGCACTAACCTTCGAGTGCCCCATCTCGAGGCTCCTGTTAAGTTTCAAAGTAAGGAGCACTGATTGCTAAAAAACTCACAAAGATCATTAAGCAAATCAGTTACTCTTGCTAACTAATTGCACTGCATAGTTTCAAGGGGATATGTGTGTGTGTGCGTGTGTGTGTGCTCGCTTCTTCCTCACATATGTTTATAGAAAGTAATTTTAAAGGCATTTATTTCTAGAAGGGACTCTGGCTGCATGGATGCTCCCCCAGACTGTGTGACAAAGGTTCCTTTTCTTCAGGGATAATTATTTCTTTTCCTTCTTTTGCTTGACATATTTACATCTTAATGAAACACAATGTTCAAAACAAACTAACCTTATCTCCAGCACACCTCTCCGTGCTGCACTTACTACAGATTAATTTTAGGATACACTATTCGAAGAAATGCTCAGAGAACTTGTGTTCCTCAGGATCAGTGCCAGAAGGCAGGAAATGGGCCTCTGAGACATGTTTAACTTCACAGAATTTTCAATTTCACCAGCTTTGACGGCCTTTTGTTTACATAATTTCACAAAGAAATTTGGCTTGGAGTGACATTTTCTGGCTGGGAATATAGAAATGTTTCCTGTGTGGACTGACATTTTGAAAGCTGAGGAATGGCTCATAAGTACCAGAAGAAATCAGACAGTATAGCAGGCTAAGGGAGGAATTCTCCAATGCAGTCTGGTGATAAAACAAATTTAATTTTTAGCCCATACATGAAACTTCAGGTCACTGTTAGTGATCGATCTATGACAAAGAGAGTTTTCTCCTTCCTTTTCAGTGTTCAGACTGGCAGTGCAAAACAAAACCAAACACTGCCAAGAGCACAGGAGAAAGTATGGAAAATTGCACAATTGAAAAAGTATTCAGATTGGACCAAGAACACTGAGGTGATAAAAACATGGACAAGTAAAAATTGAAGTTTAAGAGGTTTTGTTTTAAGTTATCTGGTATTTCTAAGACATTCTGCTAGATTACTAAAAAAAAAAAAAAGTGAAAATGCAGCTCCACAACACACCCTTTCAGAGATTTTTTAATGCTGTCATAAGATAAAGTCTTATAAGATAAAATCTTTATGAGGGAAGTATCTCAGAGAGATTAGGCCTGAATTAAGGTGCAGAATCACAGTGTGGAAGACCTTGGTTGAAAGGAACGGTCCCACTTTTAGGTAGAAAGGGGTAACAACGGAACAGTAGAAATTAAAAGACTTCTATCAAGTAAGAAGATAGTGAGTGATGGTGTCCCTTGATATATCTGAGCAAGAATGGATATTTTCAAATGTTTGCTCAGTTATGTGAAAGAAACAGGAGCACAGAGTTGGCAGTGTTGCTGGAAGAAACTGCACTTTTTTGCTAACTGAGATATCTGGAAACATCACAAGTGTGTAGAGGATGGTAAATCAGGCCACGTTAGCACTTCAGAATTAAACTGTGCTAACTTAACATTCATTAACAGTGTACTTTCCCAAAAATAAATTTCTCAGCTTTTAGCAATCATTATCATTAGTTATTCACAGCACTCAGTCCTCAATAGTCATACCCTAAATTAGCTGTGAGTTGACAGCACCAGGGACCCATGTCTTACAGTTAGCCTTGATGACTAACTTAGTGCTCTTAGTTGGTCCTTGGTGGCCTGAGTTGGTGAAACATATCGCTGTGGCAGATGTCTCCAAATGCTGTGCTGAACCACACATATGCTGTCACAGGTTTTTTTCTCTGCATGCAAGCAAATGTTTGGCTTAGGAGTGCAAAACAGCTATCTTGTTGCTCCTTGCTTACTGTTGTAAAGAAACAATGGTTATTAGAGGAAGACAAAGGCTTCTTGATCTTGTTAGAGGGAGTATTTAAAAGAGTAAACATTTTCAGAAGAGAGTTACTCCTGGAGCTGCCACAAACTACAGTTCAACTGAGATTTGTGAATGAGAAGATGATCTAAATGTTGCTAGATTGCCTAGCACAAATATTGTAGGTATATATGTAAAACAAGGTACATCTAGAATGTGCCACATTGGAATCACTGATAACCTTCCTATCAGGCCAGTAACCTGAAAGTCTCAGGACAATTTCGACTGTTTTGCGAAGGGCTGAAGAGAACAGAGTACCAGGGTCGGTTGTTCTGTCAGGGAAAAGGATAAATGAAGCAAGATATAGTTTCTTTTGTTTCCAAAGGTTCATTTTTGCAGTGATAGAGTTAAATGCTTCAGTGACTTTAACCAGGAAGATACAAATCATGCATATATTGATTGTAAAATAGCTGATGTAAGCAAGTTTTAGACATTTTATTTGACTGACCCACATCAAGGTATATCTGAAAGCACGCTCACTGTGAACGACTGTAATCTCCTTTGATCCCCCTTTCTGGAAGCTATTACAGGCTTTGGAGCTCCTCATCTGACATTAGCTTTAACTTCTAGTATTTCACAACTGTCTTTTTTACTTGAACAAATGGAATTGCAGAGTAAATGGATATTTGTCATTCTTTTTGTTTATTTGCTTGTTTGAACTGCTTTTTTGTTCTTTTCTATATGATGAAATATTAGTGCATTACAATAAGATCATTTGTGCTGCTGTGACATCTTGGAATACCTACTGGGAAGGTTTCAAGCCCTTGCTCATGCTGAATAATGCTGAAAGACAATAACTCTATTCAAAACTGACTAGTGAAAGGGTATTTTGAAAATTCACAGAAGTGCAGGCCCTCATTATTTGTTTTGGACATTAATAGGTTTGGGGCTTTTTAAGAGGGATTAAGCTGATCTGATTGTAGGATTTATATTGTGAAAATGTTCCTTCTCTTGTTCTTTTGAAGTTTTTTGCCTTTTCATTTCCTTAGGTGCCGGTCAGAGTATATAACGTGAGAAATAGAGAGGCATTCCTCATTTAAAAGCTCTTTTGCAAATGAAGGACCCTAATCCTTCTGTGGACATTTCTGGTAAGCTTTTCTACTCATCTTCCAGTTCCACTACGCGCCTTTGTTTTGATCAATCATAAGGTTTTCATGAGGTGTCTGTACCAAGGAAATACTCTGGGGAAGAATGAATATTTCTGCTTCCTTCTCTGTTCCTTGCCTAATAATTTCTGTCTTTGTTTTTACAGTTTTGGTCATCACTTAGCACACATTTTCAGTTAACCATCTACAAAGACTACTAGATCTTTCTCCAAAGTGGTAAAATTTAATTTGCAACCAATTACTATGTATATTTATTTAGGGATTTTTTTCACTTCATTTTTCATATTTTGCATTTTCAGCACTGAATTAATCTGTCATTTTATTGCCAGTCAGACAGAATTATAAGATCATCAAGCAAATCTTATAGACAGTTCAAATTTTTATTATCCTGAATTATTTTCCTTTTTCAGAAAACCTTGTCATGACACTATTTCATTCTCTTTTTTCGTAGTTGTTAAGGAGTATGTTTAACAGTGAAGGCTCCAGAGTCAATCTCTTGGTCATCCTGTTGATAGCTGCTCACAATGATGACAATTTGCTACAAATATATGTCTAGCCTTAATCATCTGTTTTCCTACCAGTGGGAGAACCTTGGAGAGACAATTCCTTTCTTATGCCCATGTAGCTTCTTAAAGATAATCCAGGGAAGAACTTCCTTGAAAATAGAAGTTATATGCATTTGTATACTCCCTGAAATAACCTTATTCACACTTTCATGGACTCCTTTACAGAATTCTAACAGATTTGTGCATGACTCCCTGCTACAAATATTTTGCTGTCTCCTCTAAAGTATGTCATATTTACACATGTGCATCTATTCAAATATTTTCTACTTATCCTGTTTTTTCAAACTTCAATCTCAAAATACCCTGTCAGTCACAGGACACCTCCAAAAGTTCATTTTAAAGTCTGATTGTATATTAGTCACCTTCCATTCTATGGCACTGGTTGCATATCACAGTTAGCTCTTCAGCAATGTCACACTTCAATTACTTCAGAATAGTATTGTCCAAGCATTTTTTTTCTCCAGGTTTTCTTCTCTCATACTTTAGCTTGAGATTCCTCATGCCTGCAAAAGTGAGACCTTCCCAAATTTCTGGGGAACAAATATCAATGCATTAATTTTGGTTTTCGACAGGTCTGCCTCCCTCCCTCCCTCCCTCCCTCCTTCCTTCCTTCTTTCCTTCCTTCTTTCCTTCCTAACTCATAGATCTTTAGCTGTTTTCTTACTTTTTAATTTTTTAAGCTGCACACATTTCACATTCAACTTCACAAAATTGATGTTCTTTTGTGTTTCTTCCACTACGGGCACTAATCAGCTTCCATACTGCCTGCAACCATTTTAACTTACCATTTGGTTTGTCTCAAAGGTAAGAGCCTTGAAATACTCTGCAGTTGGTTGCAATATTTTCAGATTCTTGTTGATTTCTTTATCACGCTAACATTGTGATTGCCAAGAATTTTGTTTTAGTAAGCAGCTGCAGGTTCTAACAACACAGCTGTTAAGAATGGTAATTGCTAGAAATTTGGGGTGAAAAAAAATGTTGAGTATCTGGTGACTCCAAAACCCCATTCCCAATTAACGTGTTAGTCAGTCATTGAAACTTTTATTAAGACTGTCTAAATTGTTAAAGTCAAAAAGATATGGGAAACTGAACTCTTTCAAATCCTCTGTGTTTTCAGATTTAGAGACCTCATGTCAAATTACGTTCTCCCTTCAAACAGCAGTCCTTGGTGGCATGAGCTGTTCTGTTTTTGTGGTGTTCAGATGAGAGGCAACATCCATGTGACAGCACTTACAGATGCAAGCCATGTATTTCAAGTCCACACAGCATTTCCAGAACTTAGGAGCATAATGTCTCAATATTAATTTTTCTTCTCAGACCAACAACATCAGAGAAAAATTTGAATTCTCCCCTAAGGACATGTGTGACTTTCCTTTTAGTGGAAAACAAAGACTTAGACACAAATCTGAGGCCAGCCATTGCTTATTTTTTCTCTGCTTTTAATCAAGATCTGATTCTGATTGATTGGAAAGCTCTCAGCACACATTTGACTTGAAATCTACTCTGGTAAAGAGAAGTGTGTGGTTTTTTTTTTTTAATTGTCTTCAAGGTGTATTTTTGTTTCAGTTACTGCGTTTCCTCCTCTTAATCTCATATAACCAAACCTCCTCCAAAGTCACGCAGTCGTTGCTTGAGTCCTGTAAACCAGTAATTTTGTACTTTGTGTTGATATGTTTAAAAGTAATGGTGGTGTTTAATACTTGATTCACAGGGCTTGATTAGTATTTCCCAACTTACATCAAACCTCCTTTGTCTATTTTATATTCAGAATTGACTACATTGGTGACTCAAGCCTTATCTGTAGGCGTTAGCTATTCCAATGGAAACACTGTACTCTCAGAGAGGGCCAATAAAATGAGCATTGTGTTAAATGCTCCAGGTGGCACCAAACTGGCAAAAGAAAGGATGGCAAAGTATCTCAAGAAGGCAGGAAGGTGAAATTTTAGGAAACTAGTTGATAAAAGGCCTTGATTACTTTTCTAAAATATTTTTCTAATATTGTAACTCTACTTTATTTGGAAAATGTTATTACATCTTGACAAACTGCCTGTACTGACTTTCTTTTTTTGATTTAAAATCTGAGGAGATTTTACTATGTGGTATTTTTCACTAATTATATCTGCTTTTCATTTTTTATTGAAAATAATTTTTCAATTCTCATATTGAAAGATGTGGGGACTTCAAACCAAAGTGCTATGTACAGATGTTTCTGAGCTGCTCAACTTGAGTTCTCTTCCTTCTGTCAACTTGCCTGGACTAGTGAGGTGCAATCAATAACACAATAACAATCAATAACAATCAATAACAATTACCTAATGGCACACCAGCAAGAATGTAGTCCACTACGACAGACCAGTTCAAGGGAATCAGAGAGAATGAGTTCCTTGAACTCTCTTTGAGCATTGCAGCAGGAAAACTAATGCAACTTAATTTTAAGGTACCTTGAAATAAAGTATTCCTTTTGTTAGCCCAACAAAAATATTTGGACCTGTTTTGGACTAATCTTAAAGCAACCTTGA
Organism: Atrichornis clamosus; assembly: GCA_013400975.1. Lineage (NCBI taxonomy): Eukaryota > Metazoa > Chordata > Aves > Passeriformes > Menuridae > Atrichornis > Atrichornis clamosus. Next base: position 127,691 of record WBMZ01004606.1, on the reverse strand, counting down.
AGTTATATTCTTTGAAGGACATATTTGGTTATGTCCAGATGTTTTAGCCTTGCAAGTGTTTCAGTGAAAAATGAAAAATGCTATGGGGACCTTTTTGGAATTAACTTTGATGATTCTCTTGTGCTTCACCTTTGATCACTTGACACAAAGGCTAACAAAATGCCTTATAGAGAGGCAGCAAACTTTTAGGAAGAACTGAAAATGGAATGTAAATACAGATCCACTATTGTTTAATTTATAGCCTTCGCATGGATTATTTATTTATGATCAGCTGAATATCAGCATAATTTGTACTCCAATGAGCTGAGGGGGTGTGGAGCACTGTCAGTAACTCAAAGACAGGAGACGGCTGCTCTTCAGAGATTCCTGGATTGTGTGAGATGGGATTGGATGAACCTGAATCCCCAAGGGCTAATATCACCAGACCTAAAAGCTCATCATTTCTCACAGTGGAGATTGTACAGCAGTCACATCCCATCCCAGGCCTCATGGTGCTCATGAGAGGCACAGGAGACCCTCTTGAACTACTACCATTTATGCACTACTGTCTTTGGCAATTGGAATAATAGGAATTTTATTATTTGATTTACATATGAAGTCAAATTCTGTGAAAGGGGTTTGCATGAGCAGTGTCAATCCTGTTCAGAGAAGGGCAGGAGCTTTATCTGCTTGTGGTGGGAGTTGGTTTTGGACAGTTTGCTTCTGCATTCTGTTGGCTGAAAGGTGCTGCAAATGAGTATGACATTCTCTTCTCACTGATTTCTGAAAGTTTTTTTATCCTGTTAGTCATCACTACCTTACCACATCATCCTCCCTTTTCTTTCCTCTCAAACAAAAAAAACCCCAAAACAAAACAAACCCCAAATGAAATATCTCATTCCTGTATGCTAAATGCTGAACAAAATGGTAAATCTAAGTCCCTGTGTCCCTTCCCTATAAACTGACAGGTCCCTATTTCTGTTTACTTTTACATTAATAGAAACCTATTGCTGCATTTTAATTTCCAGGGTGATAACAAGACTCAATGTGCTTTTAGCTTCAGACAGAGCCAGAGGAGAGTTTTTGCTTTCCAAAGAGGTTGTAATGGACATAGGAGCTGTACATTGAATACAATACACTATTTGCTGCATTACCATATTTAAGTGTCTCTACTACTCTATGACATTTATTGTAGTGAAAATATTAATACCTCCATTTAAAAACACTTCTATGTATTGTATATATTTGAAATCATTTGAGTTCTGCACTTTGGAGCAGTGCCTGGCCAGTGCCAGGGGAATATATTGTCCATTTTACAGCTGGGGAAGGTGAGGAATGCTGGTACAAATTCCACTTGCAGAGCTGACAATAGACAGGACTGGGAGTATAGGAAAAGACCTAGGAAAAGGAGTACTCTGCATCTCACAAATGAAAGTGAGGCAAAGATCTGTTTGGACCCAGAAGATTTCTTTCTTTGTTAAATGGATATGAAAGTCCTAAAGTCTTGTTTGATATTTTTTGGGGAATATAGAAAAGTGATAAGGCATCACTCTTCAAAATTTTTGTTTTAAAAAGAGATTTGAAAGATTTCATTCTTACAGCACATATTTGGAAGATTTATAAATTCACTGTGATCTTAATAGTGTCATAAATATAGAAGCAATAAAATATGCAAATAAATTACTCTGTAACCAATTGAATAGAGTACCTCCCATATAAAAAGAATTTATGACTTGTTTCAACTATGAGTATGCAAACTAAATGGCTTGGGTTATGAAAAGATATGTGTAAGTGATTACTTCTTGCTGTCTGCAAGCTGACACCTTTAACATCTCTTGGCCATTGTAATTTCTCAAGCCTATATTATGAGGATGAAAGGGATAGAAAACTGACAGCAAGTTTCTGTTTTGTTAGAGTTCATTTTTTTGTAAGCAATGCTAATATTCTTACTTGACTTCCATTTAAAAACAAGATTTTTCTGTAACAGATTTAGTGTGACAGTTGAGGAAGGAACCCAGCTGAAATGATAAATGCAAACTGGGCTCAACATGCACTCAATTTAAAATGACAGCCAACAGTGTAAGACTTCCCACAGTGCACATGGATCATAAATCTTTGGTTGTCAAAATAAACCATTCCCAGTTTACATGCTCTCTTGTGACAAGAGAGGACCTGAGAAGAAATACTATAGACTATAGTCCAGAACACCCTCTTTTAAAATCAGAACTGTAGCGTAGGTAAGGTCTCTTTGGGGAATTTAGGGTTGGGATAATGCCCATTCTAAAGTAAGGCAGATCCACACCGTTCAAGGAAGAAGAGCTATGCTGTGCTACCATGATTCAGTCCTTAATTTATTGTTTGTCTTGGGTTTTTCCCTTGTCTCTCTTTTTTCTTATCAGGAACAATGAATCTTTTTATATCAATCAACAGATGCCAAATTAATCTACCAAGAAAACAGCCTGCAAATTTAGACAGAGCTCTTAATGAAAGAGGTGAAATGGCATTTTTTAGAAGCAGATTTCTAACACCTGCACTTTCTTCATGTACTCTGATTGAGCCTTTTATGCAAGTTTTACAGGCTTGGAACAATATGTATAAAAATAATCTTGTATCTTGCTTTTGGATTCTTGATAGTACACCCAACCTCTGCACACAACTTGTTCTCTCAGCCCTCCCTATCACATGCCATTCCTCTGCACCTCTGACTAAGTCAGCTTTTCCTGCTGGTAGGGTTGGCTGAAAAGCCCCATACACCTACTCTCACACTCCCATCCATACTTAGGCCTGGCAAGAAATGTGAAGTTCTCTGAGAACCATAAGGAAATTCTGAAACTTGCCTGAGAATGCGGTTGTTGCCTTATGGCTTCAGTCAGAACATTTTTTGAGGGGGTGTTGACTGCAAGGGGGGGTGTGAGCAATGCCAAAACTAGACATAGAAATAAAACAGGAGGTAAAAGTCATGCTATACTAATCAGCAATCCATTCAGCTTCATGAAACATCAAGAAACTAAGTAGAGTATATTGCCTGAGAGAGCCAGAAAGAGATAGTTAATAAAACAGTTCCCAGAGCTGCAAGTGTCTGTGTCTAATTCAGATTGTGAAGCTACAGATTCCTTCTTTAAAATACTTACTGTTTATTTTGCTCAATGGCCCTGACAATCCCAAAGGCCTCTTAAGCCTAAAGAACCAGAAGAGAAACTAGTTGCTCACTGAATAGATGCGTTCTTGCTGGGTTGTGACTTACCTCCCCAGCAAATAAAACACCATTCTTCCTGGAATACTCAGGCTCCTGCTCAGTGGGGACAAGAGCAGCAGCTCACAGAAGTGGTGAGTGCCAGCTGTAATTGTGTTTTGCATAAAACAAATTTTATATCTGGTGCATACAAACTCTTCCAGTGCAAAACGTATTTTCCTGCAAAGCAGAAAGGAATGAATTCATTTAAATAGGGAGGAAGCAAAAGTGTGAAGAGAAAATTTAGATTTATTTCACTTACAGTACAGCACTCTACTGTTAAGTGTAGAGTGCTGTGAGCTTGTACTAAGTGTCTTACCAAATTCCTTTAGCAGAAAAGGCCTATGAAGGACTCTAATCTCTTACGTATATATTAACTCCTTTAAATCGGGTAATGGCTTTGTGCTTGAAAAAAGATGTGTTCAGCTTATTAGTGAGTTATCAATAATAGTAATATTTTTAACAGATGGAAAGTTTTAGTGAGTTCTGAAATAATTACAGGATAAAACCTTCACAATTCTGTATGGATATTTGATTAATTATGCAGGTCTGACTAAAATAAAAAATCAAACCAAACCAAAACAATAAAAGCACTTTGTTTCATTACAAGTTTCAATCACAAAGAGAAAGAGAATAAATTTACTGAAATTTCAAATCCTAAAACCTGTATTTTTGGTCACTGGGGGAAAATATAATCATATTAGTACTTAAATATTTACATGGATATTTTTCTCCTGTTCCTAAATAAAGGTAGACCATGGTGTTCACAGCAAATCTAAAAATCTGTAAATGCGTAAGTAGACCTTTGGGTATTTAACTTTAGATGCACATGGTTTAGAACATTAATGATATTGTGTAGCAATATCCTTGAGAACAGGGATTAGGATGTTTATGTTCTCACCTTCAATCTCCTTCACACTTGGGGGTTGCAGTGAATTCAAACTACCTCCCTTGTGGATATCAGAAGTTAATCCCTAGTACTTTTGGCTATTCATACATATGCTGTATACTTTCTAAAACTGTTATTAAAAATATCTAAGCAAGGCTCCAGGTGATGAAGGCATTACACTTGCAGAGTTCTCCCAATTTGTAAAAGTTCTATTTTCACAGTGACTCAGTTCCCTAAGACACATTACCCAGTAAACCTCATCAAACTAAGCTCAATTTGGAACCAAAATCTGACACTGATGCTTAGGTCATGCTTCCACTGATATCAAGAGGAAATTTGGCTATTGGAAGCTGACTTCTAAACTTTCCTTTTGTCCTCACCAATAACAGTACTACCATTTTGTTACATTTAATTGCAGACATAAATAGTATCAATTAGGTCTCTGACTGTTTGAGTGTGCCACCCAATCAGGATAATGTCTCTCTACTTGTATTAATGTCTATACTTCATAATGTGTGATTCCTTTGGCCAAAAAACAGAATGTTTTTAAGATTTGCCTTTAGTGACTACTCTGAATTACTTGCATAGTATTCTCTATCACTCTTTTTTCTCTCCAGATCTTCACACTATTTGTCTTTCAGCAGGAGCATCAGTGAATTAATTTTGCACTTTTTTCAAATTGTAGTTAACACAGGAAGAATGCAAAATTTAATTTTGAGGCTACCGTAAAACACCCCCCTATTCTCTTTTCCTTTTTTTTTCTTTTGTAGTTCTGCAGGTAAGTTCAGTCTTATGGTGGTCTTTATTTTGTTAAAATATATTTCCCAGGGCAAAAGAACAGATATTGAATTCCCTACCTGTACTAAGCTATTAGCTTTCAGGATAAAAATAAGTGTTGAATTACAGTAATATAAGAAGAACAGAATAATTAAATGAGAATAATACATTAATACTTCTATGTTTATCCTCCAGACCATGCAGAACAATTATGTTCCGTAAATCATAGGGGACCAGGGACATACTATTAAAGGAATAATTCTTCTCCATTTGCTTCACCATCTATTCGCAGCTATAATAATTTGTACAGGGTACATAGAGGTCTTTATTACACCCACAGGACTATTTTCATCCCAGGCCATTTAAATTGTAGCACTAGTAATGCAAAAAACTTACTTTCTGTCACTTGATAAGCATCTGTGATCTTGAGGGACACTTAAACAAGGCTTTTGGCACTGCCTTGTGACATCTCATCACAATGACTTCAAGATTAAAAGTATGTCGATATTACTACTTTAGTATGCATGTTTTCTACATTGAATTGTCTAAGAGAAAGTACATGGGTTTGGTAAAAAATTAACAATTACCTGAAATATTTCTTATATTAATATATAATAATAAATTTAAAAATAAACAGAGATTGCAGAAATATATACTGGCTTGTAACAGTAACCACACCGCACAGCCTAAGAGGTCCTACTGTGGTTTTCATCTGTAAAAGTAATGACAAACATGGCCTGTTCCTTAGTCCTGCTCTTAAATGATATTAAGCAGTTTGAGGGACTGAGCTGGAGAACATGATTGTACAACTGCCCCTCTGCTGTAAGAGGAGAGCTACACCTTCTCTTGCATGCTGATCTGTCAGAGGGGTCCCCAAAGCAGCCTGGGTAGCAGATGCTGTTGCCACACTATTTCAAGAGCTACAGAGCTTAAAATAAATTGTCTTAGTTTTAATTTGGTTGTCTGTCAGCAAAGGAGTGGAGCCTTACTGGCCTAATACTTCCCAAAAAAGGCCATTTCCAACGTCTCGGGTGAGGTGAGAAAGGCAGTTTCTGATAGGATCTCATGGATTCCTGAAACTCAGCTAGTTCCAGTATCTAAATTTAAACCATAACAGTCTCCAACTGAGTAGGTCAACAAGTTAGTGGCCTTCCAGAGCATGTGAGTGTTGTCACAGATAAAAGTGTGTTCAGGTTTCGATAGTGCCTTTTTAAGATGAGAGCTAAGTTGCAGTAATCATTGAGTGTGAGTGGTCTCAAACTGACTCACTAATGGCTAAACTTTGTTAGCACATGCCCAGTTTTAAGTCCCATTTTTGCTAGGTGAACCCAGACATGAACTCAGCTGATGGACACAAATAATTCAAAAATGTTGCCACTGTAACCCAGAAAGGTTTAGTTCTGTTTGTACCTTATCCTTGATCTCTCTGCACCAAAGCATTATTCAGACTGATTCCTTCAGCTCATTTCCAGATCTAGTTTCTTCTTAACAGTTCTCAGAAGAAGAGAAAAAAAAAATTACGTGATGAGAAGAAACACTTATTTTCTCAGTGGGAAGCACATGAAGTAAGAAAGACATCAATCACTACCACTTTCTCTTCTTTACCTGGGAGTAATTTCTTCACTAGTACATGCTTACAGGGTTGAATGTTGCTGCAGGCGATGTGAGACGTGAGCCCTGATTGTGATGCTCCACCCACTGACTGTACAGCAACAAACCGAAAGAGAGTCCTTCATCTTGTTCTTTGCTCTTCTCTCGCTGTGGCACATTGTCACCCCCTTTATAAGCCATGAAAAAGATCATGGAAGGAGAACAAGGCAGAGCCTCGAAAAAAATCTCTTCTCACTTTCTTGTGTTTCAAAGGATACATAATATTTCTTCGAAATTAAGAAATATAACTGCAGCTCTCTCTAATACTTCTCCCCTGCCTCCCTTGGGAGGGGAAGAAGTAGAAACTAAAGCTTTAGATATTATTATGTCTGCAGTTCAAAACAGCTACAGTGTAATTAGTCCAAACTATCACTGCGAGAAAACACGCATTAGTCAAATAGCATCTGACTAAACTTAAATATGTGTGCTACCACCAGGACCCTGCAACTCATGCTGATGAGACCTGTCTGGGCCAGGAGCAATGGGGTCAGTTTGCAGGACACTGGGGCTGCTGGCAACAGATGGGGTACACCTGTCTCAAAGGGGTGGTCTAAATCTGCAGTGCAGGGTCTGAGTTCCCATGTGCTCCAGCCTCATTTCACAATGCTCGGGTGTGTAGGGCAGGGGCCATCCATTCCTTTGTGCCTGCACAGTTCCATGGTGGAACCCTGACGTGCTATAGTGGGAAAGGTTAACAGATGGACTCTGGCAAGTGTATTTCTTTCTTAACTATAAAATATTCCATACTGATAACCTTGAAGCTGTCAGTTAATGAAACCAGGAAAAATATGTCTCTCCTCATGATGCTTGTCTCTTCCTGGGATGTCCTGGTGTAGCTGTAGGATGTTGCAAATTTGGGATCACAATTTTGTAGTATAAGAAAATAAACTCTCCAAATACTCTTTGCTTTGGTGGGGAAGGTGGAGTGGAGAAGAAGGGGCATTGATCAGCTCACTGGCATTGTACTAATTTTTTTTTATTCCTTGCTGAAACACTGCATCTGAAATGAAATGAAATGAGGAGCCTATAGAGACTATTCCAAACAAATCACAAATTTAAAAATTACTTTATTGTTTCTTTCATCTTTAAAGTGAGAATGGATACAGGGTTTCTCAGATTCTTTTAAGGTATGCTGGTCTAATATATATGCTAAATGCATGCTTTAGAGACAATTTTTGTCTCATATTTAATCCCTCATGTTTCTGTTGCAGGCACTGATATGAGGCAGTTTACTGAGCCTGTAGTCAGAGCTACTGTTCAATGAATTACGAATATTTACAGTTATGGCAAGATAGAATTTCCCTGATGCATATTATGCTGTTTGTCCACTGAGTGCACATTCCTGCTGCCAGAAGGCAGAGCTGCAATATGAGAGAAAGCACCCTCTGTAAATACCTGCTACATGTTTATGTTTTTGATTTTGGGTGTTCCCCAGCTAGGAAGTTGCAAAATACTTGTCATACTATACCCTTTTTATTTCCTATAAAATATGGAATGGATTTTACTGGGAAAGTGAGCTGACCCCAGTGCAATAAATTTGATTGCACAACTGCTAATATACTCTCTGTTACTTCAGTCTTGGGTGTCTACTGAACAGAGGTGTTTAAAAGCATTGACCATGCAGAAGAGTTGATACATTTTTGATGTGTATGACTGGAAAATAGCATATGGCCAACAAATAATTTCCTTAGATCAACTCACAAATGACAGGCAGTTGCACTAAACTACTGCTTCCTCCCAGCTGGACACCAGGAGTTCTTGTCCAGTACCTGGTACCATATATTCTTTGTAGATCTTTATATTCATATTTTACCCACTATATCCTATAAATCCCAAAATGTAATATGAAATAAGTGTGTCTCTCCAAGTAAGTCTTTTCCGAACTCACCTCAAGTTTCCTACTACCCCTTCTCCAAGGGTTAGCTGATGACCTCTGTATGATATCTGACAGGAATGTGGCAGCAACAAAGCCTGAAGTCAATCTTTAGGGTTCTTTGGCTTAAGGGTCCCCATGGAAAACTAAGTGGCTCTCAGTAGTGAGGGAGCCCTTTTCAGCCCCAAGCAATGAGTTAAACAAATGGCTTTAAATTAACAGAGCTTTGGCAGAGCTGTGGAAGAGAGTAACCCCTCCTTTTGTGGAGCTGTCAGAGGGCAGAGAGCAAAGAGCATCCACTTCCACATCACCTCAGCAGCAAGAACAGGATGGTTTCACGCTGTGAGTGGCTACCAAAAAGAGTTCACTATAACCCTTCATTGCTGAAAGGCTGTTCTTGTAAAGCTGGGTAAAGCAGTGCCAGAGGTGGCCTTCAATGAAGTGTCATTGACTGACTGCATCCACACTCCACCACAGCGGCTCTGAGTCTCTGCATTGCCTGTGTATGATGCTCCTGTGGAACCATGATCCACTACTTGTTGTCTGTGTATTTATTTTAGGGTTTTTTAAAATTCAAACTCTGAAATAATGCTGGAGCTACGTGCAGCCCATCAAACTGTTTTATGGTGCTTTTTCATAGCATGAGACTGGAGGTATTTGGATTGCACTGGAGGACTGTGAAGGGATGCAAATCAGTCTTGTCTACACTGCATTTGCCATGGTCTGTGACACACACTGGCCGTTGAACTGGACCCAGGGATTGCCTCAGAGTGTGCTAGCTATAGTTTAAGCTACTCCTGTGAGTGTGACCCAACACTAAGGCAACAGCGTGCGCTCAGTGAAGCAGTAGACATGAATAAGGATGCTTCTCCCACACTCTGTTTTATGTAGCTGTATAGTCAAAGGAGTCCAACTGCTGAGTTGTTGTCTCTTTAGTGTAGTCTTCTGCTAGATCTACACAAAGCATCACTAGCATCAGTTTTTCTACAGAGATCACAATGGGATTCCTGTGTTCAGCTGCTTATGCCTGTGGTGTACCAGGTCCTGCTGACACTGTGTACTGCTCTCTTTGCCCCTGGCTTGCTGATAGCCTGCACCTCCTTTGGGTGGCTCTTAATTTTTGTTCCAGTTTGGTGACACAAGCAGTCCACACAAACCACACATCACAGAAGTAAGATATATTTGGCATCATTTCCTTCTTCTCAAATAGTCTGTTTCCCCCGAGTGGGGTTATCCTAGTGAGGCAGATTCAAACATTCGTTTCATGCATAAACATGCCTTTATTGTTTGTATGAATTCAATCTTATTTCTGTCTTTAAACAGTTTTCAATAGCGGTGCACCAGAATGCTACAGAACCTACATACCCATGAGAATACCCTGCCAGAAACCATTAGCTTGAGTCAGTTCTGTGCTCTCCAGCAGATAAGAGTTTTATTCACCCTCCCTCTGTCTTCCTAAGACAAGTTTCCCCTTTCTGCCCTTCTTCCTTGTCTGTATGCCTCCAATTTTTTATACCATGAGAACAATTCTTTAAATAGTGCACACCTCACATTTCCTATGAACACCAATTTGCTCTGAACTTAACACATTTTTGAACAAGGCATCAATTCAGCTGAAGACTCTATGAATTCTTGTTGCCTTTTCAAATTAAATGAAAAGATTTACATTTTATGATAATGGAAATGCGACATGTTCCTGATTCATACTGATGCAAATATTTTCTGTATTTCGATTGGGCCTCCTGACTTCATGAGTTTTGCTCGGTACTCTCAACAAGTTCTGCTGGCAAGTTTTCTGGTATAGCATCTGACTTCTGTGGGAGTTCTTGTGAAATTTGCATTACTCAAACAAAAGAATTTTCACTTAGAATGCCTGCCTGAATTAGTGTGGCACCCAAAAAACTAAGCTTGCCAGCTTCTGCTATTCAGATTTTTGTTTTCCAATAGGTATGGAGATTTTTGTCCCTGGCTCTCAATTTTTTAAGAAGTTGGGAACAAAAGAGAAAAAACAGAGGGAATTCCCCTCTGAGTACATGTAATTTTCCAGATAATAGCAGAGGCTTGACATTTTTCATAATGACTGTACCTTGCACAGACATTAAAACTTTGAATGGCCCCATGCAGTGCAAAAATTATACCCCAGTCTTGCTCCTATGTTCCAAATTTCAGCTAAAACCTTTTATATGGAGCCCATGCAACCCTATCATCAAAGCTGAAAAGGCAAACTCTTCATCACATATGATTTAGAGGAATATTAGAATTTAATTTTCATTGATTCAGAACTCCTTCGTAAATTACTGGTTTATGTAAAAGAACAGACTTTCCATTAAACCTGGATTTGTGCAAAATCAAGATCAAAAAGGACGTGATAAAATACTTTAGAATTTCACATAATTTAGGAATATTTTAGCAGGGTCTCTATTGAACAGTGGCCTTCTATTATTCTGTATTTCAGGCTCAGTGAGCCCTTCTATTCATGTATTGACTACTAGAAGAGTTATTTATTGTGATATTTTCATTAAAAGTTATAAGTATTATATCTTTGCCTATGTTCTTGCTAGTTACCGCAGATTCTTCTTTCGGTGAGGATTTTGGTGATAGTTGTGCGAGGAGGGAGTGATTTATTTTTCAAGATGAGCTTCTAGAAGAAGTCTGTGGCATTACAATTGATAACTGCAATAATTAGGCAAATGGATGTAACAGTTGTCAGTGTCTTAAAGAATAGAAAATGTTACTAAAACACGTACATTTAAAAGGATGAAGGCAGCCTGCTAGGAGGTTTACTTTCAGGAGTTTCAGGTAAATAAATTAGTTTTTATTCTTAGTGGGCATATTTCTTGTCATCATTGTCATGGTAAAGGCAACATGAACCCAATAAAGAGAGATCTGAGAATTGGTAAAGCCAGGAAAATGTTTTTTAGGGATTTTTGAGTCAGAGGCTTGAGGGTAACCAAAAGCAGATGCAGAATTTATTAGCCAGATTATAATTAGGCTTGCATGAGTGCTGAGGTATGCCTGTTTGATCCCAACCCTTTTCCCTACACCTGTATGAAAGATGATCACTGTCTCTGTCCCACACTCCTAGAGCAAAAGTGGGGAAGAGCTCACGGCCAGCAATGCTGCTTGCCCTGCTAGAGGAAGGATGGGCTACAACTCTGCCTGGTATAAGACCAGCTGTGGGATTCAAGCTGTCATACAGTCTTAACATCCAAAGTGTGTGGAAGTTGTCCCTTTCACATCAACTTTCCCAGTGAGTCAGAGTTTATCTGACATCCATCTTGGACGGTCAGAGTCTGATTTACAGAAGACTGTGTGTTAAAGTCACCATAAAATACCATGTAAGTTTTCCACCAGCCATAGTGCCATAGTTTACAGAACAAGCTTTGAATAAGGATTTTTATTTTCAAACTTATATTAATGCCCATGAAACAAGGTCAACAGAAATCATTGCATTTCTAGAAAGAGCACTGCTCATTACCACTAATCACAAAAATGAATCATCTGCAAACTGCCTGCACTTACAACTGTCTTGCTTAGCTTATTGGATGGCACAGTGCCTGCTCATGTGTTGTTTAGACGTAGTATAGGGAATAGGTGTCATAAAAAATGATTTTACCAGGATAATTTAAATAGAAGAACAACTGTTATCTTGTTAGCAATAATTTCCCTTTTGGTGACTGAACAAGAAAGCATTATTCTCCCATGAAGCTTTCCAACCCGCTGGCACCTGCTCCCTGCTTCAGCACCATGAAGTTTAGTCAGTCAGGCTCCTGGACTGCTGTCTCTGAGTTGGGGCTCGTTCTTGCCAGGGATACCAGAACATCAAGAACATGTTTTCGTCTTACTCAAATTGTAATTCTTGCTTTGATATCAAAGACTAGGAAAGTACAGAAGAGGAAGTGTTTCCTAGCCAGCAGTTTGGTTTTTTTCCCTCTTCTGGCTCTTGCTGGAGCTAATTCTCTCCAAAGTACTTCATCTTTTCAGCTGGACAAAATGTTCTGAACTTTTTGTATTAAAGTTATTGGATCTTCTGCAAGCCCCATCTAGAAGGGGATTTAAAAAAAAAAAGGCTGCACAGACCCATTGCCTCTTTTTTAAGCACTCTGAATCAGTTATGACTGATACACTGGTTGTCTCTTTCCAAAGGGGTCAAATAATTGCAGCAATTTGAATTTAATTAGCCCTTTCTATTTTTTTTTTCCTTTTCAACCCGGTCAGAACTGTAAACATGAAAATAAACAATTCTTGCTCAGTTTCTCATCATAGTGCAACACAGTCCAAACCACTTCTCAACTCCCACTCAACATTCAGAAAACAGAGCATCTCACACAGAGCACCTGCCATCTTGCAGAATAGTGCCATATGTGATTATCTACAAGATTTATGTAGAGATATAACACCAAACTTAAGACAGAGAGGAATGTTTCCTCTTACTGGAGGCTCTGGTTAGACACTGAATAAAAATTGTGCTGGTATCTCCATGATCCTTTCTTGTCTTGCCTCTTATTTTAATCATTAAAAAAGCATAAGTAAGAGCTTTCAGAAAAGGCAAGACTGCAATTAGGTTAAAAATACTTCATCAGGGATATGAATTTTTGCTGTGTGCTACTATTGCTCTTTGGTTTTGCCTTCATAATCCAATCATATGTCTTGAAAATGTCATTTGTTTAGACACTTTAAGCATGTCCTGATTTCAAAACCAAAATGTGGATTTTTATTTTCTGTATCTCAGAAAATATGTTACTAATATTTTGGCAAATTAGTTTCCATTTCAGTTAGCAAATTTGTCCATAAAGTACTCAGGCATCCAAGTTTAGGATCAAAGCCCATTTAAAAGAGTTTTGCAAACTTTTAAAGATCCAGAGAGAGGGCAGTATGTATTTTTCATAAACTGCAGTAGTAAATGTTCTAAACTATATGTATTTAAAGAGCTGACTGAAAAACAGAAAATTCATGACATTTTTCTATGAATCATTTGATTTGTTGTCTTTGTGTTGGAGAAAAAAAATTACCTACTAGATTATTTTAACAGTAGCTGACACCAAAACTGACTTGTAAGGAGAATTCATTAAAGTTTTCTTCACATTTATTCTAAAGAAAATTAAGGAAATAATGACGCTATACTTAGTGGGGATAATAAGAATAAATAGTACTATTCATAATAATCTTCATATCTATTGTGCATTAGCATATGAACAATAGACATCTAATATTTTCAGCCATTTTCTTTATTCTCTCTCTCCTCTTTTTGTATGGGACATGCCAGTGTTTTAAGTTTTTACATCTCAGCTGATTAACTAAATACTGTTATAACTAAAATGAAATATTTTAGAGTTCTGGAAGTCAGATGTGTCATCCAACTGACCAACTGGAGAATTCCTTGGAGTATGGTTGTATAACAACCACAGAAGATTAATTAATTCAAATAATTTAAAAATAAGAGAGGTACAGCCTTTGCTGTAGTCCCAAAGCTGCAGTAATTTATCAACGAGCAGCAGTGTTAACAGGGACCTGAGTTAATTGATTGAAATGAACAAGACTCGACATGCATCTTGAAATTTTAGAATAATTCTCTAGTGATATTCATCTTGGTGACAGAGAAGAACTTTCCTGATGTACTGCTGCTAATAAATAGTATTTAATTCATCTAAAGTTATTGCTGGTAGAATGCTCTGTTTCTATATTTAAACAGCTTAAGCAGACATTCCAAGTATGAAGGAAGACCTGCTCAATTAGCTCATGAGAAGTCCCAGACGTGCACCTATGTGAATTCCATAGCACAGGGAGAAGAAAATAGTACAAATGTGTCTTTGAAAGAATGGAAAAGTAATGTGGTTCCTGACCTGCAAACAGAACAATGCTTTTGATTTTGATGACAATTTTAATGATATTTGTGTTAACACTGCTTTCACTCTGCTTAAGACTTGTCCAGGTTCCACTCCCATAAGCAAACAAGAGCACAGGGCTTGTAGGAGAATGAGAATTAACAAAATGGAAATCTGTAAACTACATCAGTGCCAAATTGAACTGGTAGGTGGCAACATGAATCCAGTCTTGCGTATTACAGAGGAGGTGAGAAAGGCAGCACAGTTTCTTTTTCTTTAATCTCACGCTTTCTCTTCCTGCTCATAGGAAGATCCCAAGTGGTTTTCTCACAAAAAGACATCCAAGACTTTCCAACTGGTTTCTATTTTTTTTCTAGGGAATGAGGCAAGTGGGAGGAAAGAATACAGCATTGTTCTGCATGGACTGTAATTTTTTCAGAAAAACTGTTTTACCTCATAAAACTTAGTATCTTCAAGTCTAAAATATTTCATGGAAATATACCAGTCTAGAGACAGAGATCCTCCAGGATCCACAGGAAGGAAACAAATATTCAGAGGAGGTGAATTATCACCCCAAGAGACAAGGGGCATTTTTCAAAGGGAAATTTATATGCTGCAGTTCTCAGTGCTACAGCTGTTGGTGGCATGGTGCCAGGCCCAGGTATAGAGCAGCTTCAGGAGTGGCATTTGCACCTCTGACTCAGGCATATATGCTTTCCTTGTACTGAATGTACTGAACTCCGGGAGCTGGGAATGCTGAGGAAGTGGGAGTAAGCCACTGAAGATGCTGGGAAGGCATGCTTCTGAAGGCATGCAACTCTTTAGGACACAAGTGAAGTGTCTCACCTATTTTTCCCTAATGTTAAAATGTTCAATATGCTATTTTTTTAAACTAATTATTTAACCAATCTCCTAACCTCCATCAGGACACAAGAAGAGCAGACTTCTTGAGTTAGACTTCATGCAACACAAAATAATTCCAAACAGATGATCTCCAGCAATAAAAAAACTACATCTATGTGTTGCATATTTTTGGGTGGCTACCACGTACTCACCTATCCACTCCATCACTTCCCTTCCTCAGCTGGAGGAGGAAGAAAATATGATGAGAGCATCATGGGTTGAGCCATGTAAACAAAATACATTCTGCCATATCAAAACAAAAGGAGGAAAGAGAGAGGCAAGTTTTAAAAAAAAGAAGGGAACGGAATAAAATTAACAAACAAACCCCCTAACAAACAACAAAACCAAAGAAACAAAAAACTCCAAGGGATACATCAAGTCTGGGCAGGGCAATGACCATTCATTTGACCATCTGCTCTGACTGTTGAAAGGCTGAGGGCATGGATAGGATGAGCAGCTGAAGCTCCTGACTTCCAACATAAATTCTCCTGTGTTCCTTCAATGCACTCCACCAGGTTGCTGTATTCCCCTCTGCTGGCATGGCTGAGGAATGCAAAAGAGGAGATGAGTCACCAGTGATGTGCATAGAAAGTGTGCAGTGAAGAGAGGCCATGCCACAGAGTAAACACACTCCCCAGTGCTTCCCACACGCCCATGGCCCAGCTGCCCACAGCACCACAGCTCACCTTCCCCCTCTGCATTGCTTCCTCAGACAGCCTAGAGAGGGAGTTATCTATATCTCCTGTTGGTTTGGAGTTAGTGATGGCTGAGGGCACATTCATGGGGACCAGGACGCTTGGACATACAGCACTGCCCGGCCAAGCAGACACATCCAGGTGACATCTGTCTGAAAATGAACAAGCCAGATTTGGATGGGGCTTTGAGCAGCCTGGCCTAGAGGAAGGTGTCCCTGCCCATGGCAGGGGGTTTGGAACGAGATGATCTTTAAGATCAATTCCAACCCAAAACATTCTATGATTCTATGACCCTATAAGCACTTCTTACTCTAAAGGTGTCTGTATCAATCAGATCCTGCACTCTGAGGTAAGGGGGAAAGTGAATGTGTATTAGGAATTTATTGTCACTTCTGTCAGCAGCTTCTACATCAGCAGTTTGGCATTAGAAATCCAGGTTTAATTGGTGAATAACCTTCCAGTCACATTTACAAAATGCACAGGAGGTACTTTTAAATTCTTGCATTCTTGAAACACTTGTGATCTTTTACACATATCTTTTAGCCTATCTCTCTCTTATTACTTGAATAAAAGAAGTGGGAGGATGAAAAAGAGAACAGCAAGGGCTCGAGAATCTTGTTATAAATATACAGAACATCATCTGTAGGTGGTGATATAAAAAATTACAAGAAATGTTCCTCTCTGTTACTGTATATAGATTTGCCTGGTCAAAGTCTGCCACTACAAACACCAGGAATATAACCACATTGCTGAACGTCATTATCCTGCTTTCTCCAGTAGCTTCATTAGTGAATCTGACTTTGATTTCCTTAAAGTTCTTCTGAGTGTTTTTGGCTGACTCAAGAATTAATTTATCAATCACTGGCTTTTGCAACCACATGCTCATTCCAGCTAAAATCGCATTGGAAAGTTGTTGTCTGAGTTATTTTATCTGTACTTAACTCTTCTGTCTGCATGTCAGTCATCTGTCAATCTGAATTGTGATCTGTTGTTTGTTTTAAATGCAGCCACCTGGATGGTTTAGGTGTCATTCTTCCCCTCCAGCTTTTCAAACCACTGTGAAATTTCCACATCTTGTTTTCTCATTTTGGGAAATTTTGTCCTTCTTCTCTCTCTTTTCCCTCAGCAGTTTGGCGACATTCTATTTTCAGGAATAAGTAAGTCAGAAGTAAAAACTCAGCTCTTCAAATGGATTTCACTAGAACATCAGGTAAGTATCAGAAAAAATTTACTAAAGCATGTTACCAGTGCTGAAATATTAATCTATCAGTTCAAACTAAAGAAATGTTTTTCTATCACTTTAAGATTGTCCAGGAGAATATAGGATGGTCTGGAAAGACATTTTTGCAATGAGGTATTGATTTTGCGGAAGTTTTTGCAATTGAGATGTTTATGAGATCCGAGGCACTTTGGTCACTTCTGATAGCAGACAGGAATAGAGATCTGAAATGAAAACCAGGTATTGATCTAAAAAAGATGGCTTCGGTAGGGTGCCATTTTTGAAACCAAAAAGGTATTGTTACAATGCAAAATACAAGCCAATTTCCAAACCTTAAGAGCTCACAAAATTGCCAGACTGTTAGTTGCTAATGAGTTACATGTCAAGAGGGTCTCGTGGTTATGAAGATGAGATGGGTTTTGACTCATTTTTCCCTAACAGAATGTGCTCTCTGAAGAGGGAATCCCTGAATGGCAAGAAGCAGTGGTGTCATCTGTGCCACAGTGTTTACAGGAACTGGTTGGTGATGCATCATCCTTGTTCCCAAGGCAATGGCACCTTGAAAGCAGTGGAAGATTACTCCATCTACTAAAAGCATGCTGAAGTTCAAGGCTGGCTACAAGCCTGGGCAAAACACACTGCTCCCCAGGAGAACAACTATTGGGGCATCAGCACAGCATAGGCACTGCTTCCTACTGCTCCCATTTCTGAGCACTGGGAAGTCAGGCTGGCTGCTGCTACTGCCCCACAAATGCATGGAGCGTGCAAAATAGGCTATCCTTGGAGGAGGCTGGGGACACAGGATGGGAACACTCTTTCAACAGCTCCAGCAATTGCTGTGTCTACCTCCCTGTGGGTGTCTGGAAAGAACAGGACCAGCAAGCTGGGTTTCTCAGGGCTCTCACAGTCCCTTTGGCTCCCCCAGCTTTTCCTGTGTCAGGAATAGGAGCATCATGGCTTTGTTTAGGTAAACCAAAATCAACTTCCTGTGCTTTCCCGAGAAGCCATAGGCAGCTCTGATAAAGACCTAACATCATCATTAGAGACAAAAATAATGAGGTGGGTTGACCCCAGCTAGAAGCTAAGCCTCCACCCAGTTGCTCACTCACTCCCTCACAGCAGGATGGGGGAGAGAATCATGGGGCCAAAGTGTGGAAAACCCATGGGGTGAGATAAAAAAAATTTGTTAAGGAAAAAAAAATTATATATATATAAAAGGAAGTGATGCAAAGGCAATCACTCACCAGTTCTCACCAGCAGACTGGTGTCCAACCAGTCTCAGAGCAAGGGCTGCTTCCCTGAGCTGTAATACTGAGCATTGCATTATATGGGATGGAGCATCTCTTTGGTCAGTTCAGGTCGTGTCCTGGCTGAATCACCTCCCAAATACTTGTGCACCCTCAGCCTACAGCAGCTAAACCACTGATGTGTTATCAGCACTGCTCTGGACACAAATCTAAAACATGTCACCCCACGGGCTGCTATGAAGATAGTTAATTCCTTCCCAGCACACTTAGGAACAGAACTGGGAATTTTCAGGGAGACATTTATCATGCTAGTAAGTAGAAAAAAGGTAGTTTAGGGCAAAAGCTTAAAATGGGGTTAAAATAAAGTTGAAACATGATATGGTCTTAGATTCATGTTTCAACGTGGTTCTTACTGCATATTGCAATACTGAGTCCTTTTTATGGCTCAGAATATCACAAAGCATTTTTTAAAATCTTTTTTCTTTGTAAACTTTGAATGCACTGAAATATACTTTTGTTGGCAGTTGGGAATTGGACTAACAAGGACGAAAATGTAAGAGCTTAATTTTGTGTTCAAAATATTTATGTTTCTGGGTTTGCAAATACTTTGTTTCCCTTGCTGACATGGCAGATTTTATGTCCTGTTTATTCTAAAAATGAAAATATTCTCACTAATGAAGATCCATTTGCTTTTATTTTTGCATGGGGTTATTTTCAAATTTTCTTTAAATATTTTTGATCAATATGATAAAACATTTGGAAAACTTATTTTTTTCTCACTCCTAAGACTTTTTGATCTGTGTTTTTCTTGGGGTTTACATCTTTCTCCCAAACCCTGGAAGATGTACTATGGACATACATCATAGTAAATAAGTTAATAAACTTTTTGCATCAGGCACTTAATATCAAAACAACCCACACACTTGTCTCTTGAAAAATTCACCAGTAGCATCACTGGCATCGTTGGTTGTTATTTCCCTTTCCCAGTAAATGTTTAAGAAGGGTGCTGAAAAAAGAATTCTGACTTTACTTACATAAAAGAGAGGGTTTAAAAAAGTCCTAAGCCCCCAAGAGGCATTAGCCCCTTTATCTGAAGCCTGTGTAGGTGGCATTACTCTCAAAGTAAGGCTTTTATTCTTCAAAATGTGTTTTAACAGGAGCTCTCTTTGGGGACCATTTTAAGGCAATGAAGCCAAGTTAAGTCTTGACTGCAACTTTGCAAAGTATGGATGGGCACATCCCGGGGACGAAGGCAATTCTTTCCGTGTAGTCTATCTTCTGACGCTCTCTCTTCTTCTAATCTTCTGGCAATACTCCACCTGTCGCTTTCAAGTAAATCTTGCAAAGATATTTTCCCATAGTAGAAGTAAAACCTCGTGTTCCTTAGGAGTGGAGAAATGTATGCAGGTAGGTAGCTAGCAGGAGCTGGCAATCTCCCTGGCTGTGCCTCAGCTGAGGGATGCTGCACGCTCAGCGACTGTCAGTACAGCTTCTCCCAGGAGTTTTAAACTGCTCTCTTGAAATCCAGTTGCAGGGGCTACTTGTCTTCTGTTTGAGTGTGCAAGCTGAAACAAAGCACATAGCAGAAGGCAGAGCTCACTCACTCTGAGCTGCAAACCCTAGCTATTCTGTGGGGCAGATTGAGTTAAACTGAAGTGTCACTCTAGAGAATTTGTAAAAATTATACCCTTTTGAAAAGCTTGGATCCTTCCAAATACTTTAATGTACCATAAAACTTTGTCTGATTAACCCTCTGCTTTATCCAGGTTCTGAAATCTCATCCCATGTAATTTCATATCTTCCCAGGACATAGCTTTGTAGAAATCCCTTGGGAAAAATCCAGCCTCTTATGAGGTCTGTAGGAGTCCATGGAATTTTTTCCTGTGTTTTTAACATCTTCAGCAGAAAAGGTATTTTTCCTCTCTTCTTATATGTAGTAATTATTCTGAGGATGATTAATCTTCTTTGCTAATGAAATGTCAACTGTCTTACTTTGATGAGCACTAATAACATATGTTTGTATTGTTACTTGAGACCTAAGAAACATTTTACTATTTGTCATACAGTCCAATCAAGACACTTCTAGTCATCACAAACAACCGACTTGGCTGTGGAAAAAAATATATTTTTAAAAATCTGATTGAATGTCAGCATAGAAACACATGGAAGCACACTGAGGATATTATATTGAGAGACAAGTTTTTTATGCTTTAAAGCAAAGCCAAGATACTACCTATAACATTTACATTATGGAACAAAGCATGGTTATTTATTATGTAAATTTTTTCCACTTAATGTACTTCTTCAGAATGGCTATCATGGAAAATGCATTAGAAGAAAAATTGAGCAAAAGAAACCACATTTCTTGTCACAGCACTGGGAGAAGACATGTAAAGGTAAAAGGTGTAGGTTTCACTTCGGACAACATGCCTGAGAAATAGGAGAGGTGAAGGAAATGATGAAAAACTTGTGCCCGTAGCAGTGTTGTCTTTGTCCTAATTGTGGCTGTGAACACTGGAATATCTAAGAACTGCCATATGGTTCATCCACCCCAGCGTCCAGCCATTGACAGGAGTTTAGTGAAGGGCATAGGAACACATCTGTGTGAACCATCCTTTTCCTGTTTCTGGCAGTCACTGGTTTAACACACAGTTATGAGACCTAAAAGAGTGCCTCTTCTTTATATGTGATATAAAGGGCTTCAAAATTACTAGATTCTTCATAAGTGTCACTTTTCATATGAATGCACAAAGTTTATTGGAATTGCAATTCTAGTGTTGGTGGATTTGCTAAATTCGTCAGAACAAACTGTTGGTTCTACTTTTCTATTTTCTGGCAATGGGCTGTATGAATGAAATACTAGTCATGATTGTAATCTTCATCATTATATAATGTATTATGAACAACTAGTGGTTTTGGGGTTTTTTTTGCCCCCCCAGTAAATGCCTTCCAGAACTTCTCAGGGAAGTTGAGAATTTAAAATGTCTCTGTAAGCAAAAATCTTTCTATATGCTCCCCATTACAGATTTATTTTCTTTCCATTTTTATTCTGATGCTTGTTTGACCAGTCTGTTCTTGCACTGTATGATGTTACTGAGTTACCAGTGAGACCTGCAACATCAATGAAATGGGGTAAACAAAGTTTACCTAAAAAGTTCTGTTCCTACAGAGAAAAAATTTCATCTGCAAAACATCAGATCCCCAAAGACTCTATGAATATATACAAGCTACTCTGGAATGGTGGTTTTGCATGTACAATACAATTACCACACCAGCTTGTCACATTTCATTTACTATTACTAGGATTCAATATTTAGACTGTGGCAGTGCTTAGTCTGCAGAGGCATTCTGCTAACACGGCGCAGAACAATACTGCAAAAAAAATTTAAAACAAGTGAAGGAAAAAGAATCAGTTGTCTTTTAAATGCAGATGACACATAGCAAAAGTGAGACTGGAACAATATTAATTTTCTTAGGAATTTAAGCAATATTCCATGTCTTAAACATGGATTTCACCCCAACTACTCCATTTTCCAGAATCATTTGGTATGACTTGAGAGCAATTTGCTGTCCAAATGAATGCTCCATCATGTTCTTCTCCATATACCTGCAGGACTTGGCATATCTCTTTTAAAATGTCACTTGCTGTGTCTTCTTTTATAGGTGTCTGATCAGGTTTGCCAGCTTACTTGGCCATCAGTGCTGATGGTGCTGTAAGCCTAGCTGTGGCTCCACTGCTTCTGCAAAGTGCTCTGGGTTTGGGATGACCTCAGACTTTTAGGCATATCTAGTCAGCAGCCTTATCAGCCCCCAGTCTGCAGGAACATGGGTGCTACTGATGCTGCTTTTTAAAATCAAAATCTTCTTTAACTTGTTCGAGTTAACATCCTGAAATGCACTTTGGTTTTGCTTTAATTTTATAATTAATATACAGACAAGCACTTGCATATTTCAAGCCGCTTTGTACTAGGTTGATTTTTTGTCCTTAACAACTAGATTTCCCTAAATATTCCTCTCCAAATGTTCATATCATAATCATGAAAATTACAACCCCCTAACTACAGCATCATCACCAGCCACTGTTTTAGATACACACCTACTGAAGGCTCACAAAGTTACTTTTCTGAAGCCTTTGCAATGTAGCAAAGCTTTAGTGGTTTGCAAAAGATTATCAGATCTGAACAAGGGGTAAAAGTTTTAAACAGACAGAGAGTAAGTTTAGGTTAATTATTAGGAAGAAATTCTATACTATGAGGGTGGTGAGGCACTGGAACAGGTTGC
Organism: Atrichornis clamosus; assembly: GCA_013400975.1. NCBI lineage: Eukaryota > Metazoa > Chordata > Aves > Passeriformes > Menuridae > Atrichornis > Atrichornis clamosus. The sequence goes on along the minus strand of WBMZ01004606.1, from coordinate 105,121 downwards.
CCAGAGAAGTTGTGGGCACCCACTCCCTGGAAGTGTTTAAAGCCAGGTTGGATGGGGCTTTCAGCAACCTGGTCTAGTGGAAGGTGTCCCTGCCCGTGGCAGGGGGATTGGGACTAGATGATCTTTAAGGTCCCTTCTAACATAAACCATTCTATGATTCTATGATTTATTTTTCTTGCAATTCTAAAAGACTTGGAGAAAAATTAAGAGAAAAGTTTCTCTTAAGTGTGTAGAAAATTCAGTGTTTTGTCAGGGTTTTAAAAAAGTTATTTTTATTATGGAATGAAAGAATATTTTTCAAGATATCCATATTTATCTGGAGAATTATGTAAGTTTAACATCTATTAGAAATGGAAAAATGTGATTTCTCTTAAAATACACCAAGATCCTTGCTATCTGGTTCGTAGGATTCTAGCTATTATCATTAATATTATTCATGGGAAAAGAGTATAATTCATGGAGTAATATTTTTGGAAATATTATTCATGCAATAGGAACAACTGGTGTGCAATTGTTTTTGCTCATTCAAGGAAAAGTGTCTTTCTGATTAGATCCCAAACCATGCCACATATTTGCATAATGGTGCATTACATGGCCACATTAGAGACTTGCTGAAAATAACCAGAAGGCAGTGTCTTATTTGCTGTAACACTTGGTTCAGTAGCAGGTTTATCATTTTAAGGCTAAGCTAGAGAGATACATGCAAATATTCTGCTATTCTTAATTCACTTGCCAAACTATCCTTTCCCCATCTTGCTTAAAATCTGGCAAAGCTGTGCAGAAAAATCTACCGGGCCTTCTTGGTAACAAGCTGATCATGAGTCAGCAAAGTGCCCCTGCAAAAGCCAGCAGCACCCTGGGCTGCATTGCCCTCAGGTGGAGGAAGGTGATCTTTCCCCTCTACTCTGCACTGGTGAAACACGCCTGTCATGCTGAGTGTGGTTCTGGGCTCTCGAGTAAAAGAGAGACATGGACATACTGGAGCAAGTCAGCGAAGGGCTTGCGAAATGATGGAGAGCTTGGAGCAGAGGAGGCTGAGAGCACTGGAACTACTGAACACCTATGGCACTGTGGCTCAGCTGAGAGAGAATCGACCTGTTTGGGCAATATGGGGATGTGCCCTTACACTGATGCTTCCTTCTACACCTCTCCTGCCCTTTCTTTTCACCCTTCTGAAATCTCCATAAACACGATCATATACACTGACGCTGCAGAGACTAATTCCTGCTGCTCCGTAAACGCTCTGCAGGTTTGAGAATGACATGTAACTCTTGTGAGCTTCAGATTGATTTCATATTCAAGCTGTAAACGGAAACAATCTCAGGCTGGTCTTTAGCTGCACTCCAGTGGTGCAGGTAGAACATGGATGTTGACTGCTGTTGCAACTGAAATTGTTTTTTCATCGTTTATCAACAGGGGTTTCATAATGGAGTATACATAAGAATGCAGGGAAATAATTCATGGAAAATTAGTTACATCTGAATAAAAGTTGCAAACACCCAAAAAAGTAAAACATAGATCTAAACTCAAAATTAGTTACTGTTTCTAATTTTAAGGGTACTGACAGTACTCAGTATTAATTTCAGCTGAATGTGATTTTCCTCTAAAATTGCTCCACTGAGTTTATGGATTGATTTTGGACCAAAACCTGAAACTGTGTCTACACATCTTACTTTATAGATTTTCCTTTCAAACTGTTGTTTCTGGGCAGATTTAGTTGAGTGTCTGATGGACTAGTTTTGCTTCTGTTTTTTGGAGTTTTTTTAAAACTAGTTTTCATTTCCTTTTTAACATTTTCAAATATCATCTGATGTATTTAGACTGATTAAAAAAAGAAGAAATTAGTTATCAACCAAGACTGATTTAAATTCAAAGGGAAAGAAAAATAAGCATTATCTAGTACACCTAACTAAAATAAATTGCTTTATAATGTTGATTAGCATCTTTGGAATTCAGATGAAAGAAATGAAGACGTTTCATGGTTTATATTTAAAATGACAGCTTTATTTTGAGACTTAAAGGACCAAATTTGCAGTTCTCTTAGTTAGGCCTTCAAAATGAGTGGACCACATGTTTACTAAAAAAGTTATGGTTGTATTTTGATATTCCTGGGCTTGAAACTCTGCTCATGGAACACTAGTTCAGCCTGTGCCTTCCTACCAATAAATTGATCCTTGTACTGGACATTGGGTGGTCATAACTGTGATCACCTCATTACTCTGTGTAAATGTTAGCTTCTTTTCTTACAAAGAGCTATGTCTTCTCACTCCGTAGTTTCAGTAAGACTGGGAGTGGAAAGCTCAGACTGCTGAGTCTCAGCAAGGCTGTCCAAATACTGGACTTGGAAGATGTTTCTCTTTTACTAAGAGCTCTGTCAAGCTGTCAAAGCACCTACAGTAAAATCACATCCCAGACTTCTGCTGTTGCATAAAGGGGTTGAGTTCAGATAAGAGTAAGGGAATAACAGACAAGAAAAAGTGATAAGAATTCTACAGGCTTTAATTTCCTTTCAACTTTTTTTTCTTGTCCAAACTGTTGCTAAATTTAAAATTCATTAAAATCCAACCTAGAGCAAGAGACTCATAGATTTGCCTACATTGTATTGCTTGTGTCTTCAAAAACTGATCTGGAACAAGCTCTGTATTAAAGAAGTATAATTTATATTTTCAGGGGAAGTATAAAAAATATGTGTACTGAAGACAGGTCCAACCCTTTTGAAGTTCTTGTAAAAAAAGAAAGGGATGCCAGACTTCTGGAATTCTTTCAAAATATTCAGAAGGGTGATATTTACTTAAGAAACAGATAGGGGGGAGTCAGGGAGACATTTCAGACTCTGTAGGTTACTGCTCTCCCACAGAGACTGTCTTTGTGACTGTGTTTAAGTTTCTGGGTTATAGCCAGACTGGCAGATAATGCCTAACTTGTCAAAACCCTGACTGTGTCTGCCTCTTCAAGATCTGTGCAACTCTAGTTGCCAGTGTTTAGGAGAGGTCAATTCAGACCAAGGCAGATATAGAGACAGGTTATTATGATGCTTGTGTAAATAGGGAGTCTAAGGAAAAATAGGAGAAAATCTTGAATTATTCAACCAAAGAAAAGAAAAACTGAACAGAGATGATTTTTGTCCATCAACACACTGAGAAGGACAGACACCAGGGAAGGAAAAGAGCTACTTAAGGACAGGTTTGGCACAAGGACATATATATGTTTAAATGAGTCACAAATAGATTTTAAGTGGGAAGTTCAATTGACATTCCTGATTAACAGAGTATTGCAATACAAAAACAACATTTCATTTTGAGAAGCTAGGGAAAAAAGATAACTCATTTTAGAGTGGAGTTTGATCAGTTTATGAAAGGGATTATGCAATGTAGTTGCCTGCAGATCTGTCTTTAGGCACTGGTAACAGTGGGCAGTTACTTAGCTTACCAGATTTATTTGCAGGGATTAGGGAGAAAAAAATTTGGCTCCAGACCCCCAATGCATCCTGTCTTGGCTTTTGGCTTTTTATGGCCTTAGTTACCTCCTGACGAGCCGAAGCAACAAGCTAGTGCCTTAAATACCTGGCACCAGTCTTGCTCTCAGAGATGGCTGACAAGGCCTCCCGGGTGTCATATCACAGCATCGCCAGCAGGCACTCCAGCGTTCTTTCCCCTTACTGCCGTGGCTTCAGCACACAAGTGCATGCACAGTCTTGCTGCTGCAGACCTCAGAGGAGTCTGTTGAGATCAATGACTACTTAAGTATATCTAAAAGAAGCTGTGTGGATATGTGCATGCATCTCTCCTTGAGCCTCTCTCTGTGCTGTTCCTATGTTGAGGAGTGACAACTCTTCACTTTTCCAGCAAAACAGGATTATCAGCCTGAGTGACACAATCATGGGATCCAGAGAGGGCCAACTTGAGCTGTAGCTGCCAGTGTGCACGCCCACAAGCGACAGTCTCATTGTGAAACAAGATCATATTAATTCGTCAAATTATACTGCTGTCAAAGATTGAAGATATTCCTGTCTCCATTCTGGTGTGTGTCTATTTTCCATGACTTCCACCCAGTTTCATGCTGTGTAGCAACTCAGGCATCACCTCAAGGAGTCTGGCACCATTGTCACTTGATAACATAAGGTGTTTTCCAGTCATTGATTTCTAAATAGTTTGGAAAAAAATTTAATTCCTTGTGAGTTTCTCTTCTCTTATAGAATGACATAAAACCTATTTTGCATTACTTTGTTTATTAGGGAACTTCCCTAGTAATACTAAAATATTCCAATATGAAGGGCCTGGAGGGGAAGCCAGATGAGGAGTGGCTGAGGTCACTTGGTCTGTTCAGCCTGGAGAAGAGGAGACTGAGGGGAGACCTCACTGCAGTTACAACTTCCTCATGAGGGGAAGCGAAGAGGCAGGCACTGATCTCTCCTTTCTGGTGACCAGTGACAGGACCGGAGGGAGAGGCCTGCAGTTGTGTTAGGGGAGGTTTAGATTGGATATTAGGAAAAGGTTCTTTACCCAGAGGGTGGCTGAGCATTGGAACAGGCTCCCCAGAAAAGTGGTCACAGCACCAAGCCTGACATCTCAAGAAGTGTTTGGACAATACTTTCAGACACATGGTGTGACACTTGGGGTGGTGCTGTGTGGGGCCAGGAGTTGGACTTTATGATCCTTGTGAGTCCCTTCTAAGTCAGCATATTCTGTGATTCTGTAACATGGCAGTATTTGAAATGTGAGTAGGGTAATAAAGAGTATAGTAGTAGTGGAGTAAAGAGTAGTGAAGGGTGCTTTTCAATAGGTATTTCTTTTGGTTGAAGAGACAGCTTTTAAAAAGGTCATTAGCTCTTGTTCACATGCTGTCAGTCTATGCTGGCCTGGCTGCTGGGAGGCTGCACAGTGAGTCCAGTTGGGGTCTGAGCAGGGTTAGAAAGAACATGGGAAAATGTGAATGCATTTGCTGAACTGTTTCACTGTGTGGCTGCACAAAAAGCTGGAGTAGGAACAAGTGAAGGAAGGAAGAATAGCTGCTTAACTGAGACTTCTGCTTAAAGAATTAGTTGTTAAGCTACAGCTTGAGGTGTAACTAAACTGTTCAGTATGAAAATTATCTGGGGCCTGAGAGAGAAGTAGAACAGTAGAGAGACTGCAGAAAAATCCTTATTTATGGGGAAAAGGGTGTGGTAGAGTTTAGCTAGGAGTTTCATTGGCAGCAAATGAAGCAAAAGGGTACTCTAAAGAGTGAGTAAAGAAAATGCTAATAAAAGATTAAATGATTGCCAGAAAATAGGATACATCAGTGTACACAATATTTATGGCACAGGTAAATTATATATCTTTCCAGAAAATAGAATGAAGAAGTAGCAATTGAAAGATGCCTTGATGATTTGAGATACCGCTACTGTCAGTAGAAATTGGATAGTATCTTGTGCATGGATAATTGGCCTCAATGCATTTCACACAGAAGTACATTTACTGTTAATCATGTAACAAATGTCTCTGGCATTCAATTTTATCTATTTCTTCGTCTGCCTGAGAATTATTTACAAAGTACAGGCTGGTATTTCATGCAGAGACTGAAGTTGATAGGAATTTCAGTACTGGCTTGGCATGAGCAAGACACAAGAGTTTTTTTAACATACTTATTCAAGACCTAAGGAACAGTTCTCAGATTGACTGTCCCTTAAAAATAACAATTCTGTGAATAATACTTAAAATCACTCCTTGTAAAACAGTCACTTCTTTTGGGTAAACAGTTCTGTGAGACTAACTGCATATAATTCACCCGTAGATACATAATTATAACTGTACATCCCACGATGACTTCATGTGTGGTAAATGTCATGCAGGAAATGAACAAAGAAATAGAATTATATTAGAAATGAAGTGTAACTACAGTATCTTAAAATCACTTTCTGAAATCATGACTCTCTGATCTGTACATTACAGGAGTCTGACAGTCCAGGTTATAACTTGGAAAATTATTTCTACGCCTCTGTTTTATGTAAATTACATCCTCTTCTGGGCTCAGTAGTTCTGGCACATTTTATCACCCTGAGTAGGTTGGAGTTTGTTAGTTTTCTCTGCTTAAACTAAGGCTGGAGGTTTTTATGAGTACTCCAGTAGTACATCAGGCTTTTTTTTTCCTGTTCATTTTAAAATGACTTTTCATAACAAAGACAGTAGTGAGATGTCTCTTGTAAGTGTGCAAGGGCTCCTCAGGAGGACTAGAATACCTTATCAAATAGTTTCTCATAGTCTGGAGCATTCTCAATAACAAAGCAGCATGCACCAGCACCCTTAGGGCCTAATGGTTTAGAGTATTTAGAGGCTTTAACTGGTTGGTGCACTGGGGTTCATACCACAGATTTTGGCTTTGAACAGTGGAGAATGCTTTAAATATACATATCTTAAGGCAATCGGTGCTTCAGCCAGGAACCACCTTAAGCTAGGTAGCCAAGTTCCAAAGGATAGTCCCTTTAGAAACACTATTAGGCTCGTGGAAGTACATTTTTTGAAGTAATTTGTAGCCTACTTAATAATAGGGAAAACCTTAAAAAGAACAAGTTAGGAGTTAACCTAAAGGAGTTAACCCTTTTCAAGTGTTATATTATTAATTTGCAAGTCCTTCTTAAACAGTCTTCCCAGAGAGAAGCTGGTTTGGAGCTCTACTGCAGTACACATTGCAGAGATAAAGATTCTTAGCAAAGATGTAATAGGGTGAGGGCTGTGCTGTACCAAGGATGGAATACAGTTTACATGCCCCTCCACTAAATCGTGGAAGGGATGAATTTTGATAACTTTGTAGAAGTGTAAGAACTGCCTGAAAATGTGGCGACATCTCCAGTAGCAAATAAAGCAGGCCAAGGGCTGCTCTCTGCCCCTGAGGCCACCTGGCATAGTGTGTCCACAGGACTGCATTCTCTTCACCCCAAAATGAAGAGGCAGAATCCATACTACCTTCAGGACATGGTCACCTGCTCCTTGTAAACCTAAGATTCCAAGTAGGAGAAATGCCAGTTGGCCTGAGGAAAGCCCATAGAGCACGATAGCAAATTAATAGTGTGAACAACTACATGCCAACATGCAGACAGATCCCCTGGCCCTGTGTGTGTATTGGTACAGATTTACCAAAGAAAACAGTGGAGCAGATGTCTAGAAACAGTAGGATTACAGACAGCAAAGAGAGTATCTGAGGCAGTAGATATATTTAGGTCTGGGTTGGATAAATCACTTCCACACTGAGGTTCAGAGAATTAGCCATAAGTTTAAGGTTTGAAAAAAGAAGTGTTCAAACTTTAGATGGTGTTCCATAAACCTTAGAAAAGTAGGTAAATTCCAAGTGTTTGCACATATTTTCCATTTTAATGGGAAGGATTGGTTTTGTGAAGTGTTAATGATATTTAAAGTGAGAGATGACTGCTGCATTTTCTTTCTTGGCTCCTACTGTATATCTGATGAAATATATGGTATATAATTGGCAAATATCTTCTAAAAGCAAAGTGATAAACAAATATATGTGAATCACCAACCCACAAGCAATCTATCAACAGGATAGTGATGCATTGGAACATTTTTCAAAACCTACTGTACTTTACAGACATCAAATGATCATGACAGCTTAAAGGTGAAAAAAGGTTTGTCCAAGACTGTGGCCCATTTCAAATGTGTCTTTTCCTTCAAAGGTGGTCTTTTCAATTTTTATTTTACATCCTTATCATAATATTACTGCATATTAATGTAAATTATTATAAAGACTGTGGAAAGACCTGTCTATAAATGGAATCTTGAAACCTATTCTCCAACAAACACTTGTGGAGTTTAGTGAGAGAGAGTCAGAGGTGATGGTTCACTCATATGATGTTCCTAAATAATTTGATCAGACTTTGAAGTAAATTATGAATATTCTGCATGGAATACTTGAGAGAAAATCTGAGAAATGTTGAATAATTTATTTTTACAGTAGCCAACATTAATTTGTATTTATAGTCCTACAGATCCTACTGAACTTCATTACAATGTTGTTACAAGGGCAGAGTTCAAAAGCAGACATTTTGGGAAAGCCAAAAGCCCTCTGTTGTCACAGAATAAAAAATAAATCTCTAATACCTTTTATTAAAAAAAAAAAGATCAGAACGCTTGAAGATTTTATCTGTTTACCTAAAATTGTATATATTTAAATCTTTGCTGGGAAAAATTAAATCTGAAAGTGGCACGAGCATCTGTAACAGACGAAATATTGAACTCATCGTGACAGTGAAGTGGGTGCTTGTGCCGTATGCCAGAATGAAATCCAGACTGGTGTGCTTGGCTACCCAAAGAAAAGTTGTATGCAAAAGATGGTCATTCAGACTTCCTTGCAATGCCCCAGAGATAAATTCTCTTTCTTTTCTTTTCATTCAATTACTGCCTTACAAGAAAAGTTCATATGTCTTCTAGTGCTGAGTACTTTAATGGCTCTAATATGCATCAACTAATAATAATGATCATCAATGAATTTCATAAAGCTTTCAAAAAAGAGCCTGTTCTGTTATCTGCATGAATTCCAAATGTGATTGATGGGTAGGAATAAATATCCGAGTACATTCACCTCCTCATGAGCATGTGCTATGAGTTGTTTATCAAACAAAGTTCTTTGTATTGCTGCACTTCAGCTATTGAGAAGGACAACACTACTCAAATTGGAATAGCATCTGTTGGGTTCTGCAAAACCCTACATATTTTTATTTTTGTCATAGAGCTGCCTGCAAAATGTTGATTTTATTTGCCTATAAAAATCTGACAAGTGTTGTTTCATGAAGTGGTCATGTCTTTAATATTGATTTGTATCCTTCTTCCTGTGTGAATTATATGAGTGTGAACGGGTTACTGAAGACATCTAAATTAAATGATACATATCATCCAGCTGTCTATCCCTCTATCTATCTATCTATCTATCTATCTATCTATCTACCTCTATCTCTATATATCTTACAAAAAACATAAAGGCTGTGGCTGTGGCCAGGTCTGTTAGGACGAAGCACTGTGTCCTGTTTTGCCTAAGATGGAAGCTGGCACATTTGTGGTACCTCTTCTACAGAACCTTCCAGCAATGCTGCATTCAGAGTCATCCAAAGGGTGAGGCCACCTCCACGAGCTGAGGGCAAATTCCTGGGAGATATTTTAGCAGCACATACCTGTTCGGTATGTTTGGTCTGCTCACCAGCTGTTCCAGCTGTCCAGCACAGGTAAGGGAGTGCAAAGAAGATGATGCATTTTAACTTATAAATTGGAGTGAGTAACTGCAGCATACTCTGAAATTTGGCTTCACCAGAAACCTTTAATAACTAATCAGGTACTTCAAATGTCTTGAGTATGGAAAGACACAGTTTATTTCTAGAATATTTTATTTCTTTCTGCTTACTGTATTTTTAATGTAATTGGTAGCATTTAGTGAATAAAAGGAGGCTATTTTAGCAATATTTATATTTCAACTTTACCTCTAAAACAAATAATTCAATCCAGTATGTTAGGTTTCAGTTGTTTCCAATAGGTAATTTGGGAAGATACAGTAAGATTTGTGAGTAGCAATTTCCAGCTATGAAAAATTACTAATTTATAAAATACTGTCTTTACATTTTGCCAGGTATAACTAATGAATTATTGTCGCTATAGAGCCTCGACACTAACGACACGGATTTATTATTTTAAGATCAGTACTGTCAANTGTGAGTAGCAATTTCCAGCTATGAAAAATTACTAATTTATAAAATACTGTCTTTACATTTTGGCCTGTAACATCCACAAATTATTATCAACATAACAGAATTACAGATTTTTAAAAAATTTATTATTTTAAGATCAGTACTGTCAACGTATGCAGAGCATTTATTTGCTTTCCAAAGCACTAAAGAATTTGAAAAACTGTCACTGGAAGGCACAATGTAGGCTTTGCTGCGTACACATCTTTATTTGTTTACAAATGAAAAGAATTCTCAAATTTACTTCTAAGAGAAAGTGTTTATTAACAGTTTCTCATGTACATTATTCAAAATAGTGTTATTTCTAAGATGTAAGCAAGCTCATTATTTGGAAACTTATATAACATGCATTTTTTTGGTACATGGATTGATGACATTCCAGTATTCCAGAACGGAAGGTGATTCCTTTCTCAACTGTTAAAGACTGACATTTGCACAAGGATTCCTCTCCAAAAATTCTTGAAGGGAAATGAAATCTCTCAGTCACCCTGAGTCACTTGTTGTTTGTCAGGCCAATAACCTCCCTTTCCTAAGAATTGTCACATGACACATAAATGCTCCAAGTGTTATACCAATGTGCACTATATTTGATTTCAGGTGTGGTTTTATCCTGTTGAATCTCCTCCATCTCTTGATGTCACTGGAATGACTCCTGGATGATACCAGGTTATGTCAGTAAATAAAAACAAATGTTTGGCCAGCTTCTGCTCACAGTGAACATGTTGTGAACCTAGGACTGATCCAGTATAAGCCTCTTTTCATTTACAAGAGTGCCTGGTCTTTTTCATACATGTACATATGTGAGACATCTAACGGCCAGTGTTGTAGTTCATTTTTTAATCAATTTTTTAATCCTGTTTCTTTTCCATTATTATTCTTATACCATTTGCAAACTGCTAACCTGTAAGTATTGTTGTCACTTCATTACTCTTTCTTGTGCAATATTATTTACTTGTGCAATTTATTATTTACTTAATCTTGTGCAATATTAATACTTAATGTTTATCTCCAGAAGATGTTTCTCAATGTTCTTGACAGAAAATATTCTATCATTCTCAGATGGAGAAGAATTTAATGCATGGCTTTGGGTCACCACTGAAAATTTGAACAACAGGCGTCAAAAGTAGGCATAAGGATTGAATCTGTCTGTGGAACTGATTGTAGCAGGTTCTGCCAGGCTTTTAGACTGAATGGATGGAGACTGTCCAGGAGCCTGAACAGTGGTTTCTTCCACAGATGTTCAATACAAGGGAATCCCACCAGACATTCTTTCTCTTCTATGTGTCTTTTAGAGCCAGTTGTCTACTTTTCTTTAGGAGTCTCAGTCTGTTTCCTGTAATCAGGTTCTTTTTTCTGTACCTGGAATATCTGAACATCAGTTGCATGGAGAAAAAGCAAGAGGAAGTAGCAGTATAAATACAGTTCAAAGTTATGACTTAATAGAACTAATAAAGACCTGACGGGATGATTCATCTAGCAGGAACATTAATATTAACAGTATAATTTGTTCAGGGCATGTAGACAGAAAAAAGGATGTAGGTGTTACCTTATGTGTTATTGTACATGCATGCATCACTTGCTCTGAGGTTAAGAATAAAGAGGGCCATAGGTTGTCTCATAATTTCTGAGTACAATTTAAAGAATAAAAAGTGTTGGCATTCTGACAGGAGTCAATAGTTGGACAGCTATGATGGAAATCACATGATGAGTCTTTGTAAGCAGAATTATCCAGAGCCCAATACGCAGTGCCATCAGCATACTTTGATTTGAAAAATCTCCACATTGGGGAAGGAATACATCTGCCCTCAGGCAGTCTGGCTAATTTTGTGAAAAGTTTTAGTGGAAATTTTCTATCTAGAAGTTGGAGAAAGCAAAGAGAGATGACATTTTCCAAATGCAATCCTCCTAATTTGGTAAATCCTAAAGGAAAAAGTAGCAGTTAAAAGCAACTCGGGCACTTCTTGAGCAATCATGAAGCAGCAGAATTCATGACAAACAGGAAGAGCCGCAATGTGCTTCAGCAGAGCAGATTATAGGAATTCAGAGAACTAGTAAGTGAGATCCTGTGGGAGACAATTCTGAGAGAGAGTTAAGTGCAGTAGGCAGATCTTTAAAGGAACTATGTTAAATGCAGGTTTATGCAAAACTATGCAAAAGAAAACCATGCAAAATTGCAAGTTATGACAGTGCGGAGGAAGGGTAGGAGCTGTAAATCACTTGCCAAGAATTTAAAGAAAGATGAATGGATGAACATGTGAGACCAAAGAGAGAAAGTCAAATGCAGAGTGAAACCATAGATGACATTTCCTTCTCAGCATGTTGATGCACCAACAGGTAGAGGACGCTAAAGGAAGACTTGGTCCACTTCTCTGCAGAGTGGACATTTGCAAACAATGCCTGGAAAGCTGATAGATTTAGCTCCTTCTTTGTCTCACTCTAAAGGTCAGTTGTAAGCAGATGGTATCATGACAAAAAGGGCAAGAACTTAAAAAGAAAGTTTAAGAAAGAAGGGAAATAAAACATTTGAAGCTATGCAAGTAAATGAGCTATTTTATGATCAGCTAGTCCAAAATGATATTCTGAAAATCTAGAATAGAGTAGAAAAGGTGTCTATCTTTAAAAAGAAAGAGCAGAGAGAGGTTAAAATTATAAGACATAGAGTTAGTTTCAATTCCTGTAGAAATAGTGGAAAGAATAACATATTGGTTATGAACATTTAGGAAATAGTATATAAAGAGAAAGGAGTGGTCAATAAAAACCATATTGAGTCAAAATAATCCCATTCTGTCATAGGATAATGCTTCACATGGATCTGTAAAAACAGTTGATACCACATCTTGATTTTAGTGAGTCTCTGGACATGGTCTCCTAGAACACTCTCGTAAGTGAGCTAGGAACATATGGTCTAGATAAAAAGGCTGCAAAGGAAAGAAATCAAACTACAGCAATACATTGAGTGGGGGTTTCTTCAGGAATCTGTTCTTGTTCCAAAATTAGTTGATATTTTCTTCAATTATTTGGCTGATGGAAAAGTGCAGGTGCCCTTTATATTTGCAAATGATACCTACTTAGAAGGAAATGCAAGTAGAAGATTAAAACTCAAAATACTCATGATTTAGAAAAGAGGTCTGAGGCAAACCAGGATGTAATTCAATAAGAAAAACTGTGTGAATCTGTACTTGGACAACAGTAGACATCTATCCAAGCACTGGCACAAGAGTTCTCATGTAGCTATCATGGGTTTTTTCAGAAAAGGAGTGAGGAGCTCATAGAAAATCATGAGATAAACATGAGTTGGTAAAACCATGAATCTGTAAAAAAACATTTGCAATCTGCATTGTGGTGATAATCTTGGAGGAAAAGAAGTCAGTTTCCAGCTCCCTGGGCTCCCTGCCTGTCCTGGTTTGACCCCATCTCCCTTGCACTTTGTTGAGCGCTGGTGAGCTCCTGTGGCACCTCAGACTGCAGATATCCACATGAGCAACCTGTGCACTATCTCCTTTTGCTTTTGATCTACTAAAGTCCTGAACTTTTTAAATTTAGAGCTGTCAATTCATTGGACAATATGTCATCCTATATTTATGTAGTAACTTAGTCCTGCCTAGGAGTGGTAGCATCCTGTAATTGTCCTACTGAGTAGCAACTTCACTAGTGTGTATAGAGGGCTTTAGAACTGCAGTCATATTTGCTGAAAAGCACACAGCCTTTTGTAAAAAGTGTATAATTTCAATTTTAGAGCCACTTAAAACTTTTCGTAAGGAGCTTACTCTTTTTTTTCTGTTTAAGGCTTGTCCTTGAGCAGTTGTTTACCATCACCTTCCATAGCTATACTAATTTTCCAGACCTGCCCATTACATAGTTTCTGGAACCACATTTTGGCTCAAAGACTAGACAGGTATTTCAATCCCCAAAACGTCACCATGGCTGGATGTTATTTTCAGGGAGAGGGTGGGACAACTGATAATAGTGTGACAGTGTAATTCAGTAACAGATGGCTGAGCTGCCACTGGGGCAGACTGCTCCAAACTCCAGCAAAGCCTTTCACCAGGTAGACACACTTAAGAGTATGAGAGATTTTGAAGGATTCTGGCATTTCCCATCTATATCATAGAAACAGAAGTGAGATAAGCTTTCACTGTACTGCTGATATCGGGAGGATTACTGTACCATACCAGACTGGAGCATGTTCTGTTTGTGAACTATAACATACAGCAAATGGTTTCAGGAAAGTTTTCAAGGTATTTATGACTTTCTTTCCCTCAAAAAGGTGGTTTAGTTGCAGCACAGCTAAACAAGTCCATCTTTAAAAGGGAAGTATGAAAGTGTGGTAATGGGAGAAAGCACTTCTGCTATGTGACCAAGTCACTGTATAATGCATTACCTTATCCACCCCCGACCTCGAGTCAGAGCTAAGGCCTACTGCAGAAATGGATTTAGCTTTTAAGTTCTGACAAATCAGGGCCTTAAAAATGGATTTAACATTAATAAATCACATTAAATCCTCCATTTCAAGTCCTCAAGACAATGCGATGTCTTTGGGAAAAAACATACATTTGATAAGAAAATGAGAAATACATTTTCAGCAGACTACTCCTCTAAATTTGTCTTGTTATTATCATTTTAAATCTGGAAGCATCTGAAAACTGCTTAAGAGGTTGGGTTGTTAAATTAATCAGAGATGACAGATTGGTGGGCAGATGAGAACAAGTGCTATCATGAATTGGTGTCATGTGACCCTGGAATTTAAGGTACTGTCAAATTGTGTAGTTAGTATATGCAAAAGACATTTATAAACCAGAATTTTCATAGAAAGCTGATGTTTTAATACCATTTTCTTCTTGATTTTGATGTTTTCTTTATAGAAGAAGAACCAGAAGAATTCAGTAACTGTATGAAAGACTTTGAGGAAATCTATACATTTTTCACAACTGTGAAAATCTATCTATTGTTTCATCAGGTGTTTGAAAGCAGGACATCCACCAAAACCTTCCTGACCTCCAAGAGTCTGCAGCCTGCCAGGCTGGTCCTCTGAGGTGGAGTCTGTATAATGAACCTGCCACCTAGGGCCAACACAACGATTTGTGCTACAGGCTGGCATCTTCCACTTTTTTTTCCCAGTGTGTTTCTGTGCATTTTTCCTACTAGAAGGATAATTAATAGATGGATATGGTGTATGGGGCTGAACTCACTCGCTTAAGGAAAAAAGCTACACTGAGATATTTTTACATTTTGAGACAGGTTGCCAATAGCCAAAACAAATAAAAAGGAATGTTAGATAAAGATGAATAATAACTTGAGTTACACATTTTATTAAATAGAGAAACATAATTGTTTTGTTCTCTGGTTTAGGAGGACAGATGGAGTGTAAAACAGGGCAGGTGAAGAAAGCTTGAACACAAATTTGTAGCAATAACTTAAAAGTCAGATTTCAACCTGTAAGTAGGAGCCATGCGATATAAATAAATGATAGCTGTGTGGCACATTTTAGCTAGATATTGGATATAAAATAGCAATCAAATGTCTGGAGAGCAGCTGCTTGCCTATCTATAAGACATCTGGCTCTTTTCCTCTGCTCAGGAAGAACTTGCTGCTACAGCCAACTGTTGTGTTTCAGAGACCTGCTTTATTTTCCAGCATAAAATGTAAGTGCAATGTGACACAAAGCAATTTCCCCTTTTAAATTGCTTAGTATTTTTAGGTTCCTTTTCTGTGGATTTATACTGCAGAAACCTCTGCTTCTTTTGCCACTCTTCGCTGCTGCCTTTCCTATTTACCCCAATCTACTAGTCAAGCATGATCATTACAACTGGCATAGGCTCCATGCCTTTAAAAGGCCCACTACTTTGTCTTAATGGTGCTTTTATTATTTAACACAGGCCAGGGAGAGACCATGTTAAATGTTGCTTTATGAGCCAAATGCAGCTGCCTGAATGCTGTGGAGTCAGGAGGCTGCAGCTACTCTTGCGTGCACTGCACTGCCTGTCAGTGCTGTCTCCTGGTGCCCCTTACAGCCTCAGGCTATAGGGCAGTTTTCTTTATATCTTTGCTGATTTCTTTCCCTCTTGAGGATTACTGAGGTGTCTAGAAAGACAACACGAAGGCATTCTTTCTCTGGGAGACCCACAGCTATAGCACAAAGCTATAGATCACAAGCTAAAATCTTTTTTGTTTTTAGGAAATATAGGAAATTTGATTTAGTTTTTAATATGAAGTGAATGGAATTCATTTTGGTCTTTCTGAAAACCACTGAGCTAGCTGGAAAATCAAAAAGCCTTCCACTTATATTTTCTACTTTCCTTTTTCTATTTCCAAATGTTTCATGAAGCACCCACTGACAGAAAATGAAGCTGAACCTAAAGATCACTCGTTGCGGCCCATTTGTTCCAGGGTGGTTGGTATATATAGGTTAACTTTTCTTGTGACTTTGTAAGACCTATCTGAGGTGTAATTTGGCATTCTATTTACCATGTAAAAATCAAACCAGGTTTTTTAAGTGTTGGGGGTTTTTTTTCCCTTCCCTTCCCTTCCCTTCCCTTCCCTTCCCTTCCCTTCCCTTCCCTTCCCTTCCCTTCCCTTCCCTTCCCTTCCCTTCCCTTCCCTTCCCT
>WBMZ01004606.1:0-88746 GCA_013400975.1 Atrichornis clamosus | reverse complement strand
TTCCCTTCACTTCCACTCCCGTTCCTTATTTTCCCTTCCCTTCTTTTCCCTTCCCTTCCCTTCCCTTCCCTTCCCTTCCCTTCCCTTCCCTTCCCTTCCCGAAAAAAAAAGTGGGAACTCACTCCTTGTCATCTATTGGTGATTTTTTACCTAAAGACGTGATCCTTACTATGGCTTTTTACACTTGCTGTCCACTTCTGGTGTGTAAGTTTTGATTTAGCTGCAACACAGATAAGCAGACTGTATGCTTGCAAAGCAATACCTTGGGGCGTGCCAAAGAACATGCACCAAATTCACTTTTAGCATTGCTAAAATGAAGACCTTAGAAAATTCACTCCTAAGTTATCACTTTAAATTTTCCATTAAGTTATAATAGCAAATGAATTCAGAGAATGAGATAACAGATTATATAAGGGGTTACTCAACTATGTTGTGTTAGTCTGGAAGGGTTTCTTTAGAGTGAGATAGAAGCTGTAGCTATAGCAGAAATAAGTTTCTCCTTTCACAGAATTTGGTCTGAAGCCTGTTTACTTTGGAAGCTTTCTCCTTGATTGTGGTGCATTGGGAGGAGTTTTCACAGTGGGCAATTGATTTTAATCAAAACCATCATCCATTTTAGCTAAAAAATATGTATGTTCAAGTAGTTTTGAAGAAGGTGTGCACACAATCTGATCTGGCAGGGCACATTTGTCGTGTCTCTGTGGTAGATTTTCTATTAAATTTATTTAAATACTCCCATCCTTGAGAAAGTAAGGTAGATGAGTTGGTTTGAGACCTTCATTAAAGGCTACTCCAAAATATGTTTTTTATGAAAAATGGCTTTGCTACTGAGAATGATTGGTATGTCAAGAATTTCATTTCAGGCAACATTTTTGTTATTAGAACAAGATTCTGTTGTCTACAGAGGGGTTTTGTTCAGAAAGATATAATGCAAGATACGAGAAAAGCATCCTTCCAGTGTTCTTATCTACTATGCAATACTTCTATTGTAGGCATAGATAATAACAATTCTAATATTTTTTTCATTTCCTTGGGTGCTGCTTCTTACTCACAACTTATAATGGCACTCATGATTTTACTGCTGCTTCTCTGGGAGCTAGAAAAATAATCTAAGAGCTTGTTTTTCTGTGTGTTTATTGAAACCTTGGAATTGGATGCCTTAAAGGTGATCTTTTAAATCCCTTTTTGCCTTTTTGTATTTCCCGTGTAAAATACAAAGACTATCACATTAAAACATGTTTTCCTTATTGTTTTCTACATCATTAAATCTTGACAGGCCCATTTCTCTTCGGTTTCCTTTTGAAAGAACACCAGTTTCAGAAAAGAGAGGAAGGAGGGAGAACTGAAGTAGGTCACAGTCTTTGGTGACATAACCATGCCAGTCCTTTCAAACTATCCCAAGAGCCAAATCATCCATAGATTGTAAGGAAAATGAGAATCCAGTTAAAGCCAAAATAAACAGACGGATAGTTTGTTCAGTAGGTTTCTGTGGTTTCTGTTGTGTTTTGTTCTTGTTTATATCCTGTCCCACCCTTGTCCTTCTGGAAGCTTTATTATTTATCTTTTTTGTACACTGATAAGCAAGTTTTAAAATTCTCTCAAATCAGTACAATTCTGCAGCGATCTATTGTATAGGACCACAGTTTTCTCTGGGTAGCAGAAACATGTTTCTCTCCACCTTGGAAGACACCTACCATATTTTATTACTACAGTGACTATTTTCACAAAACCCTTCCTTCCTGAACAGCAACCACATTCCCAGGGACTGTTTGCATATGCCAACAACAGATAAAGTTAACACAACTCAGGCAACTAAGGAATGGCAGTAGTGCACAAGATAGTGCTTGCTGTCTCTTTTCTGTTTTGGTCGGTTTTTTAAAGTTGCCCTACCCCATTCTGACAAAAACAATCAAACGAAACCTGACTAAAATAGAAAATGAAAGTGTTTGGTGCTTGCTGGGAGATAAAACACCTGATTATTTTATGTTGCTCTGACAATGGGCTGAGAAGGTAGTGATAATCAGTAATTCATCATAGCTATTGGAAGGGAAGCACCACACTTCATCACTTGATCTCATGAGCTCTCAGGATCTACTGTGAAACCATTGCATGGCAGCCAACAGCGATTTTCTTAATGCTTGTTTTGCCTTGTCTAGTACTGAATGTACAAAGTACAGTGCAGTTCATAGCAGGCAAAATACCTGGAGCTTCTTGAAATCCAGCAATTGTTTGGACACATTGTTTAGACAAGGCATCTAGAAGCAAAGGACACAAAACAATGATGAAAGGGGAAGCTGGAATGACCTTGCCAACAGTGTCTGCTCTCAGGTCAGTGTAAAACACAGCAGAGAAGGGAATAGAGACCAACTAGCAATATTCTGCACAATTGCTGAGTGAGCTGGATACTGCGTCCTGAGCAGAACCCAGGAGTATGTTTTAAATATTCCTCTACCCTATCTCTAACCAACAGGATCCTGTAATTTCCAACCACTTCCCTGCTTGCCTGTCACTGAATGTCAACAGTAGGCACAGTTGGCAAACAGAGAAGTTGAAGCATTTAAAGGCTGTGCCGTATTTCACTGGAAGTTTATTATAATTTGCAGTTGAACTTGATTATTTAAAGGTCACCTCTCTTCTGTACATAATCAGTTTTCCTTGCTCCAAATTTTACTTTAACATTTGCCAAACTAAAATAATTAAGGAGGAATTAAATACAGGGAAAGAAATTCTTTTCATGCACCAAAGATCACAGAGTTATTGAACAGATGAGGTTGGAAGGGACCTCTGGAGTTCATCTGGTTCAACTCTCTGCTCAAGCAGGTTCACTTAGAGCAGGTTGCCCAGGACCATGACCAGATGGCTTTTCAATTTGTCCAAGGATAGAAACTCTAACACCTCCTGTATTGCAGTTTATGCCCCTTGCCTCTTGTCCTGTCAGTTAAAGATAATGTAATATCGTGCAGTGAACCAAATAAATGGAAGCTAATTCATGTATTTCTTTGTAGTGTCCAACTCAGGTATGTAGCATGGGAGAGTCTCTGGCAAAATCATTGGCTCATTTCTGGGAAAGAAATGCAATTGCATGATGAAACCTCCTCAGCACTGTCAGCCACTCCTGGATGCAGGTTTGGTGTTGGACATGTCTTTAATTCAAAACCTGTGAAATATTACCTTCAGTCAAGCATCATTCTTCCAACATTTAGTCTTCAAACCCACAAATCTCAGCAGCAAGTACCCCATACATCTTGAAAAGTGAGCAGTAGGTAAGACCTGCTTCTTTTAATTCTCTTTCAACTTTTGCTGAGTTGCTGTCCTTTACATTGCTGCTACAGCTACTTAATTTTCCTCCCTAGCATTACCAGTTGCTTAGGTTTTACTATAATGATTATTCATCAATTTTTTCTTCTCTCTTGAACAGTGGAAAATAATAGCCATGTCACAGTGATGCAGCACTAACTCCAGACACCAACACTTTGGATGCCACGGCTGAGTCACTGCAGGTGGAATGCTGGTGGTGGCTGTGTCACAGGGGGTGTGGGTGCCATGGGAGGCCCAGGATGGGTATGAAAAGGGCTGCAACAGGCCAGGCTGGCAGGGGCTGATGCCCACGGCAATAGGGAGTGGCTGCTTCTCCTTCTAATACAGCTGTATGCCTGGACAGGGATGAGACCAGACCATGCCACTCTCCTGCCCTCTCCCTGCTCTGACACTCAGTTGGAGAATGTTGCAAGTTTCTGAAAGGACATTGACCTAACAGTGAGAAAACACACTGAGCCGCAGTCTCTATCAGGGTTCTACAGGCACCTGGAAAGTCTTTATGACCCTGGACAAAGGGAACTCCACACCATTCTCCCTCTCTCTACCCATCCCAGTCTTACAAGGAGCTGGAGGGACCTCCAAGCCATGGATAAATGAAGCTCCTCAGCACCCATCTTCTCTGAGTGAAACTTACAGTAACGTTTCTGATTCATGAAACCATTGGCTGCTTTTGATTTGTGCTGTCTTTTTATAGGAAAATTTTGAGCTTTTTCATTTTGCATAATGATTGCATAAGCCTACATTTTTAAAGATAAGGTTCCCCACTGCCAGGCTTTTCCTTACAGATCAGGGTAAGGACTCACCTTTCAATATCTTTCACCCCAATTCCTTTTCTCCTTTTTGGTTATATCTTTCCAATTGGATAGAGGACCTTGTTACCTGGCAGCAAAATTGCTTTTTTTTCCCCCCTCAAGGTGAGAGTCCCTTGCCATTCCCTTTTGTTTCATGCTCTTTGTTTAGTAAGAAAGGGCAGATTAGGGACTCTGACCAGAGTAACTCGAGGCTATTTTTGGAAAATCTGCTGAAGATAGAAAATAGCCAAGCTATTTTGTTCTTCTTTTATGAATCCAGACCAGAAATTACTTTCTTATATGAGCAAGCACTGTAGTGGAACTGAAGATCACTTAGAATAGAGTTGTACTGTGTGGAATGTTTTCCCCTTTTTTAAAGGAGGGTGTTTAATAGCATAAGATAGGTAACATAGCTGAAAAATAATGCTGTAACAGAGGCAGGAATCTAACACTTCCTTGGAGACCTAAGGTATGGCACAGTGACTTGACCTGATTGCTACTGTAGTTTTATCATCCTTATTTGTTTTCATGACTATTCCAATATTATCTGTGGGTTCCAACCAAGGTTAGGGTTTCAAAGCTTTTTATATACAAAGAGTATAAAATAAGATTGTCCCTTCTCACTCATTGCAAGTTTACAGGGTTAAGTTTTTCTGATTTTTATGGTTATGGTTAAACATAGCACTGACATTAATGATAACATTGCAGAAAGATGTTCACAGTGGTCCTTAAAACCAACCCCTACCACAGCACTCTGCAGTCTTAATCTTAGTGGAAGAAGTTGGCTCCAAAGAACAAATAGTCTTTATGCAAGCCTATCATTGCACTAAATTAACCAAGACTCCTGGCTGTAAACACAGAGGTCTTGGCCTGCTTCTTTCTTTGGCAAGCTACTCCCAGGAGTAACATGTAGTGCAAGATACAGAATTAGAATATATCAATAAAAATATTTGAAATATAAAACTTTCATTTCACCAAAACTGAAAAATCCTTCTGTCTTTATGCTTTTATGCAAAGAAGGGCTTATCAAGATAAATCATTAAGTATTATTCAGATGGTGTTAGGAATATGAAAATTGCCATTTTAGGGAAGTAAAGCAATAAAGTTAATTTAGATAGACTAAAACTGCTCTCGTCTTTTGCCCTTGTAGTCCTGTTTCTTTGAAGCCAAAGCAGTAAAAATCTACACGCTAAAGGAATGGAAAAAATAACTGCAAAGGAAGAAAATGTAGCCCTGCTTTTCTGAAGTCTCAGAGAGAATATCTGTATTGAAAAAATTCTCAAACTACCTCTAAGCAGCCAGCACAGATGCTAAAAGTGCTTTAATTGTGTTAGTGTGGTACTCCCCTAGGTCTGTTCACCCCTCGGAGGAGCACCATTAGCCCAGGGAAAGCAACTTAGTAACACAACTTCACTTCTCCAGTGGCTGAACCAGCCAGTTTGCATTTAGCTGATATATTACACAATCCAGGCATAGACTGACCTTGACTTGCTGTCAGAGAAGAACTGCAGAGTAGCATAGACACTCGTGGATTTTGGCATAGGGAAAACAGGTGGGAAAACCAAATTCCATAAACAAGCAGCCTGGTTGAAGTCTGGGTGGTAATGAGAGTCTCTGTTTCAAGGGTCCTTCCAGCAGCACCGTGAACTGGATCAGGATCCCCAAACTGCTGCTCCGTTCAGTTGTTATGGCCAGCTGAACCACGGTCCCGAGTGACCGCTCCAGCATGGGCACGATCCGTCACTACTGACTACCCTAAACTAAATAAGAAGCATGTCCTAGACATTCTAACTATCTGCGTAGGATTGTCCTACACCATCATTTCAACACCTGAAGGAACACCTTATGCTGATTATTTTCATGTATGTTATCTTGTACAGTCTGATCAATTCTACAGCAAGAATCACCTTTAGGATGGCCATATTCTTCACACAGGATATTAATCTGCACACTGATGATGCATGCAGGCTAAGAAAATGGTTAATACAAATGGCTGCTACCATCTCAGTATTGTAGCTTTCAGTTTGTCCCTTGATGCTCTCATACACTTAGTTTCATCATATCTTAGCCAAAACACATCTTGATCCTACAGGCACTGCCAGAAGTAAGGGGTTTTTTCAGGTGGCTTTAGAAAAACACTTTTTCTTAAAAATATGCTTTAAAATCTCAAATTTGGATAGTACTGCACACATGTCTTTAATTTCTATTGAGTTTGACAATTTTATGCAGCGAGCTGTGCTACAATCAAAGTTGTCTACGACAATAAAGCCCAGGCCTCTGCGTAAGAGTATTTACTGCTCCATACCCTGACTCCTGTGTGATAGCAGTGATCTATCTGCCTGAATATGAACTCTAATTCAGAAAGTTAGTAGTATTTAGTAAAGCAGGAAGTTGGAAAATGGATCTCAACACTTTCTTTCACTATGACACTGAACAGAGCAACAAGATTATAAAAAATCAGTTGCCTGTCAACTGCCACTGTTTCACTTGCACTTGAGTCAGAAAGAATCTGGTCAGTTGCTAATTTTCAATTTTCTGTTATTTCTGGCTTTTCATAAACCTATTTAAATTCAGATATTTACTTCGTAGCTTTGATATAGATTTATTATATCATCATTGTGGCAAACTTTGTAGGAGAAAAATTTTTCTCTTATCAATTTGTTTGATACATATTTGATGAAAGTGCTTTGACAATCCACAGTGAAACACCTGCACTACATTGAAATGGTTTTTGAAATGCTGAAGTTCTTCAAAATATGCAAATATACTGTAAGGTGCTCTTTCCCATATCCATCTACCTGGGACATACATATTATGTCATTTTTTAAAAAGCATATAAGCATAATTAACACTCTTAATCTGAATGCTAAATGTATATCACATACTGAATCGCAGGATGGGTAAAGTTGGAAAGGACCACTGGAGGTCACCTAGTCCAACCTCCCTGCTCAGGCAGGGTACCCCAGAGCACGCTACTCAGCTTTGTGTCCAGGTGGCTTTTGAATATCTCCAGAGACTCCACAACTTCTCTGGGCAGCCTATTCCGGTGCGTGGTCACCCGCACAGTTAAGAAGTTATTCCGCATGTTTGGGTGGAACTTCCTGTGTTTCAGTTTCTGCCCGTTGCCTCTCACCCTTATTGATCTGGACCACTGAGAGGAGCCTGGCTCCCTTCTCTTGGCACCCTCCCTTCACATACTTGTATACATTGATAAGATCTCCTCTCAGTCTTCTCTTCTTCAGGCTAAAAAATATGCTTCATGAACTTGCATGGCATATAATTAATGTTACTATTTCCTTCTGATATATTGCGGCCTTGCCCTGAAAGAACAAAATGGTTACAATTTCCATATAACTGGCAGTTTGGTTGAGAAGTCCCAGCTGGATCCTCCCAGGCCTTTTCATTTTTTCTGTCACCTGACAGTAGATGTGGTTGGTATCCAGCTGATTAAAATTACCTTTACTTATACAGTGAATCACTCAGTACCTCTATTTAATGTACAAATTGTCATTAAATATTAACTATGCAATATACCTATGCAGAATTTCAGAAGACAATGTACTTCCTGTCAGTTCTGAAAATGAAAAGAAAATCCAATACTTCTGTTTCCACTAATCTATATCAGTAAAATCTATTTTACTAATCTACATCAGTAAAATTACTTAGCAGCTTTGTATGGTAGAAATCAGACATGAACAGATATCCAGAAGAGCTTTATCTGCAGTTGCCTTTCAAATGTAATGCTAGACAAAACGGGTGAAATTTGCTAGCCAAAGTTATATTTAGCATCATTTCAAGACATCCTTCCTATCTCCTTGCTCCAGAAAGACAGAAGTCTCACATAGGTCCTATATTATCTGGCAAAGTATGTACAGGTGTCTCAGATACTCCAGGACATCTAAAAATGCCATTAAAAGCCTATGAATTCAACTCCAAGTGCCCTTTGTGCTCTTGGCGTTACACTACAACACAATTAAGTTTTAATTGAAATTTAAGATAAATTAATGTCATTGGTTATGTTTAGTTTTTGTCTTAATTTTCACACATTTTGTTATTTTTAGCTTCCTGAAATACTATGTTTTAGGCGGAAAAAAATGATGTGTGTGCTGCTGAGGCAGAAGAGACTGGTGTGTAAAGCCCACAAATCCAGGGCATAATACTGGCAGCACTTTCAGCAGACCATCCATGTCTAGCCTTTTGCAGTAGTCATTGCTGAACTTTGTTTTGCTCAACAAACTTCAAACATCAAGATATGTTGGAAAAGCGTACTGCAAAGTTTTTCAGGAAGCCTTAAACATTTTTAATCATGCCCGTTCAGATTTGCTTCCTTGAACTCCTTGTCTTTTTTCTCAAGCAGGTAAATGAGGACACAGGATCTTTCTTGTTCATGTTGTACCCAGTCTACTGACTTGGACTCACTTTCTTTACAAGATGATATTGATACCGAACAGTGAAGTCTTAATAATAACCCCCAAGACTTCTGTCCATCCATCCAAATAAGCAAGCAGTTACCTTTCCTTGACTTGCCCATAGTGGATCAGTGTTTGGAGGAAGAAGTGATACCCAGCTGCTCAGAATTTCTTTAACTCCCTATCATTGTTGAGCAGCTTCCTGTGGTTCCTGAGGAAGAATGAAATGAGGCATCTAATTGCAATGTAGAATTCATTATCCACTCTTTCTTCAGGGCAGCACAAATTAGCCAGGAAAGGCCAATGTCAAATCATCTGGGGAACTTAGCAGAACACCGAGAGGAAGAACAATTATCTGACTCAAAGTAATCATTAAGAAGTTTGTTGAATTAAGAATATGTTACCTTAAATCAATTTCAACACTCCTTTCTGTAGACAGAATTTTAGGTACTACTACTGAGTGCATATAGTCCCAAAATATTGATTTTCAAATTAATTTCAGTTATTTGTATTTGAGGTTTTGCACAAACTGCCAAGAAAAGAGCATTTTTCTACAGGATTTTTTAGTTGCACCTGAATTGTGGGTAAGCTCTGGTGTGTGCAAGTCCTGCATATAAATTAGCAATCACATCTAAAAGGAGTGGAGTAAAAGAGAACCTTTGAAAAAGTGATATTTATTTTATCAGCAAAATATTATCTCAATTGTCAATAAGTTTATATTTTTACAAAAAAATTTATCTCATACTTTTTGAGTATTTTTCTCATACTTTTTGCAAGGCAAATTGAAATAAGATTTTTTCCTTACTGGGTGGATGGATACATTTTAAATAGAAAAAAGGCTAAGAGCACAAATCTTTTGCCAAAAGCTTATTTCTGTTTTATTGACTTTTTTTTCCCCCTAGACAATCAAAGAAGAAAGAAGAGTGCTGAAACTCATAAATGAAAATGCATTTGGGATTGTCCAGCAGGACAAACTCACAACTGTGGTTTCATGGCTGGATCATTTGGCACATGCTGTTGATATAGTCAAAGTGCTTGTCTGCAGGGGTGGATGTGCAGAGATCCTGAGCTTGGTGCTGGCGTGTTCAGAGCACCCTTATCCAAAACCTGTGTATCTGCATTTACCAGTGTGTCTTCTGATAGCACCTCACACATCTATGTGTCACACGGACGACACTGTAATAGCCCAACTATCAGGGTGGTGGGAAAGTGTGAGGGTCTGTCTGGAACACGGGCTTGACATACTGGAGAGGATTGTCTGGTTCTTGTCTTCTTCACGAGGCTCAGGAAAAAAAAAAGGCACACCCTCAGCAGAGAGAGCAGGCAGTCTGAGTTAGTACAGACCAAGAAACGAATGACAAGACATGAATTTGCCATGCATGGTTTGGGCAGGCCTTTCAGCCCCCCTGAACATCACCCAGCTAAGCACATAGCAAATCAAAAACATGCCCCAGGACGTGGCATGCAGTAATTGCAAAAGGGTAAATAAAAGGGCTACATTTATGTTTCTTCTATGTTGTACAGTTCTGTATTTTACAAGCTGTCCCTTTCTGTGGGAATCTTATTTTCAGTTCATATATAAGCACTACATGAGCAAGCAGTAGGCACAGTTAAACATGTAAATCTATTTAAATTTGAATAACATTGTAGAACATCAAAGGAAATATTTCATGAGTAAAGTTTGTCATGGTTTGAAATAGGAAAACCACTCTACATTAAGATTTCCAGTTTGATTGTTTTGCTTTCAGTCATCAGAATACACACAAGTTTTCAACTTGTACAGCAGTCTTTAATGTGCTATGAAAGCAAAATGACTTTGTTGCACTTTGCATGCTTTTCTTCTTATCCAAGAGCCTTCTGACAGCCACCTAATACCAGCTACATTTTCAAGTGTCCCTTCTCCTTTTTGCAGATAATTGGAAGCATCTGCTCCATTGTCAAAATGTGCACTCCTGTGCTTATAGCTGAAAACTGTGATCTCAGCATATCCAAACATCTCTTCATCTTCCCAGCTTCAACATAATTTTCTAGTTCTGATCATGTCCTGGAATACGGAGTTGGTTATTCTAAGTAGTTATTCCCTGATTAATGTCAATTTGAAGAAATTGCTGTAATTTTAAGTCGATTCTTTCTCGTCATGCCACCTGTGAACTAAAAAGGATGTGCCTTCCAAAAGATATTCAGTGCCTAATGCTCAGCTGTAGGTTCCTTGGCCATTCCTGAAATTTTTTAAGTGTTGCATCTTGGCCGAGACACCAGCAGCAGTTCCATGGCACAGAAGATGCTGAGTATTGGGGGTCTGGTTATGGAAGCTGTCAGTCCAGGCATGCCATCCTCTTTGGTTTGTGAGGGTCCCCTCAGACTGACTGCCCTACATGCAATCAAAGAAAAAGAGAATCTTACATATTGAAATGACCCAATAGGCTTATTTCTGGTACTTCTTTCTTTCAGCTGTTGCTGGTTACAAGGGCCAAGGGTCTGATCCCAGGAACTGTCTCCATGAGTGCATTCAGCTTGTGACAGGTTTAGTAAAGGTGGTGAAGAGTGAAAGACAGCCTACAAGTCTTCAGCAAAGATTGGTATTCCTGTCTACAGAGGAAACTTCATTTGCCTATACATGGTAGTTCCCATTCAGAAGAGTTCAGACACAAAATATAAGGGTTTCTGGTGCAGGGCAGCATTGCACAAAGCAGGCACTGTTAAAAGAACTTGCAGACCACTGTAGCTCTTGCTTTCCTGCATTTGATAAGTATTGTAGACATTGTAACATCTTTCAACAGCCCGCAAATAGATATCTTAAGTCTAAATTCATAATGCATTTTTTACATTGAGAATTATTAAGATCTTTAATTTATGTCTTATGAGCACATTAAGTGTCCAGTGTCCCATACAAAACTAGTCTCGTAGAAAGCCAACCAGTCTAGTAAGTGACTCAGGACAGCCTGAGGTAGAGACTCCCTGGGCTCTCCCTGCTGACTCCAACGAGAGCTCAGACACCTGTATCTGAAATCATAACACCTATAAGTACATGACTAGGACGGATTGTCTTCAGTTGCAAATTGAAGGACTCCCTGAATCTCCTGTTATCATTGCACTGACACTGTGGGATTTCTAAATCCTTCTTCCCGCTACTGGTCACTTATTTATGAAGCAAAGAAGATGAAAATGCCTTTTCCTTTCTCTTTCCCATGATCCTGTTACAACACATAACCCTTTCTACCATCCTCTCTTTCCCTTTAAATCACCATCATTTTGAAGCTGCTAGCACATAGAGAGTTGTTCTCGCTAGTTTGCTTACAGACGGTGTGTTGCAAACAGCAGTTTAAAGGGTGACTGTAAACACAGTGATATTGCAGCCTGAACCCCAGCCAGAACCCATTTCAGCAAGCTTGGCCTCCCATCCCTCTACAGTCCTGACGGTCCTCACTACTACCCCCACAACTTTTGTGCTATTTATCTCCCTTAAACTTTCTCTTTCAGCTTGCACTCTTCCACCATTCCCTTCACGAGTACCACAATCCTTCTTCAAACCCCATACCATTTAAAGTCCTTCTCTTGTAGATAGCATTTGCTGACACAATTTTTCTTTTTCTTGAAAATAATGTGACCCCTTTCATGAAGTTCTTTCTGCAAAGAACATTTCTGAAAAATAAGATAAGAGCTTCAACCAGCTGACAGATTGTAGCAAGTAGCTTTTTTCTTGAATATTTTTGCCAACAGTCATGCCTGGTGCTGGGCAAGGTTGGCTTAACAATTGCTGTACATAACCAAAAACTGTAAATGAGGCAAAACAAAATGCTTTCTGGTGACAAAGAGTATGTCTATCTCACCAGATGCCTACAGGTGTTGTACATCTCTGGTCTGAAAGCTTTATCTGATACATTCTGCTTCTTAGAAAGGCCTGACATCGTATCAGCTTGGCTAATTGATGTCCACTAAAATAAGGAGTTTCTGTCAACAGAAACAACATCAGTCTACACAATTAACAGAACATTCATCTAACTATCAGTTTTATTTTATTTTATATTCCTTTTGTATTACCTAACTGTGCTGTTGTCCATCTCCAGCTCTTGTTTTTCTTGCTGGACATTCAATAAAATTTTCTATTCTGAATTTTCTCAGCCATTTCATACTTTTTTTGACAAAAAGCATAAGCAGGTCTAGCAGCCACTCTTCTGAGAAGTAGTCTAGCACTTATTTAAGGTACTTTAAACTTCATTGCACCAGACTTTCTAATAGCCTCCACAGTTTGAATACAGAAGTGGTTAAGACAAGACGCCAGGCTGATGGTGTCCGGTTTCAGATCTGTTCAAAGGTGATGAAAAAAACAAAAGTGAAGAGTTAGAAGATCCAGAATTGCAGTCCTTACCTATCCCCAAGCCTGCTAATCACTCCCAATCTCTTTTTTCACAGCTCATCTTCACTAATGGCTGGCAATATCAGACCATGGTCTTAGTCTGAAGAAAATGTCAGCTTAACCCAAGCAGAGTGTTTAACAGCTAAGTGGCTTTTCTTGAGTAACAACTCACACTTGTAAATTAATCATGCTGCAACTGTCTCACTCTAGCCTAACTCAACATACCAATTTAACTCATTTTCCGTGTTCTGAATGTGGAAACATTTAATCTAGGTCAATATTTTCAGTAAATTCAATAAATTATTCACTGAGTCAATTATTTTCTCGAGATATTTTGTACCACAAATTTTCTACCTCATGCCATGGAACCATTTTAGCATTCAAGGAAAGAAACCATTCTTATCTGCAAAGGAACTGTGCAGTCATGCATCTTAATTCAGAATTTAACATCACTAGGTGTAGCATAGCAGGAGGGAAGCAAATTTCAGCCCATCACACACCTGATTATCTTCAGACTGAGATGTACTTGGGTCTATATCTGCTTATTCATGAAGTCAAGAAGGTGAAAATCTTCCATTAATGCAATAAAATTTGTGTATTCCTAGAAGCAAGTCATTAAGCAATTTGCCTAACATTGTCTGGAAAGTGTAATATAGCTTCAGATCACTTGCCTGACCTTGTAAATCAAAATGTACTAATGATTTAACAAATCCTATTTTTTAGCTTATTTCCATTATAATTTTTGCAGTTTACATGTATTAGCAGCAAAATCATGCCAAAGTAAAAATCAGAAGTAAAAAGTAAAAGTAAAAAATGGATAGTAATCTCCTGTCTTAGATAGAGGTTTTTGACAAAAGTGAACTGTAAGAAAAAGTTGAATGAAAGATATGAACATTTGACATGCAAAGGTGAATAAGCAGTTCTAAAAATAAGGGCTGGGAAGATGAAGGAAAGGTAAGAATATAAGCAGGACACAAAGAGATGGTTCGCAGGACACACTGGGAATCCCACCAACACAGGGAGGGGTGGATTTAGACACACTGTCATAAAAAATTCACAGAGCTCAACCATAGTCGATCAAAAGTTTAAAGGAAATCTTCCAGTGAAACCCTGTCAAAACTGACATGCTCAACATTGTACTCTTTACAAAACCAACCCCAGCAGCTGTGCTGGTAATGAATGGCTCGAACCGAGATACTGCCGCAGAAGTTTCTGTCGTGTTGGCCAAGTGATGCTCATCGGCTGTGGCAGGTGGTGTTGAAACTGGGAAAGGCATCCCTCCTTGTCTGTCAAATTTACCTTCCCTTCTCCCTTAAGGGTTCCTTTTGACTTTCATCACTGTCACAGCCATGCTCCAAAACAGATCCTCTTCCTCAGTTGCACTCTTAGAGAAAACTCAAGAGTGTCATGCATTGCAGGACCACACAGTCAGAACCTTTGCTCCCACTCACTTCCAAAAATTAAACCTTTCTCCCTCCTTGCAGCCTTGACCTGATAATTGTGCTGGTGGGAGGAATAAACTGTTAGTGCTGCTCCACTGAGTTTGGATTTTAAATGTTCAGCACTCCATTCATTAAAATTGTAATTATTAATAGGTATTTTTTTAAAAAGGCATTGGTGTCACACATATTTTTTTTTCACAGCTTTAGTCCTGATGATTAAGGAACTGCCAGAAAGAAGAGAGAGACAGTTTTCACACTGGAAGGCATTTGGATGTGTTGAACCAGAATTTTTTATCTTCAAGTTGAGCAAACAATTCCAAAGAGCCTTGTTTTTAATGGGTTTTCCAGTTTATTGACTAATGTACAGAGAAGAGAGGTCAAGTAACAACTATGTCCAAATAAAATTAGACTCTGCTGAAATCAGAATCTATTACTTTCTTAGCTCTGAGTCTTTTCCCCAAGCCATTCACTATCAGGGGTTATCTAATTATATAATATTTTACACAATAAATGCAAGCATTGTTCTTTTTTGGCATCTTTTATATCTCTATTAGAAGAAGCTAATTAGACACTTTTCATGTACAGGATGAATATGCACTATATGAACCCAGATACATGGTGTTGAAATGTTAGGGTGATTAATACTTGTTCAATGTACAATTAGATATTTTGGATTTGAATGTCACTGGTAACAAGAGTAATGATGTACAAGGTTTTTCATTAACCCACTGAGGTTTTGGGGCAGTGAACCATTAACTCAAAAGTATTTCCCTTTTGAGGACCTAAGGCCATACAGAGATCCTAGTGTGGCCTCATTCTTGATTGTCACCCAAGTGCTTCTGAAATGCAAATATTAAGATCCGAAACAAGTCAGCAGATGCATCGTGTACCAATTCTTCCTGAAGCATGGACACATCATGAACCACATGGCAAATACTTAATAGGGTTTCAAGTACATTTGCAAAGCAGGCTGTTGAAAGCAGTTTGTTACATTTAAATGGCATAAAAGGTTGAGTTTATTCTAAGCTCTATACTACGTATGACATTTGAAATTTAACACAAAAGAATAGTAACAAACTAGAAGACAGCTCTTGTACCTATTTTTAGCTGGAAGAAGTCCTTAACACACTGAAGCTTACATGACAGGGCCATTTCCTGTTGCAGGACACGCCCATCAATAATGAGAGAGAGATTGGGAAAGCCAAAGATGAGAAATTAAATCCTTGAAACACTTCTTTTGGAGAGCAGGACAGGAAGTGGTGAGAACAGACATTTATTTTTATACTGAATGTCTCGGTTCTAGGGAAATGAGAAAACGCAGTGTGAGTTGTATCAGCAAGCAGTGAGTCATTGATCCATTTTGTTGATAAAAGTATGGAAAAAGCATACCTCAAGGAGGAAATAAACTGTTGAATTTGGAGCTTTACCTGCAGCAGGGGAAAAATTCTTTTTCTTCAGCTCTACTGTTGCACCTGTCCATGTGAAACACAGTAAAAATTATGAATCTAAATACATAATGGAAAAGACATAATCAGGGAATGACAGGTAATCAGCTCTATTTCCCCTATAGCCCCTTTCATTTTATATTTGTGATGCCTGATTTGGTGTTTTTACTAATGGCAGCACACATTTCCCAGTTTCACAGACTCATTCCACTGAGTGCTGCAAATATTTGCTGAATACGTTATCTTTTAGAAAAATATATAAAAGCTATAGGCACAATTCCCTGACGGCATAACTTGCATGTAAAGATGCCTGTTATAAGTTTTTTCTTGCCATTACTTGAATCCCCTACAGCTCCCTACAACCCTAATGTAGTGTTTCCTACTCAAGGAGCTCAGCTGTGGGCCTGCTGATTAACAAGTTTATGGGCAAAAGAAGAAACATCAGGATGCAATCTGCTCTCTAATGCCATGAGGAGTTTGCACCAAGGAGCCCTGGACAGGGCACTGCTGCAGCTGCTGTTTCCCAGAGAACCAAAGGAAGGGGAGTATCAAATTTCCACATTGGAACATTCAACATTCCACTTGGAACCTGTGTCCTATCCCTTCTCCCAGGTGGCTGAAAAGCAGCTGTGCTTACTCTGTCACCACAGGGTCCCACTAGCATTTCATCAACCTTTTTTGCAGCCTTGAAATCCAGAACAGGCCAATAGATTATCCAGTCTGACCCTTCTCAGTTGATTGAATCAAGAGCAAAAGGAAATTTGGTTTCTGCCCTGCCTCAGGCTGAGTTGGGTAGTATTTTTCTACATAATTTCAGAGATGTCTAAGTAATTCAGGACTCAGAATTTGAAATGGGGATTATTTCTTCCTCAAAAAATGTTTACTCTTGATGCTAAAGCCTTCCTTTACCACATAAAAACAGTGAAAAAGTAGCTAGAAATAAAGAGAAAAACACATCCTGCGGGGGGAGAGAGAAAGAGAGAGAGAGAGAAGGAGCAGAGGAGGGAAGGGAGATATCAATATAATCAGTGCTGCAGAGATGGAGCTGTTCCAAGTCTTTATTGGGGCAATTGGTCATTCAACTTGAAGTTGGGTTTGTCAGGAGGACAGAGCCTAACCCGTCATTCACTAAGAATACACTGTTCCTCCTCCATTGACTACATTTTTAGAAAAGTCAGCATTTTCTTTAAGAAAACTTTTACAGATGCTCTTGGGTACTGAAGAGTACCTGTCTTGCCAGAAGAGGAGCCTTAGGTTTCTTGTTATTCCCAGCCTCTGACTCCTCAGGGTATCATCTTTGATCTTTCAAATCATTTTCTTGTCAGAATGTGACTTTTTGAGTAAGGATATTTTCCCTGTCTGTCCAGTTGCTTTTACATTTTTATCCTTCATATTGAAGGAAAAGGTTTTATCTTGTATCAGCACAGGTCCCTTTATGTTTCGCTTTCTATTTCAGCAGTGTGTTGTATTTAATAGGAGACATTTCCAAAAAAGGCTGAGGGTCAGACTTTCAGGTCTGCACTTAACGGCTGCATGTGTTTGAACTGAGCATCCACTCAGACAGCTGTAAAGGTTCCCTTCAGCAGACTGAGCACGGCCACACAACACAGTGCACTGCTGCCTTGCAGATTCCCAAAGAAAATCCCAGTGAGCAGGAGCAGCCATTTGAGATTCAAAATCAGGATTTCTGTGCCACTGTCTGGACAACATGGTCGTGCCCCTGCCAGAGCAATTCAGGTCAGCATTGCACTGGCACAGTGGCATGGTCCCTTCCAGGTGGGGAACTTATGCCGTGACTTAAGTCTGGCGTGGAAGGGGCACTTTTCCCTAGAGCTTCCTGTGCATTTTGAAAGAGTGTGACTTTTGTAACAAAGTTCACATTCTAACCTCTCATTCTGGTCTTGAAGGCTGTATGGCAGCTGCGGCCTTTTAGCATGCCTGATCAGCTGTTTAGGCACAATCTTAGATGTGACTGGAGTATCTGTTAAGGTCACTGTGCTTCACCAGCAGCCTAACTCGAAATTCCCAGTTCACAGCTGTTGGCTGCTTTTATTATTATTCTGCTTAACACTGAAAGTGAAAAATTCTACTGGTAGACCAGAATCAAACTCATCACCTGTAAGGTAAACAGAGATTTTGAGTCCCAAATTCAATGTCTGAATGAAGTTCTCCTCTGGGAAGTTTTCTTTGCCATTTCCTGAAAAATATGCCAAGTATCTTGTATGTTTTGCAGGGGACACTCTGTCCATGACAAATTTGTTATCACATATTCTGTATTTTTCTGCATTTTTGCTGCTCCCCATGTAAAATGATCAACTTATTTTGCACAGTGTACCCACAAATAAAAGCGAAACCTAAGCATTTTATAAATCATCTGACATTCCAACAGTGTGCTGTTTTTTGACTTCGGATGACTCATTGTCATATTCATTTGTTAGCTTGTTCATCTATTAAATGTAACATGCTCTATGACAAGTGACCCATTTAATTTTCAGTTCTAATTATGCCTTTTTGGAGCCTCCTAGTTCAATTTTTTCTAGTCTGAGTGCCAAAGGTTAATATCTTAAAATTAGATATCTAAACAGAAGTGGGACATAGTCACTGCTAAATGAGTAAAGCAATTATAATTGTGCAGTTTTAAGCATTTCTTCTACTAACTTTCTATAAATAAAACTTACCTCAAAGGTTTCAATAAAGATCAATTCTGAACTAATACTAACTATAAAAGTTATTGCCAAATTCAACTAATTCTGGAGTTATGAGTAAGACAATTACCATGGAATTCTATAGAAATGCAAATTTTTTAGATATTTGGTTCAAGTTAGAAAACCTGACACAGGTATTCTACACATACAGACATAGAATATAAGCACAAAGTACATTTTTGTATCATATATTCTTGCTGATTAGTACATCTTGATTAGCACATATTGATGGAATGTGATCATTGATACTATTACAATACACTTTAATAGTGATCAAGATTGTTGATGTTTGGCAGGCTCTATAATTGCTTTAGTATTTTATAGTAATAGTAATTGCATTGATTTTTTTATTTTTCTCTTCATTATCAAGCTTGTGGATCTACTACAGCTTCTTTACTACTTGTGTCCAACACCTTTCAAGATCTGTGTGCTTTTTCTCTCATTCTACACATTTGGTTTTCAGCTCTTTCACCTCTCTCCCAAGGCCAGTGTAAACAAATGGTTTCTGAGGCCATGGAGGCTGTGTAAAATGTCTGAATGACAAAGTAATGAACACTCTTTGTGACTGGAGTCAGCACAAGTATTTATTGCTAAGCAACAAATACTGATGTCAACGAGTTTTGCCAAATGCAGATGGTGAGTAGGTTTGTTGAAAAAATGAAATCACTCTAACATAACTCTTTACAGCAGATACTAATATAATAGAAATAAAATGCACTCAACTGGTCGGAGTGAAGTGCTCCACAGAGAGGAATGAGGTTAATGTAATAACATTGTCTGGTGGCTTGGCCTGTATATTATGGAGTTGCTCATATTCCTGAAATGAATATAGTGAAAATATTCCTAAAGTATCTTAGCAAGGCTTAAGGAAGGAAAAACATCTGCAAAGCTTTCCTAAAGTGCCTGCCATCTCTAAAGTTGAGGTTCAGAATGTTATTGTAAACAAAGGAAGGACACAATACATTGTACCTTGTTGGTGAGGAGGTGGTGTTTGGAATATGCAAATACAACCTTACTTGACACTTTAGACTCTCACAGCGTAAACAACTTTTAGTCCTGTTCAGCAAACGCCTTTGTGTCGTCTCTCTGAACAACTTACCAGGTGTGACTGGTGGGCTGAGATTGATGATTATGTCATTGTAAAGCTGAATCTCTTCCCCACAGGGAATGTCCACCAAATCCCTTTTGTCCTTGTTTGAGACCAGATCTGTCACAGTGGAGAACACACTCATTTATCTGCTTTGAGCACCTCAATGGAAACACGGTAATCTTTATGCACATCCTTTAGGCACAGCTCAATGTCAAAATCAGACGCAATTTTCCTTCTTCCCATAGACAGTGGACAAAAGCAGACCTTAGTCCCAAGCCGTGAGAAGTCCTGACTCTCTGCAGTGACAGTGTGCTTGGTCTGAAGAACATAAACCCAAATGGGTGTTAGCTAGCACCTAAAGACTATGCAGGGCATTCTGTTCTGGTTCAGCCAAACTGCTAAAACAAAGTACTGTAACTCGCCCCTGCTGCAAGCTGCCCTGCAAGTCCACGTACCCTGCTCACCCTCCCAGAAACAACCTGCTTGAACTCAGCCTGGAAGATCGGTTCTGCTGCCCCAGCCCCAGATGCCAGTCATGTTCTATGTAAAGAGAGCCAGCGTTCAGCTGAGAATTCCGGCTAATTCCCTAAAGTGCATGATATGGAAAGACAGGCACGTTCCCATGTTCTCAGAGTCCACAGCAAGTGAGTCACCCTTGCTGGCCTGTACCAATCGTTACGTTGGTGCAGAGCCTGGAATAGTAGCCTGTAGCAGGATAAGTACACACAACACTGTGATGATGGCAATAAAGTAAACACACACACACACACACACGACCAACCCTACATCTTGTTGTAGAAAGTGGCTTAGTTTGCTTCAAACTAAAGACGTTGCACCTCAGGCAACTCATTAAACAAGTCTCTCGCGTCTGAATGAAAAATGTAACGTGCATGAAAATTACTATCTTAACTTGAGTGAAAGAAAGATCAGCCAGAGCTCATGTGGGACTCGGCTGGGAAAAGTTATTTTACTTGAAGCTATTTTTATTTCTTTTAGCTGTGTTAGACAACCAGCCATATTGTACTGTACAGTTACAACAGAAATACATGAGTAGCTGCTTAGAATTAGGTAAATTCACCTAAAAAAGACATTAACCCATGTTGGACAGTGATTTTTTTTGGAAAAGATTTTATGAAGAAATACTGTATTTTTTGTCACTTGCTTTACTGCTTTTATGCATTGTCAATGTCTTGGGCTTTTTCAGGGCTTTAGATCTAGTCATTCAAGGTCAGTTGCTCTGCTTGTAAATGTTCATAAACTGGAGAGAATAAATGATTTTTCAGGACTTGAGCTATTCATAAATTGTTCACTTTTGCAGTTCACTACTGGTCATTTGTCCACATGGTACACTTCTGGTGTCTGAGCAGACAAACAAAAATAGTGAACTGCTGAAAGTGGTAGTGACAAATGCATACTAACTTAAACAACCTCTGAACTGACTTTTTGGTTTTTAGGGGCCTTGAAGATATTTTCAGGGACACTGAGTAATTCAAACATTCAGGATATAAGGAGAAATATCAGCTGAGCAATGCAAATTTAATTTTAATTTCAGCTGTAAAATCACAAATTTCTTTTTGAATTTGTTTGCACTGGGGGGAAACCTCTGGTTTTTAAAACAAGCCTAGCCACTGGGTTTTTTCTCTTGATCACCAGGCATATACACAAAGCCAGAAAATTCTGTTTTCTCCATCTCTAATGCACTGCTCAGATATCTAGCACTCATGTCATATAGCCTTAAAAGCTATAAATGCACTTGGTAAAGATGAAAAACAAAATATGAAATCTTGTCAAGCCTATTGAAAGCTGTAGTCAGTCTTTTTTAATAATTGTTTTTCAGAAACTCAGTTTTGTCTATGATAAATTCACTTTTCCAAGTGTAGCACCATAGATTTAGTATTGAGAAAAATGTTTACAGCAGCTGAATTCTGAACTTTTTATTTAACTGCAAAACATCCAGAGTACACACAAAGAGAGCATAGACTTTCTCAGCCCAGCAGAGTTCTTTGCCCTTGAACTGGTCAGACCATCTGTAGATGTGAGAGGACACTGCCTTTTCCATGTCCGTTCTGCTGAGCCTGGTAGCAAGGGCTTGAATTAGTGTCACAATATGATAGTGGGTATTAAATATTTAGCATTGTCGGCTTGGATGTTGAGTTCCAATGTGCCACCTGAGGGTCCTTTGACCCAACAAGTAGGTCCTGGTTGTCCATAAGTAAAGGAATAACTCCTTTACCAAGCCAGGGCTGGAGACGCCCACGGCCCAGACACCAGAACCCTGGGTGTCGACATTTGGTGGGGACGGGGGGCATGTGCTCACAACCCTGAAACAGGTAGAACCTCCTCAGCCCAAGCCACAGCTTCCTAACCCCCAGACAATTTCTGCAGCCACGGGGCTCCTTGGAATGGTTTCTCACCCAGCATGCCCAAGGCAGTCTCTGGTTTCTGCTCCCTATCATTGTGAGGGGGCTGCAGGCAAAAGGATGCCCAGCACGGGACAAACTCTTTGCAGCTAAGGACTTCTGAAGCCTGTTGTCGCACAGGGTGCCCCATAACGTGCCACTGAGTATAGTCCTCTAAAATAAGTTTATTTCAGTAAGTGCTATACTTAAGCTACCCTTTTTCCCAGGCATATTCTATAATTTGAAGCCTCTTAATTGAGGCCTCAAGCATCTTAATTGTAAGGGACATGAAATTCATCTTCACATTTGGGAGAGGATTATGGAGCATTTTACACACAGTTAGCCCCTCAATTTTGATTGTAGTAACTCAAATTAGAATATCGGAGGACCTTTAGAACTTCATGGAATATAGAAATTTGCTGTCAAAATTGTGCACTGAATGCTGAAAAAGTGGACCTCATTTCAGCTTTTTAAAACACAAGCCCTTCAGTCCTTGGGAAAATCTCAAAATAATAATAATTATTATTATTATTATTTTAAATAGACTTCAGAAATGAAGAGGTAAGTCAGTATGAACAACCAGTCTCAATTTACTAACTTTCCAAACCTAACACAGAATCAAGATCTTTTTGCAAACACCCATAGTATTAGTTGCAGTTTGAACTACACCATAGATCAGGCAACCCTTGTCTAATCAGATCCCTTTGTATTTGTGTGGTAATATAGCCCCACAGCTAATGATGTCTCAGCAGACACTACAGCTCTCTTTCAACCAAAAGCAAATATTGCAAAGGCCATTTGAAAATCAAATCTATCCTTCAGTGTAAGGGAGAGTCTGGAAAATGCCACTAAGTTCAGAAAGAGAAAATTGCAGAGAATACCTTTCTTAGGTGTTAATTGAGAACAATGTTAGTATATTATAGTACCCTTTAATAATCTAATATATTAAAAGACATTAAAATGTTATGAACTACTAAAGCTCTGATGCTGATTTGGTGTAAATACCTTTTGGCTGCCAGCCAGTATTGTTGAAAAACTGTAAAATTATCCTGTTCTGCTGTGAAGATGGAAAAGCTTGAAAGCTTTATTTTATTCTGATTCTTTTTGATGTGTCTAACTCCCTATAACATTAATAAGGGGGCTGCAAGACAAACTGTAGGGCCACAAAACATGAATACATCTTCTTTGGAGAAAACAGAGAAGATAATTTGAGAATAAAGCTGTTAGGTGACTGTGGCCCCAGAAACATTCTGATAAATCTGACTTCAAAATTCAAACTTTCAGCTATGTCAGGACAGATCAAATGAAGTGCATTTATTTGGCTCCTTGGATGTGCTGTATATTGAAATGTCTGGTAACCCACTAACAAATTCATATCTTGTCTTTTTAAGGAGATGTAGGAAAATAACAGGCCTCAAAGGAACTACTTTTCAGAACCAACATGTTTTCTCTGTGTTTTCTTAAGAGAAGGAAACAAGGAAAATTAAGTAAAAGCAGATGGCATTTTATGTCAGAAAACCGTCTTGCAGAATCATGTCACCTAAAAACTCAATAACTCAGTTATGTGTCTGCTGCAGAATTTATGTTTGCTATTAGGCCCGTAAGCTCTTGTACCTATTGCTGCAAAAGGTTTGAGGGAAATGAAGTCAGGATGTCACACAAAAATGGGTGATATTTAATAATCTGTCATAACAATATTTTCCTCCATTTCTTATTGAAATCTTGCTTGTCAGAGATCTAGAGATCTTCTTTGACACTCAAGTCAACTTCTGAAGGAGATAAAATACCATAAACAGAGAAGGACAGCAGTATTGATCTTTA
Organism: Atrichornis clamosus; assembly: GCA_013400975.1. Classification (NCBI taxonomy): domain Eukaryota; kingdom Metazoa; phylum Chordata; class Aves; order Passeriformes; family Menuridae; genus Atrichornis; species Atrichornis clamosus. The sequence continues at coordinate 64,969 of WBMZ01004606.1, read as the reverse complement.
TAGTGATGAAAATTAGGATACCAAAATGCCAGATATACTGAAATGCCAAAATTTTGATTGACTTTAGAAAGCAAATTCTGGGGCTTTAAAACTTTTTAATTCAACCACATAAAAAGGCCAATGGAATTTAGCTGCTCTTTAAAAAAAAAAAGGACAAAACATGTCAATGGGTCTTTTATATCTCCACAAGATTCAGCCTTTAAAAATATGCACCTTTTTTAATAATTAGGCAGCTATACCATACTTTTATAGGTTGTTTGTATGCTGACAGGCACAAACGGGTTTAAAGCTGATCTGTGTGTGTATGATTTTGATGTGTGTCTTCTGTACTTTTTCAGCACCCAGAACTTGGTCCCTATGAGGGTGGGGCACAGGTTCATCCTGGCTGCAAGAAGCAGAGAGCCAGGAGCCAGGTTTCCCACTGCTGCAGGAAGGAGGTTCCAGGAAATCACCACCAGCCCTTCCCTGGTGCAGCAACCAGTTGGTTTTGCAAAGCTTAAGGACAGATGAAAGAGGCAGACGGGCCACGGCTGTTTGACTGACCTGGCACGGCGTGCTTTGCCTGCAGTTGGAGTGGGGACTCCAGGTAGCTTGCTACATGGTTCTGCTAGTTCTTGCAGAAATTGCCTCAGTACTTTGTGAAGAACAAAGACAAATAATCTATTGTTGTACACTTACATTGCTGTGGTTGGTAAGACTATAAAGAAACAATCTCAGAAGCTTCAGCTCGGGAAAGATCCAGATTAAAATGAGGTGATGGTAGTTTTTTATCCCAAACCAGCATGTGTGAATACTGATGTGCTAGGCTGCACAGTTTGTTCAGAAAAGATCTATTTTTTCCATTGACGTTTAAAAAAAAATCTGGAGAAAAAACCCCAGAATCTTAATATTCCTTTAATAATCTGAAATTCAGTATGACAATAGAACAGCACATAGATGATGGTACAAAGCTCTTAACAATGTCACAAAACTACCAGCGCAAAAAACCCCCAAGCAACTCTGTTAGCAATAAGCACTATTGAGTGCAATAGTTCCAGTAACACATTTACTGAATTGCATGCCTGCTAATTCTGAAAAACATCTCCATATTGGACAAGAATATGACATAAAGTACACAGTTTATACCAAAGCTTTTACAGAGGACTAGCTGCTTCTATGCTTGCCTGAAATTGTCTCAGCTAACAAAGCTCAGCAAGACGCTGTAATGTTGGTTGTTGAGACTGGTTATGGCTTACATAATGATAGAACCTTATTTCTGAATTTCCCATTCTGTTTATGGTGTCACAATAGCTACTTACCTCCCTTCACAGAGTCACTGAATTATCAAAACCTCTGGAGTCCCTCACCACTCTCCATCCTCCTTGGAAGGAACTGTGCAATGAGACTGCTACACGTGCTTAGTAAGAAGCTTGTTGGGATCACTTCACCCCAAAGTGATTAATCACCACTGTGTCTGCTTTCAGTCAAGAACCATTTATCATGGCTAGATATTTGTACTGGACTTGTTTGACATATACCTAATGTTAGAGTATATAAAGTAAGTTTAGATAATTTTACCATGTCAGAGTCAAGAAGGGAGGAGGAATAGGGAGAGTTTTCTCAACTCATAGAAGTTATTAATTAGCTAGTCAAGGACTTTGCTCTAGCAAGAGAGATTTGCATCTCCAAGGAGCTGAAGTAAAAATACTTATATTAATTGAGAAGAATGATCAGATGGTTTCTTCGATAATGAAGCAAAAGAATAAGTTTCAAGAAGATTAGATTTATCTGGGCTCCTTAGAATATTTCAAAGGAGAAATTTCTTATAAGAGATAAAACTTTGTCCAAAGGGAGTAAAAATATAAGTATATGCCACAGGACTAGCTCACTCAGCAGGGTATGCTGCAGGCCTGCTCTGCTGGATATGCCCTGGACATGTTCCAGCTCTGTGTTGGAAGACCTAGGCACCACTCTGGTCCCTTTGGAAGTTGTGGGGACGTCTCCTTAGGCTCAGACAGATTGTACTGAGGGCAGTACAGGAAAGATCACCATAAAGGCAGTAGCAGCACAGACATTAGCATTCACATATCTAGGATCATGTAAAACCACCAGATTTCTGCCTCTTCTGACAAAAAGAAGTAATTTGTGGGATAGCAAATACCGTTGGGGTGAGAAAAAGACCATTTTCTGGGCAGCAGCCCCATTCTTCCTGTCCCCCAGAAGCGGGAGCAGCAGCATGCCCAAATCTCAGACTGTCTTGATACTGCTGTTCAGGCTCCATCTGACTTCCACAATGGAAGAAACCAGGCTTCACTTGCTCAGCCTTCGGATGTCAAAATTAACATCTGCCTACTCCACTAATGAGCCTTGAGCTGGTGATTGAAAATGTATCGGCATCCTTGTTTCTAATTAAAAAGGCTGCTTTTGCAGATCTCAAACCATTTATGCAGCTCTTGTCAGAATTTCCTTCAGTTCTGCTTTTGAAGCGCAGGCAGTCTTCAGTAGCAGCATCACTAATTCTGCAGACAGGTCCTTTCTGCACCTCTGTCCCTCCTCTCTTCATAGAACCAAAGAGACTGTGCCTTCAATCTAAAAGAGTATTAACCCCATTTTGTTTGGATTCAGCCAGGGCAATCATACTTATTTTGATATTTTATTGATATATCACTTTCTTAAATGCCACCTCAATCTGTGTGTGGAAGTGTCCTCTTTAAAAAACCTTTTGTATTTGTTTTATTCTTCTGGTGGTGAGGCTGATGCTGCCAATCCCTTCTACCAGAGACAAAGAAGCAGCTTGCAGAGGGAAGACCAAAGCAGTGCAAAGGCTCAGCAGCTTCAAAGTGGGGCTGGCTGGCTCCACAACAGATGTACCAGCTACAGAGATTGTTACAGAGTCCATGAGAACAACAGCTGAGCCACTGTAGTGCTGCTTGCTAACTACAGTATGGTCAAGAACTGCATCCCATCTAAATAATAATGCAACCATTTATAGTGGGGGCAAGAATATGAACTGTGTCAGGAATTCTCTCTGTTTGTAGTTATATCAATAGCTAAGAGATAAGATACCAGGAGGCAGCGCTTGAGAATATGGTTCTTAGGGTTAAGATCAATAAAGCATGTACACTGCAAATAGTGCTGTCAGTGGAGATCTTTGTATCAGGTTCAATGCTTCCTCTGAGAGCTGAGATATGCTCCAGAATATCTCAGGAGTCAAAAGCGGAGAAAAGGTAACAAAGCAGGGGGGAGGACAGAGATGGTTAAAAGCAATTAGGAACTTCCCCACTATTCAGGAACTTGACAAAAGTTTCTTGGAGCACAGCAAAACTCCCAGTAGGAACTGCTCTTTTCTAGCTGGGAATGGATTTTTGAAAAGTTGAATAGCTCTGTAAAGGTGGCTTCACAAGGTCAGAGGAACAAGAGATATCTCTAAGGAGAGCCCTGATGTTCTGTCTTATCTTTACTAAGCGTACTTTGTGCTCAGGCAGTGTCTTCCCAAAACACTGCGTGACAACCCCAGAAAAGCAGCTCTGAAGACTATAGGAAGGATGTACTTTAGGAGCTCTACTGACACATGCTGAATTCAGCATCTGCAGATAGCTTTTTTCCCTCCCCCAGCAATTATCCGTGAATTCTAAATTTAATCACCATCAGATATTTTCATATTTTGATTAGCTCTCCTTCAAAACAATTTAAATTAAAAATGAACCTAAACATGTACCCCTGGGGCCTGAGCAAATGTCCTACAGAACTGGTTTAAGAATAACCTACCTTGGTGATTTAAGCTGACCCAGATGACTTTCTGCTCAAACAGGCGCTCACACTGTCTGTTCTGGCATCTTGACTTCAGGGAAGTCAACTTCACCTGAGGGCAGTATTTCCTAGAGTGGTTCAAAAAGATCCCCAAGAGAAATGCCTCATCGAGTGTTCTGACACAAGACATAGCATTTTTACAATCAGCCACTGCTTAAGTGAAAAATCAGTTAAAAAAAAATCAAGGAAACAACTCTGAAAATTCTTCTGTCTTGATCCTGAAACACAGGAGCTGAGGAACAGATGCACACATAGGATTGGATAACGCAGTAATTCAAAGCCTGTACTTGTAAAATATTTGGCCTGTAGGTGGGTTCCTCAACACTAGTATTTTAAACCCTCTAAATCTGGCTTATAGCTCCACTATCTTTGTTAAGGATGCTTTAAATATTATCAACTTATGCTCTAAACTTGGTTTGTTCCAGTGAAACAGGCATTCAAATGCTCTTGCTCCTTGAAATCAGAAACAGGATCTGGCCATTTATCTCTATAGACATGATCTTATGGGGATGTGCAGGGAATTGGTTATTAAATGGGTAAAATTGATTTAGGATGCCAGTTGTTCTTTGTGGTTTATGTTGGGTCAGAGCTAATGTAGCATATGGAGTTGACGTCCAGTTTCCAATTCACTTCATTGCTCCTCCTTATGCACTTGCAGCACATTTGGATGTCAGACAGGGTGCCAGATTGTGTTCAGAAATAGTGGTGAAGAAGGTGTGTGAGGAACCCTGTTCTCACCCCCATAAACAGTCAAACAAAACAGCAGTTCAGCTTGCAGTCCTCCACAGGGACTGTACAGGAATAGGCACCAGGTGATGCACTTTTCATCTTTCTTGAATCCTCTGAAGCTGTGGCCCAGATGATCATGGTGTAGGTCTGTGCTGCCCACCCCAGCAAGTGCACCTGGAAGGCAACACAAGTCACCCCCAAAGAGAAGCATAACAATATGTTCACCTCCTTGGTAGGCAGAAGCTGCAAGAGGAACACCACCTCTTTGCATAGGCTAGTGCTGATCAGCCACTAAGCTGTAGCTGTGGTGATTATTTCTAAGATTTCACAAAACAATATTTAAGAAGGGCAAACTTGTTGACAATACATTTATACTCGTTATACACAAACCAGAAAAATGGTAGTGTCTCCACTCAAAAAAAAACCAACAAAAACCCATCTGAGAACCAGAGCTAGGACTGCTCTCAGAGCAGAAAAGCATTTCATTCTTTCATGACTTCAATTCAAAAAGAAGAAAAGGTATTGCAACTTTCCTGACACGATTGAACTTTCTGAACAAGCGATCAATAGGGTTTCAGACAGCTTCCCTGCCAAACTGATGCCGGTGGGGAAGGAGGAAGAACTGCTTTTCCTGCAGGCCTTTGACCCTACACTGAAGTTCAGGAGCAAAAGCTGAGTCTGTTTCTCCCATTCCCAGAGGACTCTGCCCCAGCACAAGATGATCCCTTTCTGTGCACTGCTCCTCTGTAATCCCTCTGGCTCTCTGCAGGGGAGAGGTGAGTGCGCTATCAGAGAGCAAAGGGAAGCATGGCCAGTCTGCAGCCTTTGCTCACAGCCTCGTGGAGCAGAGAGGCCTTGCAGATACTGCTGACCTAGCTCTGACAGTGTAGGAGAGTGGCAGTGATTGGAAAAAGTTCTGTCCATGCAGGAGGGCATAAGGCTGTCATTGCAGATACAAAAATCCACAGCAGTACTGCTGCACAGCTCTGCTATCATTTGAAGTTTCATGCCTTTGACACCATGGTGCAACTATACGTCCATCACCTATCATTGAGGACACATCTGGAGGATGACACTGATGAAATGATATAATAGAACTTGAGAGATTAAATCTTTATTAAAAAAAAAAACCAGCAGTGAAATGTCTTTGTTTAATTTTGAGGCTGCTCTGTACAGATGACAGCACATATGGATATAAGGTAGACAATTGCTTGAGGTATGAAACAGATTTTTGGTAGCCTTACTCTTAGGTGTATTAGAGCATTACCTAAGATCTCCGTTTAAGAGACATACATGCATAAGAAAAGAGACCTTTGCCAAACAAGCATATGTGCAACAGAGGCAGGACAGACAAAGAAAAGTGCTGTTGCCTCCATGCTTTAATCTCTTTCATCTTAGGGAAACTCCCTTTTTACTCCAACATTTTCATCACTAGAGATTCATATCTTTCAGTGCTGTCTGCAATATCTAGATGAGATTCCTCTTCCCTAAAAATTAATTTGTGCCTTTTGTACTCCCTTCAAAATCCTTTTAAGACAACCTCTAATCATTTTCTTGATCAAATGGCAAAACTAGTGTTTAACCCATCCTATTACTGTCTTAGCAGCAGCAGAATATTCTCACGTATGTCTGTAACTTATCTTCACACAGTTAACCTTTTCCCTCTGCAATTGCTCCTGTAGCAGAGCTCTGAAGGTGCTTATTCATCTTCTCCATGACCCAGGACACAGCAGAAATTTTGCAGTCTTATTCCCTCTATGCTTTTTGCCCATAAATAAGCCATAGTGGTAAATAAAAAATCATCTATCATTTTTAGGTCAGTGACCAACAGATTTATTACCCATCCACAGACGTCTCACTTAACTTAAACTAAACTAATAGTCTGCTGCACTGACATTTCCTCTTACTGCTCTGACTTAAGACTTTGAGATTAAGTGCAAAATGTTCAAAGCTGAATCCTGTCTTTCTTCCCATTACCCTTAGCTTTACCACTGGAAAATACCCAAAAGACTTATGATTGTGAATAATCTTAGATGTGACCTCCTTATCTGTGCCTGCCTTTTAATTCTCACTGCACAACACTTCTTCACAGCAGCAACTTACAACCACATCACTCACTTTCTCATTACTTGCTTCCCACAGTATTCGTTTTTCTGGCTTTGACAAATACCATCTTGCCTTGCTTCTAGCCTGTCAGCAGCAAAGTTAGTTTTCTTAGCTCATTGTTTTGACTGTACCATTCTTCTCCTTGTACTCTATAACAACAAACATAAGCTGCTCAGAGAGCTTGCAAGGCTTTGTGACTGATCTATCCTCTCTCATTTACTGTATTATCATTAACGGCCACATTCATGTAATCAACCTTCCCTCAGATTTCCCACCCCACACACCTAAATAGATCAATTTAAATTACCCATTGATAACTGCATCCAGATTTCTAGCAACCAAAGTTCAAAACCCAGCTTGCTTCCTTGGTCTTTTCTGGAGGCTAAAGTGTGGAACCATCTTTTGCCCCTGAACTACAAGCCACTTGATATCAGACCGGTCAAGCCAAAGCCTGCGATGAGGATTATTAACGAATTATATGAATGGTTCAGTAGGTCACTCATGGTACAAACTTGCTGATCTCAAAAAAGCCCAAACAAAACAAAACAACCGAACAAATAAAACCCCCACCAAAACAAACCACACATATTCTTAACATTTCCAGCTATGATGCATACTTTCTTGTTGTGACCAATGAAGAACCAGAAATACTCTTACCTGAGGAACCTGCTTTGTACCATGCGAGTGAGAGTTTCACCATTGACCTCAATAGGACTAAGATGGATTTATATGTTTTAAACTTGGTTTGGGATTAATATGTATACTCTAGAACACTGTGCAGGAAGAAAGGGTAGCCTTTCTGCTAGAACTGGAGCCTCCTGACACTGACAGGTCTTGGTCACCCTTTTACTGACATTTTCTATTGTATGACAGGATAGCTGTCACATTCAACTCCTTGGGGTACAGAGGTCCAGACCTCTCCCAGAGCCAATAACCACCAGATTGTCCAACACTTTAAGTCTTATTATCTGTCTTTATTGGAACAAATTCATTCCAGTTGTTAGAATTCCACTCCTCTCCACCAGCTATCAGTTGTCAGTATTTTCCCTTGTTTAAGCACATGGTGTCTTTCCAGTGATACAAATCAAGCCTTCCATTGACTCAGTGGGAACAGCAGTTTCTCTGGCTGATAATCACAAAACCAAATGGTGAATGCAAACATGAGACAAAAAATTAAAATAATCTTATTATTGGGTGGAATAAAATATAAGAAAAGCAGGAGTTCAACTGAAACAGAATTATTTATTAATAAGTATGGTTTAGAACAAAATTGAAGTAAAGGAAGATTTAATTTAAGGACTGGACAAAGAGAGGAAGAAAGGACTGGCTAGGGCTAAATGAAATCAAAGAGAGATCTGAAAAAAAGTAAATTGTAGGTATCAATACTAAAAAAATCCCCAACAAAATTGTGTAAGCCACCTGTTGCTTGCACTTACTCAAGAATTTGACTCATGGGCAGAGGTACATTCAGGCAAACGTTGTGATTCGTTCCACTCTGTATCAAGCTCTTCTAAAATATGAATTTTTCACTACAGATTTTTTATCTTTCATAGAACTTCTACAGTAGTTTTTGAGGGAAGTGTAGCAGCTAGCAAAATCTGAGTGCTTTCAGTGGTAACACCAAAACAAGATGTTTTATTCGCTGATAAAATATTTCTTCTTTGGTTTTTGTGTGTGTCTGCAGTCTGGCTGCAATATGTTGTTGTCCAAGTAATTATTTTCAGATAACATCCTGAATTATTTTTAAACTGTAATTTCTCTTTTTTCTTTACCAAAAGATAGTATATGTATTATTTTTGCTTCTTTTAACCCTCATAATCTGCACAGATTGTTACTAGCACTGTTCTTCTATCAATGAAAAGGTAAGGTCCTCTTGGCTTTTTCTGTGACTCCAGATTCACCAGTTTGGCTCTTCTCAAGAATGCACAGTGTGCACCCAGCTGACAACAGACATGTGGCCATGCAAGTTGTGCAGTCAGGGGGATCTAAATATGATTCTGGCATAATGCTGTGTCATCACTACTCACTGGAACACTGGCACACCAGATCAACAACGTCGCAATTGGTGGCCCTTTGACCTTATGCTATTTTGGTCCTTAAAAATCTCCACTTGAAATTTGGTCCTCAGCTGCGTTAGCCTCTGTGATAATGTACAGAAGAGGACTGGACATGTCAAAAGATTTTGCGGTCATAATAAATGAGGTGTAGGAGAGAAAGAAGACATACAGAGATCAAAAACATTATGACTTAGAGTAGTCTCAGAGGTGAGATCAGGTGCACACTCAACCCCAAATGCACCACTGCCCCAAAGTTACAGGTTACTGTCACGTCTGGTCTCAGTTAAAAGCCATTAAGGAGCCCACCAGTCAAACTCCCAGATTTTTACTGCTGGTTGGAGAATTTCACTAGTCATCACTGGTCCCAAGAAGACATTTCTTCCTCTCCTAAATCTTGTGATAAATTGCCATAGAACATCTAGAGGAATTTATCCTACTGCTCTTCAGATAACAGAAACATAATGTACTGTGTAACTCAGCAATTTTTAAAGGTGCCCAATGTCACAGTTTTCAGATTTGTAACCAGCTGGTATAAGAAATGCTTTGCAGCACATCAGAGAACTAGCCAGATTTATTTCTAGACAAGATTACAAGTTACTTGAGAAACATAGGGTTTCAGTCATGAAATAAAGTCACAAAAGATAAAATGGCAATGGCATCATTAAGATTACATTTAACAAAACATTCATCCTGACTGAATTCAACAGCAGCTATGCAGTACCTCATCTTCTCCTAGGTTTAATTGAAAACTTACCTACCATTATTGAGTTGATTTTGTCATGATGGCTCTTGTATCTGCCACAGACCTTCTTTCCCCACACTCACATCCGCTTGGACATGAAAGGGGTCAGGACAAAGGCTGAGAACCCGTTTCGACTCATCTCAAAGCAGAATGTGTCATCTCTGGAAGAAAGCATTCCTCCTCTTTGCATGTGAGTGATGCCACACAATACTGAAGAACAAGGAACTACTTTACTCTTTCACCACCTCTTCTCCTGAAACTTCCATGAAGATTGTCATTGTATCTCTCAATTAGCACATTCACCCTGTCTGTTTAACAACGATTTTAAAAGTCATATATAAGCAAATGAATGCAGGACATATTTATAGATACTATTTATTTTTAGCTCTATTAGTCTTACTCTAAATGAATAAAAGTAGGTAACAATTTGAGTAACACAGACCCAGCTTCATGCTTTAGGTTGCATGGATTTTCTTCTACCATATCAATTGTATTTGTACTGCTGTGTACAGTATGATGGTTAATATATGTATATAAGAAAAGCAAGCATCAATAGATGAAAAGGCTTCCTTCTCTAGACTACCCTCTTCAAGAGCAGTACCCTCAAGGTTTTCTAGATTCACTAGTGGTTTAGCCAAGCAGAGAAATCCTAGTGAACTTCCTTTACTTACTGTCTAGACCAAGTAAAGAACTGCATCAGCTCAACACCCAAAGGAGCACAGCATTTCCAAAGCCAGAGGGAACAGATAACAGCTTTGTCAGGAAGAACAAGGGAGCCAGGACTCCTTCCTGGCTGAGCTGAGAATGAAGCAACTGCTGGGAATGACAAGCATTTGCCTAACTCAGACCTGACTGCAGAGTTCAGGTCTGTGTCTGGAATACAAAAGTGGGAGCTGACACTTGAGGAGTTTGCCTAAAGGCAAGTGGATGCCAGGCCACAGCAGGGATAGTTATGAGTCTCCTGGCTGAAACATGCAGGGTAAGAAAGAGTGTTAACTCTAACCAAAGGGACTGGTAAGCGTGGAGGTATTTCTTTGCACTTCTGCATACATACACTTTTGCAAAACTTATTTATCTCTGTTGTCTAATGTTGAGATATGTTTGAAAATACTTCTGTTAAAATAAATTTGACTTACAGAGTTTTAAATGTAATTCTTTACAGACAACACATTTTATCCCTCCATCTTTGACATTTCTCAAAATTAGGCTCCTGGGATACTTTAGGGATGATTTGAGAGCTTGTAACAAAGAAAACATAGTTAAGAAAGCTTTGTCGCATCCAGCAAGGATGAGAGTATGCACAAACCCCAGGAGTTCTGAGAAGCAAGTGGCACTCACACCTGAAGATCGGGGAATTCCTATGGAATTGCAAGCTAGACAACTAGTGGACTGCTCTGCCTGGTAGTGAAGTTGGGCTGAACTTTCGATCACTTTCTGCATTAAAGATGAACATTTCTGCTCAGGTTTTGGATTCTGATATCTCCTATATTTTGCTGTTTCTCGGTCAGATTGTAGGCAAATCACCAGCTACTCTCAGTATCATTTTGCTCTGTATCCTGAAACATGGAAAAAGGTAGCTCAGGTCAGAGAAACTTGATTTGAGGTACTGAAAAGAGGGAACTGAGAAAAGCACTGTGGGTTCTGAACCTTTAGGTCTGGCCTGCAACAGGCCAGAAAACAACATCATCTGATTAAAAATCTCATCTGTCATCTTATATCACATTTTCTGGAACTGTGGGTGGGGTGGGAGGCTGCAACTCATCATTTTTGTTTCTGAAACACTAAGGGCCAAATCATGTGAGTACTCTGATGAATTCATACTCCTGTGGAAAACAGCTCTCCTAGGACTGACACAAACATGTTCTTTAAAGTAGAGGATGATAATAATACTTATTTCAAAAAAGGAAGATTGGTATCATTGGCTTTCTTAACAGAGATCTAAGGCACAGAGTTACTCAGGGACACTTAGCAGGTCAGAAGCAACCCAGTTCTTCTGTTTCCCTGTCTACTTGATAGTCCCTCTTGGGCAGCAAACTGCTACAGGGCCTCAGGGCAGCCACAGCATGGGGCAGTGCCCATGATTCAGGTGTTGTGGTGCGTGATGTGGCCTTGGTGCAGGGGAAGAGCACTGCAAAATATAACCTGGGCAACCACTGGGGCTAGCAAAGACTCGGGTCCCTTTGGGAAGGTGAAGAGTAGCAAAACAAGGGGAGCAGAAGAAAAATTATTTTCCCTGAGGTAGGAGGTCTCAGCAGTTATGTTGAGAGGTTGCCTCACACTGAATTTCAAGCTTCACACAGCATCTCAAGGCAAAATGAAATTTGTTAAATATCTTCTTTCATGCAGTGAGGATGGGAAAGTGAGCTGTTAAGCTGCTCATGGAGGTCAGGCAACATAAAAGTATATATCTATCTATTGTTTCTTTTGATCGTAACATCGTGAAGTAAGTGTCCAGACACTCAAACACAAGGCTTGTTTGTACTAAACATCAGCTGTCCTTCAGGCAGGCCCCCTGCCCTGCCTCTGCCAGATGCTGACTAAATGAAGGAAAAAGCATTTTTCTCTACTTTCCTTATTGCTGGGCTGCTTGCCAAGTCCTCTTCCAAATCCTCGTGACTCTTCTCTGGAGAAATGGGAGCTGGTTGTACCTCTTCCCCAGAAGCCGTGGGAGCCAGCTCAGGCACCCCTGCTGACCCAAGATGGACTGCTGTGGCAGGTGGCAGGAGTCCCAGTCCTGTCCCCCTCAGCATCTCACAGGACCTTCCCAGACTTGTGTGAGGCTGCCTGGCTCTGTGGATCAGATCCTGAACTCCATCAGTCCCGGAGCTGGCTTGTCAGCCCCTGTGTGGTGTGTAATGTGCAGCCCAAGAGCAGCTGACTGGAGGGTGTGGCTGCTCTTACCCCTGAAAGCCCAGAGCTTTCTGGACAGAGAGCTGACTGTTTTACAGATGTAAAATCACTGTCTACTGGCAGTCAGGGATCTAAAAACCTTCCCAAATAGTGATGCTTGGTCACTAATGGAGCCCATGCTCCCTCAGTCAAAGGAAGTGGTATATCCTCCACTGCCTCCAGCAGCCTTTTATGCAGTACATGAAAGTGAAATTGCAGTATCTTCAGATATTAAAGGAACTAAATACATGACAACATGAACTCCACAGCAGTACTGAACAACTGTACTTCTTTACTAATACTGTGGATCAGAAAATATGAAGTTTTGAGCTAAATGAGACTTTTAGCCCTGAAAGTTTTTCTTGGAACTTAGGAAGCACTCGTGTTGATAAATGCAGGTCCCTCAAACAAAGAGCTGCTGCCACATTCAGGGACTCTTTTAGAGAAGATATAATTTTCCTTGCCAGTATTGATACTCCTTTTTGATACTCCTTTCTCATAATTTTTAGTTACGTAAGTAATTTTTTTAGGATTGCGTAAGACATTTGGAAAGGGAAGGACACAAAGCTTGGGTTTGAAAAAGGTAGCTTCAAAAACTTCAACTTTTTAAACAACTGAAAAGAACACTTAGGATTACTTTAAAAGCAACAAAAATCTCCACTTTTTTCTTATAAAACTATCTGCAGCCATACAAACCCCAGTGTTGTTCCTCTGCTTAGGAACAGCTGCTTCATTAAACACCAGGGGAAACACTGCATCATTCTTTCTACTGTCTTTTTAAAAATGGGTCTGAATTCTTATCTTTTAAGCACGAGTATTGTCTCCAGCCAATTCGAGAGTTTAATCCAAATATATTACTCAGGCAAAAATCACATATGTAAATAAAGTTGAAAGAATGTGAAGAACCTCCTTCTATTAAATGATCTAGTAACCATGCAGCTTAGAAAAAGCCTGGAGGAATCCCTTTAGGATCTTACCCTAAGCCTGATTAAAGGAACTCAATTGTATCTGCTGACAAACCTCTGAATATTTTGTGAACTATAACTGAAGTGTGACTGAAACCTGTAATTCAGGCAGTAATCAATTCACTGTTCCTATAGCAAAATGTAAAACTCCCAGTACTAGCAACTCTTATTTAATTGAAATAAATAACCACAGTTTAAAAGACTATCTGGGCAAGAGTATCCTACAGGGTGTTGACAACCAACTTCTTTCTGTGAAAGGTGAGTTATAGCAGGGCCAATTTATGAACTAGTGAGAAGGTCTGTGATTTAATTAAAAACAGAAGAGATAAACCCCTTCCTTCATAAATGAAAGCTAATGCCCTCTAATTGTGTATTCCTGAGGAAGAATACAGAGGAGCATGAGTGAGACTTCTTTCCTTACAATACCCTGGAGTCTCCAGTTCTGGGAAATTGCAGCATGACTACTTTTTTTTTCAGTATTTCATTCATGTGTAGAGATCCACTTAATAATCCAGAGCATCAGGAACTGGGCCCTGGATTTTCAAAGCAGTCTACCAGTTTCAGAAACCTCATTCCTTGGATGCCCACTCTGAAAAACCTAATGTGATGCTTCCTTTGAATGCAATCATTACTGTACCATCCAGTGTCCATTTTTAGCTGCAACTTAACTATCATAGAGGAGCCATGGCCGGAAAACTGTCAGAATAGTCAAGTGTCTTAATTCCTCTCCACCTAACCCAGAAGCAGGGCAGGGTGTGCTGGGGAATCAGCATTCCTAAGTACAACTCGAGACAAGAAAAGCATCAGAAATGTGTCCTTCCTTGGGATTTTCAGACACTGTGGAATCAGACCAAGCAGAGTTGCGTTTAGAAATGTATTGTTTCCTGTAATAATGACTGTACTCTGAATGTGCTTTCCCTGGCCTTGCTGTTGAGTTGTCCTCAAATGGTACAAAGAGAAAGCCTCAAGCACCATCTCCACTATCTTGGTAGCTAGAGCATGAGATTCCCTGTGTCCAAGCAAAACTTCAGACACACCTTGATAATACTCTTTGTTTTCCTGAATGTTTTCTATTCCACTGTATCATTTCTGAGGCAGGTTTGACCTTCCCGTAGCATGCAGGATACAGGACACGGAATTTACAAGTTGAAGCAATGCTGTCTTCTGCCTTGTTTTCTATATGCAATCTTTTGTTTGCTCTTTTGACTGCAGTTGTTTTCACAGAGAAGTGTTCCTCATGTGTCTAAAAGAAGTCTTTTCATTCTTTTCATTGTGCTTCAGAAGTGGAACTTTTTTTCCCATATTACATTATTTTGCCCTTCTCAGCATCACTCGCCTTTGCTCACTGATTTTCCAAGCCTCTCTAGTGAAAATGTTGAATACTGTATGTCTCATAAACATCTGTGGGACTTGGCTGTTGTTCAAGAGGAGGACAGTGCTTCTCCCAAAGGTTCCTGTGAGGCCCCCAAATCACACCCTTAAAAGATCATCTCTTACTCTTATTTGAAAGCAAGGAAGTTACAGTCCCTTGTTTCAGTTATTTGTAAATATACTGCTCAGAAGTAAATTTAAGTGAGTGAGTACATTGTCCAGGCACCAGTACCTGACCACTGGTTTACTGGCACTCTTGTAAGACTCTAATGGCAGCTTCTGCTAAAATTTTAGCCAAAGCACAAGTATATATAAATGAAAGAGGCTGATTAACTTACCATGATGACTCCCTCAATCATCTTTTCCATTAGTGTGGATGAAAGTACAGAACCTTGTACAAAGGCACTTCAGATCTAGCTGTCTGATATGTAAGATCTAAACTTGGGATACGAAAAATCTGATTCTGACCTGACACACAAAGACCATTATTCTTCAAGGTCCCAAAACAGAGAATAGCTCTGAAATACTTATTTGTGAGCTGCTGAAGATTGCTTAGTGGCTATGTAAATAATCACACTTTGCCTGTGGTGTCTATACCTTCATTCAACATGAAGGCTTCACAAGAAATTTTTTTAATGCTCTTGCTATATTTTGGTAGGTAGTTTCTCATATCCTAATTAGATGAAATTAAATTAGACGTTTAGTCTTCTGACATCTGGAACAGTGGCTGCCAGCTATTTCCCTTCTATTTTCTTCCTGAAAGAGACAAAATGTTAGGTTACATGTCAAAAAGCTTATCTGCTTATTCTATAAAGGGACAATAGCAGGTGTGGGAAGCCAACTAATACTTTCCTTCAGCTCCTCCCAGACCCACCAAAGGGACAAAGGGCCATCAAAGGCCCATCTCCACAAGCCCAGAAGGCACAGGGGCACAATGGCAGGTGGTCCTGGGGGACACAAACCCCTGTATCCAGGCATAAACCCCATCACAATGAGTCAACAGGAGCACTTTTAGGACTGGAGAAGATTATTACCTATGGATATGGGATGGATTATGAGATGCGAGGGAAGAGCATTTGGGGATTGCACAAGATGGAGAGTGGGATGTTTGGTGGAGAAACCAAAGGTAGGGAATGGAAGGGCTCAAGAACAAAGGTAAGGAAGAGGAAGGCTCAAGAACATTTGCAGAAGAACAAGTACAGGAACAAATGACAGGATGAGTGATAAGAGGATAAAAGGGTCTAGCCCTGTGTAAGCAAGTGCTGGTTGGCATTGATTGCCTGGTCATACCCTGTGTCTCTATCTTGTGTGCATGTGCGTGGCTGGAGGTCTAAAAGCCTCGGGTGGGAGGAGCTGCATGCCTGCAGTGCAAAAACTGGCCAGACTAACATGTGAGAGTGTGTGATCACTTGCAAAGATTAAGGCAGAGTAGCCAGAGAGTGGGTGAAGTGCCCTGGGAGCCAGGTGCATGCATGGGGGTGTGAGTGCTGTTGTGGCATCCTTAATGGGTGTACGTGCACACGTGTGTATGTGTGCGTGTCTGCGTCTGTGCGATGACCTGTACCAGCAGCTGCAGAGGGGCTGCGGCACTGGGGACTCAAATGTCGGGGTGCAAACAACTGGACACTGGGATTCAGTGTTTGAGCCCAGCTGCTGGAGGGATCCACCTTATACATACATATATATATATAGATATAATTATTACTAGTGGACCTCCAACCTGATTAGCCAGAGAGGTGAGGACTATGAGGCCATCGGGGCTGTTTGTGTGAGTACTGAGCACCTCTGTCTGTGCTGCTGTGTGTGGCCTGCAATATGCATGTGTGTGTATGTGTATATATATCTGTACATGTATGTGTGTGCATGTGTGTGTGTGTCTGTGTTGCACATACGTACAGGTCTGCATCTCTATGTATCTGGGAAAACATGCTCAGCCTCACTACTGACTGGACCTGGGGCACGGAGCAGTGCAGCCCCACCTCTGGATTTGACTCCCCTAACATGGTCCAGTAGGCTGATTCACGGCCACACAGCTCCTGTGTCAGAGCTGCCCTGAGCAAGGGCCACCCACCCAGGGGAGAGAGAACCCGTGGGGCTCCAGGAAATGCATGTTCCTTCACCATCTCTCACCTATACTCCACTCCTTTGAATCATTCCAGACCCAACTAAATGAGGAGTTTTGGTGTGTCCCTTGTGGGTCAGAGAGACCCATCCCAATACGAGCTTAGCACTGATGCTTTCCTTCTGCTGCCCAAACACCTGGCTGTTCTCTGTATCTGCACTGGTTTATGGTTCAGCTTACATCATATCTGCATCTTCCAAATCTACCTTAGATTCTTCTAGGAACTGAGTTCAGGGAAGAACAGCATTCTCCTGTAGATAGAAACAAGGAAACTTGCTTGCTTTTGCACTAATTCTCTTAAATGTACTTATCCCAATATTCCTTTTGAAAACCATGTTTCTCATAGTTTCAGAGACTGAATATTAGAGGTCTGAGTCCAAATGAGATTTATGTTTTAAACACAGTACACAGGTAGGAAAGAGCATGAATTGAAATTTGAAATCTACAGAAAAAAGAGTGGATTAGCTTGGGAAGTGTACACCTTAATATAAAAATGGATGTGAATGCACTAAAATATGTTAATTTGAACATATTTGTAAATATCAAGATTTTTAGAAATGGTATTATACAACTAATGTTAGGAAAGTGGAACCCCTGAGGTATCTGGATGGAAGGAAACTTCTAATTTAATTTTCACTTTTCTGAATTCTGGAGATGTATTTATTATTTTTGCCCCGTTCAACCCTAAATATGTTCCTGAAATCTGATGTAACATTATTAATGCCTAAATTTTCCAGACCTCATTTTTTCCTGTTGTTCTAATTTTTGCCTTGGTTCTGTATAAGGAATAAAATACCAAAAAGGGATTGTTTTATATAATCACCCCGTTCCTGTCTTTCCTATTTTTCTACGACCATTCAGCCTAAAAGACAGAACGTATGATTACTCAGTGAAAGCCCTGCAGCCATGAACTCCATCTGGTTTGCAGCCTTCAAAGTATTATTTGTATAAAGACAATAAAAAAACTCTTGTTCCTTCATAAGGAAGACTGCAAGGAGTTTGATCTCTGAAAAGAACAGCAAAGATTTTCTTTCTCCAGCTCCTGAAAATGACTCAGTATGAGATTTTAATCTCTATATTGTAAATCTGATATCCTGTGGATCTCCTCTTCACCTCACCTATTGAGTTGCCTGTTATATTACATCTTTCAAGATTAATACATGATTGATTAAAAAGCCTCGTTTTCTGCTTGCTTTTCTATATGATTATTTTGCACTTAAATATTTCAAGCTCATCAGCCAGGGTCACTGCTGTAGGAGAGTACACTTAAACTGCTTCTGGTTTTGCTTTAGGTACTAACTGCTGGAATGTAAAAAACCTCTTAATATGAACCACTAACCATTGTATACTGATGTAGACTTGTTTTTAAGGATATCTCAAATATGTTTTGTTCCCCTTAAGACAAAAAGGTTCCCAATACACGAAAGGGAGTTGGCATCTCTATGGCATAAATGAACACCTGTAAATATCTTACATGTCTCTGAGCATGGTTCTTCTCTCTGAAACTGCCTGCTTCACCTGTCTGCTGGGGTCCTGAGGTGCAGCAGTAGTAACTTTGGGTTTTTCCTTACACCCTGGTCAAGGCTTGCAGATTTTGGATGACTTTCTCAACCTCTTTCTTTCCTACAGGTCCTCTTTGGTGGAGAAACCTGTTCTCCAATCTCTGCTACATTTCAATTTGAATGGAATTTTACCATTTGCCTGCAGAATTGCTGTCAGCCTCACTGCTCAACCTTAGTTGCTGCTACAAACCACAATGCTTGTTCTCCAATATTACCAGTACTTGCCATTTTCCCTTTGCTTCCAGAAAGAATAGCTTTAAACTGATCTGGATTTTCACGTCAAAGTGCTTACTTGTGACAATATCCAGTCCTTTCTGACCAAGAGAACACAGGAGCAGCACTTTCAAATCAGAAAGCACTTGGAGTGCTGTGCTGATGGAATGAAGATTGGCTTTTTGCAGGCAGGGGCAATGGAGGGTGAAAATCAGCAGCTCCAAATGGAACCTACTCTACAAGGCCCTGCTGGAGGCTCAAGGCCAGCCCAGTTTCCTCAAATGCTCTGGCAGTGGATATGGTTTAAATGTCCAGACAATTCCTTGAAAACCCTTTTATCACATGGAGCCTTGGCACATTAGTCAAGACATTTTCCTCTTCACGCAGAAAAGCCAGAACTTTGTTGGCTGCTGCATGGCCATATGAAGGTTAATTGCAAGGGATTGCCCCTCTCAATTTCTATGTTCTGCAACTGTATTTTATTAATTGGAAGAGTGAGAAATGCCTCTTAAATAAAATTGAGGAATACTAGGAAAACGGTGCAGCTATGGGGCTGCAAGCAGCTGTTCCCCCATTGCAGCTACTGTTGACCTGTCACGCGTCTCACAACACTTGGAGTCAGCAACACTATCACATACATATGGCTTACCATGAAATGTAGGAAGCACAAGGTTTGCAAGTGTGTGTTCAACTTCAGACCTCAGTGCCTTGCAGAGATTTGTCTCAAAAGCATCATTTGAGTGCCTGAACCCAAGACAAGAAATAGATAAAAGAAAGGCATGGTGCTTCTGTAATGAAAGACTGAAACAGCACACAGGCTTTGGCACCTCTGGAGTTTAACTGCAGGGTCATGAAGAGGCAGGATTCACTGAGCCATTTCCATGGGAATACAGACATAGGGTGAACAGAAACAACAGCCTGTCCCACTAAAAATTTCAGATGCCCCATCCTCCCAGAGGCAGAGCGCAGTGACCAAGCACAGCAAGGGAGCAGAGAAGGACAGCAACATCCTCAGACCTCTTCAGAGAGAGTCAAAACTTTACCACCACATCCCTGAGCATCTTTTAAATCCTAGGTTCAACCAGTTCAACACTCTGCCAGTAAGAGATGCAGAGCTCACACAGGACACTCTTCCCACCCTAAAACACTCTACATGAATCTTGGAACATGTTTTACGTATTTATATTTTCCAGCACTGAGCAATGTTTGCCCTACATTTCTTCTCCTTCACTGTGAACAGATGCATGTCCTCACTCTATCTCCCTGTGTGAATGATTTTCTGAACTAGATGCTGCTGCTCCAGTAGCACAAGGCCTTTAACTACCAGGTACCTCAGCAGGGCTCGAGTCAGCCTCCTCTCCTCTGTCCCCAAGTCACCTAGGGCAGCTCCCACACTGACTATGTGAGCATGGCTATCTAAAATGTTTGCTGGTGCAGAAAGTTCAGAGTCTCACCATAAACTTAGAAGGATAATTTCGTGACGAAGTAGCTTCTTAGCAAAATCCTCACATCACAACAGGGAGCTGAGAGTATGTGCTGCCAGTTGCTGAAGATGAAGGTATACTCCAACAGAGGAGGTACACGAAGTCCAGCACCTGAACCTCCCTGCTTTCCAAGGCCCCTAACTTTGTAAAACTGGCAGAAAACTCACTCAAAATACTGAAAATACTCACTTTACAATCTCATTTTCCATTTTTTACACATATAAGAAGCCTAGTGAAAAAGAATTTTGGGTAAACAAAATTCATTCTACAAGATCAGAAAATGACAAATGAGAACTGGTTAAGCATTGTTTCGTGCTACCCTCCTTGCTTTTCTCCCCCCACACCATATATGCAAAAAACACCTTAAATTTAAAATGTTCATAGACATTTCAATCAAGTAAGGTAGTGTTTTAGAAAATTCCTCTTATCACATTTGTCTTTAATAATTTAAGAGAGTACTTTCTAGAAGCATAACACAGTAGTTCTCTTTTTTAGAGGAATGCAGTTTTAAGGCAAGTCTTTTGGATTTCTTCACCTTACTGAAAATGTTTATTTTCCACTGCTTTAATTTGTATCCTACAGACTTCTTTCTGCCCCTGACCAGTTCAGAAGCACAGAGGGTCATGTTCTTTCTTTACTACCCAGTTAGGTGATTAAGTCCTTATTACTTGACTAACTCTCTGAAGAATAACAGATAGATAAATCATGGAAGATTTTTCCAGTCTTTTAACAGCCCCCACCTGGAATACACACATACAGTTTTAAAAGAACATTGATTAAAACATCCACCAAGTGCTAAAGTAAGTTGTGTTCGCTTCTAAAGGAGTAAGAAAAATATTTGTGAATAAACCCTAAACATTTATTCTGATATTACATGAAAATAGTAGCAATTATACCTGACAGTATGATGAAAGTAAAGCTGCCTGCTAAAAAAACTGACAACCGATTGAAGCTTGTAATTTCAACCTTCATCAATTGCTTTCTTGAGTGACTCATCAAATCAGTGTTACCTAAAAAGTCAAAACTGAGAAACCAGGTAAACCAATAAATACTCCTTTCAGTCACACAATTGCTACCACTCTTGAGAACACAGTCAAGCGTTTTATTGTTTATACTCATTTTCATTTACACATAAGAGGAACAATCAATGCAGTTCTATCACAGCAGGTGGACCATATCCTGAAACTCTGCTGAATATGCGTCGACCTGTCTTAAGGTCCAATCAGGAGGAAAAAAAAAAAGAAGGAGCAAAACAAAACAATAAAAAACTAAAAAAACATAGGGGGGAAGTAGGGAGGCGAGAAATTTCACTAACATCAGTTAATTCATGAATCACGGGTATTTATTTTGCAGGTGAAATAGCTCTTCTGAAAGAGCAAACTGCTTCACTTCTTTACAAAATACACTAAATAATGTAAGTACTTAGAGAATTCTAAATTTCGCAGTGGTTCATGCGGTAAGGGTGTGCAACTGACACAAAATGGAAAACATGGTTACAACATCAAACTGCTACTTCTATTCCCAGCTGGTTTATGGAAAAGGTCATTGGACTTCTTGATTTCTGCTCTTGAGTTATGGAGTAGAAGCAAGAAGTATTTACTTTATAAAGGCAACTATGAGGACAGACTACAGATATGCAGTGCAGTTGAACAGGTCTACAACTCTTGTTTCTAGAGCATTTGCTATTGTTTTGAAATACAAATACAAAACTTTTGCACACTGTCACTTCTCACACATGTTCAGCTGAAGGAGTCATTTACAGAATTTACTGTGATGCTCCTATTTTAAATGCTTTTTTTTTTTTCTCCTCTTGGCCTCGTAAGTGAAGGGAGCAACTCTTTCCACTGAAAGAAAGAAATTACAGGTGTGCAGAAGTACAACTATGCTACCAACACGGACAGAGACAACTGTGCTCTTGTGCACACCCCTACAACCGGCCGGAGAACAAATTAAGAAGTTAAGCCTGCAAAATAAATGGAGTTTACTCTCAAACTTTTTTTCTTCATTCCAGATGAATTATAGACCTTGATTCGAGGCTGCCCTCTCTTTTTTTTGCAACTGATCTGCGTGCCTATTGGAACAGCATCTCTGCCAGAGTCATTACACTGAAACGCAGAGCTGAGCAGTTTGGTGGCAGTATGTATTGACGTTTTTGCAGCATCATGAGTCTGGCAACTGGGCTTGGGGAAGTTTCAAGCAGTGGGTCTTTACAATAGCAACTTGATTCTGCAGACAAAAAGCAAAAGATTGGCAGAATTATTAAAGTATCACAATAAAGGCATGTATGCATTCTGCAGACCGTGGCGCTGAGTTTAGCGATGAGCTGGCAGCCACTGTTGTCAAAAGGCGCGGAAAGGCAGAAGTCCAGTCTCTCACGGTAGCCAAGAGGCAACTTTCCCCTCGGGATGCCTGCTCGCAGCCGGCTCCCGCAGGAGCAGCTGGAGCCGTAAGGAGGCCAGAAAGAAATAGGGCTGTACTTTGACAGCCTTCAACTGGGGCCTGTCCTACCTCCCTTCCTCGCCAAAAAAAAACCCCAGTAAACAACATGCCGCTGGTACCGGGGCCACATTGACTCCCTTCTAAGGGGGATGCACCTCAGCCGCCCGGCGGTGCCTGCAGCTGCCGGCGGGGGCCGGGAGGCGGCACCGGGAACGCCGCCGCGGGCGGGGGGACCGGCCCGGCCCCGGCGCTCTCGGGGGAGCTCGGCTGCGCGCTTGGAAAGCAAGTGCCGTTTAGCACTAATTGGCCGAAACACGGGCATTAGCATACGAAATGGCGGCAGATTGGTTTAATAGGTGGAATAAAAAGCAGATTGCCGTGAGTCACTCCCTGCGAGCTGGCGGGGGGGTGCACATACGACGCGCACACACACACACACCGTGAAATGTCAGGAGCGCGCAGCATCGCCGCCGCTCTCCACCACTTGTGATGGGTCTGAACACCAGCTAATTGTGGGGTCGCACCCTCTCGGCCCCCACCCCCGACCCCCCGCCTCTCCCCGACCCGTCCCCTCGCGAGCACCGCGGCTCTCCGGGCAGGGGCGGGGTGCGCGGACCTACCTGTGGCGCCGGGCGCGGGCGTGCATGGGGGCTGCCCCGGGGAACACATCGCATTCAACATTTCAGCCTGTGCATCGGAAACGTATGAGTTTGTGGAAAGCTTGTTTGAAGTCTTCGTTAGACATAGTATAGATGACGGGGTTGATGAGGGAGTTGAGATATCCAAGCCACGTGAAAAAGTCAAAGATGGCCATGTGGAACCAGCAAGCGTCCTTGCAAATAGGCATCACCAGGCTGATGATGAAAAAGGGCAGCCAACAGACGATGAAGGCTCCTAAAATAATCCCTAAAGTCTTTGTAGCTTTCCGCTCTCTAGCGGCCGTCAGCTTCTTTTTCTCCAGCAGGGCGTCCGAGACCTTCACCTTCACCTGGTTCATGTACACGGGGGAGCCCGTTTCGCTGGATCCCTCGGGAGCCTTGGAGTTTATGGACGTGACGGAAGAGGTCGATCCCGGGGAGTCTGTAATTAACTGAGCCCGCGTGAGTCTTTTACCTGCTTTCTTTGGCGTCTGCTTCAAAATTCGCGACCTGGCTTCCACGTAGATCCTCCCGTAGAGGGCTATCAGCAGCAGAGTGGGGAAGTAGAAGGCTCCTACCGTGGAGTACACGGTGTAGAGGACGTGGTCCGTGTTAACCACACAGTGAGATACTTCCTCGGCCTTCGCCTGCCGCCAAAACAGAGGGGGCATGGAGATGCAGATGGAGAAGATCCATACCAGTGCGATCATGCCCGCTGCCCGCTTGGGAGTCCTTTTCGTGGAGTACTCGACGGCGTCGGTGATCGCCCAGTAGCGGTCCAGGGCGATGACACAGAGGTGTAGGATGGACGCCGTGCAACAGGTGATGTCCGAGGACAGCCAGATATCGCAGACGATCTGACCCAGCGTCCACTTGCCGGTCACAGTGTACATGGTGCTGATGGGCATGACGAGGATGGAGACGAGGAGGTCGGTGACGGCCAACGAGGCGATCAGATAGTTGGCCGGCGTGTGGAGTTTCCTCGTCTGGTAGACCGTGGCGATGACAAACGCGTTGGAGAGCACCGTGGCCAGGGTGACCAGAGCCAGGACGACAGCGAGCACGATCTTCCCGGAGAGGGGGGTGGCATCTTGGTAGATCACTTCCTCGGCGCTACAGTTTCGGTAAGAGTCGTTGGCGGAGACCAACTGCGCCCGGCAGGGGCCGGCCGGCTCCATCCCTCCGCGGCCGCCGCCCCCGCAGACGACGGGGCTCGGCGCGGCACGGCGGGGCCGCTACCCCGGCAGGACCCCGTCGGCGCCGGGGGAGGGCTGCAGCATCGCCGCGCCGGCACCACCTCCCGCCCGCCTGCCCGCTCTTCCGGGAGCTCCGAGCGGGCTCCGCGGAGCTTCACTCCCCACGGGCGAGGGAGCAGGGCAAACCGGGGGCCAGGCGCGCCCGCTCGCCCCGCCAGCTCATCGCCCCGCCGCCTGCCCGCGGAGCGCGGCGAGCCCCGGACATGGGGCTCCCGCCCCGGCCGCCCCTAAACGCAGCCCCGCCGCCCGCGGCTCCACACCGTGTCTCGACGGGCGCACTGGCAGCGCTGCATGCCCGCGGGCGACGGCCTCGCCCCCCGGGCTGCGGGTGCGACGGCGGGGGCTGCGGGGGCTGCGAGGGCAGCGGAGCCGCCCCGCCGGGCCGTGCCTTCACACGCAGCCCACCGCAGCAAGTTTGCAGCCGCCGCCGCGAGTGCGGGAGGAGCAGGAGGAGGAGGAAAAGGAGGGTCCGCGGGAGGCAGGGGGGGAGACCACCTCCCATTGCGCCCCGCCGCGGGCCATGCTGTCGGGGCCTGGCCTCCGCCCAGCGCCGGCAGCCGCGGGCAGGGGCCGGTGTGAGTGAGCGGCGAGCAGCCGCCGCCCCTTATATAGCGGGCGACGCGGCACGGCTCCGCGGCACCGAGCAACCGGTGCCGCTCTCGGGCGGGCTGCCCGCCCGCCTGCCCGCGAAGGAGGAGCCGCCGCCGCCTCCCTCGGCCCTCCCTCCCGCACCCACGAGCCGTCCGACGGGGGGGTCCGGCCCGCCCCGGCCCCGCGCACCGCCCCAACGCCGTCCCCCCGCCCCTGCCCCTGCAGGCACAGGCGGGGAGCAGCCCCTCCCCTTCCAGCCCGACGAGGGATGTCACGGCACGGGTGTGGTGCGGGTGCTCGTGGTCCTGCCGTTGTGTCCATCCCATCTTGCACCGTGCTTGCTACGCCGCGGAGCTGGGCGATGCCAGGCTCCCAAGGAAGCCCGGCGGGGCCGGCGGTGCACTGCCCGCCGCCCCGTCCCTCGGCGGCGTTACAAGTGCCGCTCGGTGCCGGATCTGGGCGTGCGGCAAGGGCCGGGGAGACCAAGACGGTGCGGGACAGGGGCGCAGCCGAAGCGGGCAGGCAGCTGAGGACCGCCCGCCCTGACCGCCGGGCGAGGGCTGCGCAGCGCGGCGAGCCCCGCTGCTGTAGCGGTGCGCAGCCCACAGGATCATATCGCCTGCTTTACACTTGTAGTAATCCCGTGCCTTCTGAGCTCAGGCTTTCTTACCCTTTTTTCCTTCTTCTTATATTGTTTCCTTTATTTTTCTGGTGTGCTTGGAGACGCATGCCCGCGGTTGAGCAGCCCTGATGTGCCCCACAGGCTCCTCCAGCGCTCGGCAGGCGGGGGCAGAAAGAGCAGCGGGAGCACACGTTTGTCCAGATCCCGCAGCTCCTGCCAGCGTTTGTTCTCCGCAGCCGCAGGAAAGTTTTCCACACAAAGGGAGGTGCGAGCTTGCTTTTTGCTGGGTCAGGATAATTCCAAGCCTGGTGAAATGTATATACTCCAGGCCGATTAAATCTCCCAAAGATGTCACCACAAACCCAGTTAAGAGGAGACAAGCGTTTTCGGTTTCCAGGCGTATTTGTGCACATCTCCACATGCTACTACCTGCATAAGTCCCCTGTAAACTCTCAGCACTTCCCTCTTGGATATCTTCTCCTGGCTGGTTTCCTCTGTGGTGGAAAGGCAAACCGTTTCCCTGTGGCCCCGTCCTTCCAGGGCTATGCTCAGCACCCCACAGGGACAGGCACTGCAGTGCTCTGCCTGGGACATCGAGCTTATGGGCAGGGCGAGAAGCCTCTGCGCCCTGTTGGTCACCCTTGAGGAAGAAGGACCGGCACACCTGAGAGGATGCAGATCAAGGAAGGACCACAAGAGGAGGCTGGAGAGGATCCATTGTGGCCCAGAAGGGTTAGGAAACTCTGACGAGAAGCGCTTAACTGAAGGAGAGCCAGGGTTGAGCAGCAGTGTGGGAAAAACAGAGCCCTGCGGGGACAGCCCCTTCCTCCCTGCTTCAGTACAGGCCAAGGTGCCCTGATCCTGAGATGTGCTAAGACCTACGGGTCTCCTGAGATCAAAAGAAAACAGGGATGGTGCTTGAGATTTTGTAAAATCTGTTCCAGATCTTTAGCTAGACTCTCTCAAGAAGTGAGGTAGGGGAAGATTGCCTTGGATTAATGAAAGTGTGGTAGTCAAGGTTTGCCTACAGTCACTGAATTGACAGGAAGATAAAATGTCAATGAGTCTTTCTGTTTTCCCAAAAAGGCATGGATGTAGGGTCTGGTCTGTTTCCGTGTTTTTATTTTGTGGTGCCTCCTTGTGTTCAAGCAAGCACCACCTCCTTGTGGTGCCTGGTAATTGGTTGGAGCCTCTAGGCTTTACTGCATTAAAAATAATAATACAGAGCTATCTACATTCTTCTGATCTCTTTGATAGGCAGAGATTTTATAATCCTGGCTTCTAATACAGTGTGATATGGCTTTCACTTCTGCTCGACATTTCTGGCTTAATTTAGTTGTGCTTAAGTTGGCAACTGCCCTCGAGCCTCTGTAGCTCAACATTCTTCCCAAATAGGGCTATGTATCTGAGAGTGATTTAAATTTAAAACACCAATAATAACAAGAGGAAAACCTAGCCCTTCATTCAGTTTTGGAATAGCTTGTGCAAAGGCTCTTCTGATAAAAGTATAGAGCCTTCAAGGGCAATGTTCTAGCCCTAGCCACTGGCATCATCCATGGTGTGTAGTGTAGACAAGTATTACGTGAATGGCTGGTGAATTCTGGCCACCTTGCTAATGTCACTGTTTATCCTCATTATAAAATGTTTGTGTTCTGTGCACAGCTTTTGCTGTTGCCCTTCTCCATTAACTCTGGGTTATTATTCATCATTCATTGCATTCGTTGTTTCCCTCTTTGTCTTGCCAAGAAGATGATTTTTTCCTCCCTCATTTGTTTTCTTCTATTGTGCTCACTGATTTCTTACTCATTTTTGTAGCACTGCTGCCAGTGGTCAGCAAAATGTTGACCCAGGGCATGCCAAGTCTAGCTGTGGTGACTTCACCTGACTTCCTGTAAGGACTACCTGGTCTTCCTGGGCAGGTTCAGTAAGCATTCCCCATGCTTCTCTCTGGGGCTTCAGACTTGGGTTAGGAACAGCTGCAGGAAGAAGGTAAAGTCAGCTTCCTAATGGTGCTCCATGTCCTGGTGCTGTGCATCACTGCTGGAGGAGCTTGCAGAAAACATGTCCCCACCCAGGCACTGGAACTGCTGCTTCCTTTAGGCTGTGCATGCTGCTTCCAAGGATTCGTGTCAGAACAAGAGGTGCTCAGGTTTTAAAAGATTGCTCTTCTTCTCTGCTCTGCCTGGCTGCACATAGCCCCCTGTCACAACTGGATTCCCAAGGGTCAAGGACAGAACCAGACTCTGCCTAGATTATCAATAAGTACTGGAGTCTTGAAGTGCCAGTCACACACATATTGTGAATCATATGTATTATCACATGAATGATCCTATCTCACTGCTGTGCTGTCATCCGGAAGCTTGCATTTCATTGTTTATTTTCTCCCCTCCTAACTAGATCTGAAAAGATGCTTATGAGAAGAGATCTTATTTCCTGAAGCTTTTGGCTTCTTTGCAGAGGCAGGCATAAAATTAATTTCTTTCTGGTGGCATAAGACTGTTAATACTTCTTATATCCAGATTTTGATGTACTAAAATACCCAAATATAGAAACTGCAATGAAAACTGAGCCTATTATTGGTTTATTGCTTCACAGACTGCCCATGTATGGCATAAATATCTTATAAATAAATTAGAGAAGACAAGACACATAGAAACAAACCTAAGTACCAGAAAAGACTAGCCCTCATTGTACAGTTGGATCTGTCCTGACCACAGATAATGTTGTGTGGGTTTTGGCTCTTGGATCTTTTAGGTATATTTGAACACGGAGCTCAGTGCACAATATAAACTTCACCTTTGCTCTTGACTCAGGTGGTAAGTTGTGCATAATGGCATCCATAGCCTCCTGCACTGTTATGAGATTCATACTCATATTTTAAATAATGAAATTCTGAGTCCTTCTGTTAGCAAAGATAACCTTCACTATGTAAATCAGCACAGTGGTATTTTGTTGAGTTTGCCAACAGACAAATAACACTAATGTATGTGTGAAGTTTCTCAATGTTAACTTTGAAATACAGCTAAGGCCATTTAAATGCCATCACTTTTAAGTCACTAGTCAAAATAAAATCACCCAGCTTGAGTTACTGAAATTTAATTATAAGGAACAGCTGGGCCTAGTTTTGATTTTTACTCTAAGGACCTAGACAAAGAAACAAACACATGGGCTCAGAAGGCACAGATACACACTGAGTCTCTCAACTCATAGTGGTCAGGCACAGTTGCTGAAAAATGCACTCAGATACCCTCTGAAGAGAATTCAATTACCCTGAGTAGACAACTGAGGTCAGGCAAAAAAAAGCCCCTGCAGTCCTCCCTTACACTGTCTCTAGCATTTAATTTGTACTCACTCCAGTGATCCTTGCATATTCCAGTTCATGGAGGTAGAAGTTGAGGTTGGTGACTGTTCCTCATTCATTTGCAAGGAATTTTGATTTTTAACAATGTTCCTGGAGATACTCCACAGGAAACCACATGAATCCTGTCCCATCTCTTCTCTTTGCACGTTGGCCATAATTCTCCTGCTTTGTTACAAATCAGAAGAATTGACTGCTTGTGTGAAAAGGGCTGTTGGCTTCTTGTCTTTGTGGTTTCCATCTGAGGCTGCTGGAGCCTCTAATTCACACTAAAATCGGTGCAAATGCCTGTTTTGGTGGCAGAGGATCTGGCTTAATGATCATCCCTCCAGTTCAGGCTGTCTCCAGTTATATACCTGAAGGGATTTTAACCTACCTGCTGTAATATAGGTGGATTATAACCTGCTATAAAATACATGCAGATCCACTGGGGAATGATCTGTAGAAAACAGCCATGACAGTATGACATAAAGGTAGAGCTGTCTACAAGGGATAAAAGTCAATGGCATAACTTTAGCACCTGTTCAGCATGAAGGCAAAGGACATTGCATTTAGATTCTGTAGGGATTCAAATGAAAAAAGGTCTCATGTTCTGTGCTGAGATCTGGCAGAAGATAAATCCACCACCTTCAGATATGGACCTATATCAGTTTTAAAGCTTTGTCCTACTTCAGTATATTCAAATCTTTCTGTCTGCTTTAGAGAATGGAATCTGTAAGGTTTCCTTTCAGGATGCAGAGTTGATTTCAAAGGGGTCCCAAATACCAAGTTTTCAGAAATGAAACACTGAATTTTGTGTTTTAAAAAAAAAAAGTCTGCACACATTTTATAGCAACAATCTACTAATGCATAAAGCTTGATGGAAACTTGTGCAATACAGTGAACCACTGTAAAGAAGTAAAACTGCTGAAAATTAAGAATCAAACCTTTCCTTGTGAAATCATCATTTCAACATTGGTTTAAGGGGAGCTACAAAGATTTCTTCCTATTAGAGATCTAGTTCTTCTGCATGGCTAATTAATATTTATCTAGGAAAGAAGGTAACATATGCTAAGCCCACTGCCACTATTTATAAGCATGCTCTAGTCTTTGTTCCCGGAGGTAATCAGAAGCTAGGAGCTTTTGCTGGCATGCAGATTTGGGCTGCTAATTTAATAAAATGCATCATCCATTAATTTGAGTCCTTTTAGAATGTTTACTAGTTGACAGTTTCTCTCACAGTATGAGACTTAATTGCAAAATTCAGTTGTCTGTTCTGCTTAGCAAGAGGCTTCGAGAGAGGCGCTTCTTACAACGTGCAGAAATTCAGGAACGGAAGCAGTTTTGAAGGCCACAAAGGTCTTGTAGGCCTACTTTCATCAGCAGATTTGTGCAGCAAGACTAAAGCAGTAGTGAATGACCATAGCATCATCCAAATATCAGAGCTTTGCAAGGTCGAGAGGGGTTCAGGGTATGTACAATTATTCTCAGCAGCACTTTGCAAGGTAGAGTACAGCTGAAGATCTCGTTCTGGTGACAAGGACCAGTTTCTGTAAACCAATTCAGCATAATCTGATCTTGGAGTGGGGCTGTTATGAAACTGGTCTAGATGTTGTAAAGTGTGAAATCCACAAGTGAATCCACTAAAAAATAACCGAGCCAGCAAAGGCTATCAGTACCCACTAGTGCTCTACATTTAGCTCTTTGGGGAAGAAAACAAAGACTCTGAGAATCAAAAGGCCCAGAAGAGGTAGGTAAATGAAATTGTGTCACTTTGAGCTTCTGACAAACACAAGGCAGTCGTACATCCCACTGCTTGGAAGCAGAATGTGTCTCATCTGGATTTTCTCAAAGTAGCCAAGTAGAACTACAGAGCCAGATCAGCAGCCCGGATCAGCATTGCCCCAGTGATTTAGGGAAGCTGTAGTCAATGCCATTGAAGGATGGCAATTGTCAATCTTTTCATATTTTTCTTATTTCCCAATCTTTTCATTTTCCAAAGACCATTTAACTGACAGTCCCAACAGAAGCTGTAATACTGCATGTCTTCATGTCTCATGTTTAAGGTTGTTTATTAGGGAAGGGAATACTTCACTGTAAAACATAGATGTGATCTCTATTTAGAAGGGTATGTTTTACTTCTCATTACAGGAAGAAGTCAGTGTTAAAGGATTCAGATCTCAGGTAGAACATACCCAGATAGAGGTTTTCAGGTGATCTTAAAAATGCCTTGGGTTCTGGATGTAGACTTTAACATGTTAGAGAATTGTATGAAAATGAGATGACTTTTTTATATTTGCCAAATGATCATGTCTGTATTTGTGAAAACAGAATCAGATAATTTTATTTTGTAGCTTTTATATTTCAATTGTGAATTTCATGGGTTTCGCTTTCTTTCCTTGTGCAAATCTTGCTATGTCCCTTCCCCAATGCTTACTCTCCTCACAGTTCCATCTCTGCACTCCAGGAGCTCTGCAAAGATGCATTGGGTGTGCACAGTTCACCTCTTTAAGAGCAAACTAAGACTTCCAAACCCAAGCAATCTTCTTTTTAACATAAAAATATGCATCTATTATTAAAAACAAAAAAACAATAACGCAGTCTGCAGCTCTCACTGGATGTTCCTTGGGTTTCTTATCACTCTCAAATATTTTTGGATTTGGCCTGGATCTGTTCCCACATCCTCTTAGTTCATGACTCTTCATCCTAGTGATGAACTTTCTCCCCCTCATTTCCAAGCTGCCTTCTCCAGGTCTTGCTCCTGCAGCTGGGCACACATCTGCATGGGAGCCTAACCTGTTCCCTCGCCCTGCTCCCACTGCTCTCCTTGGGAAGGAGGAGGGAGAGCATCCTTGCATGTCCCCTCAAGACCCACAGCCTCTCATGTTTAAAACAGAGCACTAAATTCTAGGAGATTTCTGCACTCCAAAACCATAAGCCCCATCTAAGAGTCTAGAAAATACTCAGGTGAAGTTATCTCATTGCCCAAGTTGCCCCTGCTTAAGAGCAGCTTGAAGCTAGGGAGGTTGAGTTCCTAAACCTGCCATCGTGATTTTTGTCATGTTTCAATTACTTTTTTCTGATCTTGGAAGCTACACTACACCTACCCAAATGCTACCACACAATTCCGTAGTCTGCCTGTGGTCATGACCCTCTTCTCTCTTCATCCCTTCATTGTGCATCTCATTGCTTATCTCATTCTTCCATTAATACCTCACTAACAAGAAAGTTTTCTTTACATGACTTTCAAAGCTTGTGGTTGTTCATCTACTTCTCATCACATATTCAGGTTAATTACTGCCTCCCACTAGCCTCTGATGCTTGCCCCTCCTAGAGTATTATTTGATTTCAATCAGACATCTTCGTGCCTTCCCAGGCTTACGATAAGTTTCCTGTAGCAGGTACAGGTATCCTCATTATAAAGGATAAAAATCCTCCCTTGCTGTGATGCCTACAAAACACACTTTACAAGAGTCAGGCTCTTGATTAAACTATGACTGCTGTCTATTATTCTTCCTGGTAGTATTTTGTTTCCTGATGTTTTCCCACCTGTGTGCCTCTGCTAGTGCTAATCTTAGATTGCAATACTTTTGAACAGAGACCTTGTATTTGTTACTGTGCAAATAACTTTGAGGGTCCCGATTCTACACTTTTAGTGGCTTGGCATAAGTTCTTTCTCTGTCAATAGTAACTATTAATAACGTCTTCTCTTGTGTTGTTTTTCATCTGTGCAGTTCAGAAATCACTGTCAAGATCCAAGAATGATAAGAGTCATAACCTTAGCAGCTGGACAGCAAGTGCCCACCAAAGCTGTTCTATCCCTCCCCACCTCAGCTGGGCAGGGGAGAGAAAATATAGAGAGAGGCTTATGGGCCCAGATAAGGGCAGGGACAGATCATTCCGCAGTAACTGTCGCAGGCAAAACAGACTCTACTTGGGGAAATTAGTTTAATTATTGCTAATCAAATAAGAGTAGAGTAGGGAGAAATAAAACCAAATTTTAAAATCCTCCACACCCTTCTTCCTGGGCTCAATGTAACTCTTGATTTCTGTACTTCCTCCCCCCAAGCAGCTTAGGGGAGTGGGAAATAAGGTTGGTGGTCTGTTCATCACACATTGCCTCTGCCGCTGCTTCCTCTTCAGGAGAGGACTCCCCACACTCTTCCCCTGCTCCAGCAGGGTGTCCCTCCCACGGGAGACAGTCCTCCATGCACTTCTCCAGAGTGAGTCCTTCCTATGGGCTGCAACTTTTCACAAACTGCTCCAACGTCAGTCCCTTCCGCAGGGTGCAGTCCTTCAGGCACAGCCTGCTCCAGCGCGGGTCTCTCACAGGGTCACAAGCCCTGCCGGCAAACCTGCTCCGCTGTGCTGTCTCTTCACGGTTTCATCCAGGAGCTGGCTCCAGCACAGGCTTCCCATGGGATCACAGCCTCCTTCGGCTGCATCCACCTGCTCCAGTGTGGGGTCCTCCACGAGGGGCAGGTGGATATTTGCTCCAGAGTGGACTTCCGTGGGTTGCAGTCTCTGTTCTGGCACCTGGAGCACCCCTGCCTGTCCTTCTTCACTGAGTTTGGTTTATGTAGAGTTGTTTCACATATTCTCACTCCTCTCTTCTGCTACAGTTGCAGATACACAGAGGTTTTTTCTCCCTTCTTAAATAGCTTACCCCAGCAGTGCTACCACCATCATAATGACCTGGGCCTTGGCCAGCAGTGGGTCTGCCTTGGAGTTGGCTGGCATTGTCTCTCTTGGACTTGGGATAAGCGTCTAACAGCTTTTCACAGAAGCTCCTCCTATAGTCCCTCTGCTACCAAAACCTTGCATGCAAACCAAATCCAGCAACAAATGACTAATCCACATAAACTGACATGATCAGCACAGCGGACAGTTAAAAATAAGATCAACCAAAACTTCCAAAATGTGAAGATTCCTGGTCTTCTGTTTGAGAAAAGCAGTTTTGCTATATATTTCACTAATTTGAAAGATAAGAAGAACTGTCCCTTATTTCCCTTATGCAAGTAGCCAGAAATAAAAGAACATAAAAGAGCAGACTATTAAAATGTAGTGTGCGCCTGGTTGTTTGCTTCTATTGCAGCCCTGAATGCTGAGCTAAAAGGGGAAAAAAATCCAAACCTGCTAGAAATTATGTTCTTAAAGACTGGAGGTTTGAGAAGTAGAGAACATGATTACCCTTCCCCTTCTGCATTTGCTCCTTATTTGCCCTAAAAGATTAAGTTCTCCAAAGTCTCTCCAAAGGATAACATCTTGCTTAAAGTTTGGTTATAAGAATTGGGGGTTTCATCTTAAGTGAATCTGCCTCAACTCTGCCGAATGTGTATACACTTAAAACTCTATGCACCTGGTCATGGCAGACAGAACTTCTATTATCAGTGACTTTCCAGGCCTCTTCCTTTCTCCTTTGGCTGTAGTGCAAATATTGGCATTTATTATTTGAAATCTCTTTTGCTGGGTTATGTTTCTTGCCTCTGCAGACTTTCTTACTGGCTTAGTACTATATGTAACAATAGGAATTAGTTTACTCTTGTCTTCCACTGTGCTGCCCTATCAATGGCCTTTGGACCAGTGGTGACAAACCCAGTAATGCAGATTGCTCTTTTAAATGATTCAATATGAATTGGATAAAACCTCAGCAGTGCTCCCACTCCTACATCTCAGACACTTTGTAAATTCCTGAGAAAAAGAATTTTTAGTTTCATGTTCTCAAAGAGACCTGCAAGAGTTCAGTAACTCCCTTTTCAAAAAGCAGCATTTTGGTAGCATTGTTCAGTCTTTGACATTTTGATTGCCAGTAAGTACACAAAGTCCTGTGAGATAGCATCCTCTGAGGAGCCATGAAACGTGGGTCAGTCAGTTGTTGACAGCCTAATATTATCTGGCTGAAACAGTATGAGGAAAGCTATTCCTGGAAGCTGATGGTCATGTGCACTCCCTTTCTTGGATTAGTTAAATGAAAATTATTTGAGCATGTTTAGATATCCTCCTTTCCGTCATGAAGGGAATCCTTTAAGCTTGGTTTGGAGATTTTAAGCATGTTTTAAAATCATCTGCTGTCTTCTCAGGACCTCACTCCATTTTCCGTACTCAATTCTGCTTTCATTTAAAAGGGTCAGGCTGCTGCTTATCAAAGATCATTTAGGCTGGAAGAGGCTGTTAAGATCATCGAGTCCAACTGTTAACTGTTTTCAACCTCTCTGATATTCCCTGATGTATCAGCAATTTCCAATTGACTGACCAGAGAAATGAAGAAACAAATTACTTGAATGTCTAATCATAAGCATGACCTTGAGACAGGAGGACTTGATGAAATGGTTCTAGTGCTCTGTTGTCAAAGTTTCTATATTTTGATATATTTGAAGCTAAAGGGCAGAATTTTACTTTCTGTAATTTAAAGAACACTTGGTGAGCACAGCCAGATGAAGGAAAGCAATAGAGAAATTTGAGGATATTTATTGAACAGTTTTAGATAATTTCAGTCTTTGCATCTTGATAATAGTAGCTTATACAAGCAGTAGCTTCACTAAATTATACAGTATTCAGATGAAGGTGATTTGCAAACGGATGTGCCTCTGTAGGAAAAGTTTGTGTGGATTACTCTAAAAGCCAGAAATGTGAAAATATAGAAAATTAACAGCAAATGATCTCAGGGACCAAAAACAAATTTTGACAAAATAAGGACTAAACCCCGCTGTCATTTAAGAAATGTAACTATATACATTTACAGTTAAATTCCACCCACACTACTTGCATACTGGATAGCATTTTTTGAATATTTGAAACTCAATAAAGAATTTGAGCATCCACCTATTGCAAGCAGATTTTTAAAGACCCGAGGAGTCTTAGGGGTCTCTACTGTAACCATGGACCACACAACTTTACAAACCAGTACTCTGACTCAAGAATTTGTGACTGGAGCAAGAATCAGGCCATAGAGGAGGAAGGCAAGCTGGAATAGCAGTAGGAAAAGCAGGAAAATTCTTAGGGACATGAAAGGGGTCTTCAGCAGGTCACACATTAAAATTCTGACCCATCCCTACTCATTCTTTCACATCCTTTTTTAGTCTATTCCACTGGTAAAATACTTCCTCTGGCAAAAATTTCCATCTTCTTTTTAACATGAACTTTTATGTCTTTGGTGTCCAACAGTTAGTCCTTCCATGCTTCTGTCTGTTAAATTAAAGAGTACTTGATATCAAATGATTTCTGCCAGTATAGTTCTTGATAGCCTACAATCAGATAGCCTGCAGTCAAGCCTCATTCCTAACCCAAACAGACGTGTCTTCAAGTCTCTGTATTCTCATTCCTCCTTTTTCTGATATTTGACTTCTCAGTCTCATTAGTTCTTCCTATACCATTCTACTCAGTTGTTTCTCTTATGTTGCTTGACATTAGTGTAAGAAGACTGAGACATACTGATATAGATATCAGATATATGGTATGTACATATATCATTATGTATATTGATATAGATAATATAATTATGTATCTGATATAATATGTAAACATGCATGTGTGAGATATATATAGATAGATATATGTGAAAGCTGTCACTAAAAGGCAGGGAAAAATCTATTGTTTGTGACCATGATGGTTTAGTATAAGAACTCATATAAAATCAGAGCTGCACATTTTATTTTAAAATATACATGTTTAGCATGGCTGCTCACTAGTGAATTGCAGATGTACTCTGTCATTTTATAAGCCAATCCATGCAAGCAAGGTAGGGGGCAATTTCAAAGAGAGGCTCCATCTAGCTTTGCTGCATCGGCAAGGCAAAGCCACAGGCTGACCTGACCCGGCACTGGCACTGGGCTGCTCCCCAGGGGATGTCAGGCTGGATGACTTCCAGAGGATCCTTCTCCTGCCAGCATTTCTATGCTTCTTTGCATTAATGCAGCAGGATTTATGGACATAGCCATGAGGGCTTAATAAATAGTGATGACTGAATTTTGGGAAGGTAGCTTTAGTTATCAAGGCAATGAAGACATAGACTTGCCCTTTTAAGTATTGTATATAAATGGGAGCAGGGAAAATCACCATTTGTATCAAAATCCCAGAAGGATTTGGATCCTGCCTTGTCATACCACTGGCCAGCACCACGTGTTAACAAAATAAGGGTGACCTGATTTTGGCAGTGTGCTGCTTGGCTTTCAGAATGAATTACTGTAAAATCACAGGAATTAGAGAAAATAGGGATTGGACTAATGAAGTAAGAGATATCAGGGATTGCCAGGAATGTGGAAGAGCCCAGCAGAAAACATTAACAGACAGTGTGAATGGAAACAGCAAGCTTTTCACCAGTTCAAGGGTGGTTAAAGGAGGGATACAATGTGCTGGAAAGCAAAACTGATGGATTAAAACAAATCTGTTTAGATTATTGATCAAGGCAAAGTTTTGCCTTAGCATTTATGAAAGCAAAGTATTACAATTCTGTTACTGTTATTGTTGTTCTATTAATTATCCAATACAATAAAGATTCCTTTTGTGCTAGGCAAGCCCCGTGGATCGTATGATCTTCATAAGAGTTTTCATTTAGCAGGAACACTCCGTGCCTTCTTTTCTAACTATTTTTTTTTTCATGCTAATAGAGTATTCATATGACAGTACAGCTCTTACTAATCTAAGGATTTAATAAGAGGTTTAATTGCAGAGGCGTTTTTCTGAAAAGCAGAAGGATATTTATTTGCTCCTCAAATAGCCATGAGGAATGTTAAATTAAGAGGTTTATAGTATGAGATTAATATTGTGTTTAAAGGACTCCTGACCACTTCAGAAGTGGGTTTGAAACAAGCGGAGTGATGAAGTAAAGAATTGCTTCATTTGTTATAGACAAATTAGAAATTCGAGTCTTTGGTAAGTTTTGAAATTAACTTGAAGTAACACTGGAGTTCAGCTCTCTCTGATAACCACCTCTCTGATGGGTGATGTGACTGTATGGTGCAAAATGCATTTTTGTGGTGTGGGAGTCTCAGCGAAGTCCCAAACCTGTTCACCCTGCCTTGTCCCTCATTAGTGAGAATAAAAGACTCACAATCTCTCTCTGATAAGAGGAATGTGGGGGTCAACATTCAGCCACCAGTAGATGTGGAGAGCCTGGTCTGTGCTGATGAGAGCTGCTAAAAGCATTACAGTCTGTGCTGGGGCAGGACACAGGGCTGGCTGCTACACGTGGCAGTCTCTGCTGCAGCAGCAAAAACCAGGGAGGCTGCCTTAGTCTAGTTGCCTCTGCAACTAAATATTTGCAGCATACATTAGATTTTCCCTATAAAAATGTCTCTCCTGTCAGAATGATATAAAGAATCCTAATGTAAATGAGAGTCAACCCACATTGCACACTACAGTAATGCTGATTTGTTACAAAGGAAGCACTGCTGTTCAAGACTGTGTTAATGAATGGTGAGATATTCATCTTGAAATGGGGAAAAGATTCTAAAGCAATTCATTAGGAAACAAGGAAAATTGAAAAGCCATATTTCTTAAAAACATGTTAAATATGGGCAGTAGGCTTTGGCTGCAGCTCTACAAAATTCAGATTTATTCCTCATTAAGGAGAACGACATAATCTTTATTTGTTGTCACCTAAGTTGATATACCAGAAGAGTCATTTAATGAATCATAATTAGGTTTTCTTAGATCTAAACCGGAAAGGAAAACAAAATTGCAGAACCTCAATAGTGTGGGCCATAGAAACCCGATATTTTACCCTGCAAATTCTCAAGATTTTGTTCTGTTTGCCAATTGTCATTCTGTCATTCTGTTCTCAATTGCTTTTGCAATGCAAGCAGCAAATTCCAGCCTGATTTTTATTAATGTAATACTTTTACATGGTGATGGCAATCATAGTCAGAACTATGCCTGTAAGACCTGACAAAAGTAAGAAGTCATATTGCATCACACTTGAGATTTATGTAGCTGATAATAACACAGCTACTTGTAAAACAGTGAATGGAAGTAAAGGCATTTCTTACTAGGGTGCCCATAAGGTGGTGATGGCTTTGGGAATCTGGATATTTCTATTCATTTGAAACAGTCAGAAAATATTTCAAACCTTTGAAATAATCTAAAAAACTTGAATTCTTCTTCTAACTAAAATTGTGGGCATCATAAGTCATTGCTTTTCTTAAACTATTGTTTCTTTTGAAACTTTTGTTAAGAAAAAGGAACTGGCACCTGTGTCAGACATCTACTGTTTTATCAATATGTGCTGCTTTGGGATCCTTCTATCTCAGAACAGCAAAGTGAACAGATTCCTTTCTGTGCAATTAGGAACTTCTACAATTCTGCACTCTCCTTCATTTCCTCCACTTAAGCATGTGCTGTTTTGCTGAAAACTTCTCCCTCCTCCAGCCATCTCACCAACAATTTCCTCCAGGCTACAATCTCCTTGTTTCACCTTTCAGCTCCATCTTTAATTTTTTTCTTCCTCATTGGCTTTTTTGCAGTCACACTATTGCTTTTATGAAAAATCTCCTTGGCACATGCCTAGGGTGTGCTTGAACTTTGCATCCTCTCATGTCACTGCGTCATTCCTCTCCGTGTTCTTCCATCTGTACCTTCAGAAATCAATCAGCACCAATTACCCACTACATCTACAGGCAGTTCAGAGCTGCAGTTTTGAAAGAAAAATTGTGGAGGAGTTCAGACTTCAAAGGGGTTCTAATTCTGTTGGATCAATTTGGTCTAAGAACATTGGGGTAACTTACTATTCACTGAAATGAATGTTCCCACCAGTCAATAGCTGAATAACTCAAACCTTGCACAACACATTTCATTTCAAACCAGTAAAATGCCTACTTTGACCTCTCTGGAAAAAGCTAAATAGTATCAACAAAAGCAAGGGAAGGCTGTTAATTTTACTATCATCACTGCTGGCAAGTAAAGCACTGGAGAAATCTAAGGTTTGTGTTCACAATCTGGCATTTTAAAATAATGCAGATGCTATCATGGAAAATTATTTAAATGCTTAATCAGCCTATAGCCCCAAAATAATAAGATACTAAGCCAAGGAATCTTTGGGGTCACATTGATTTGTTTAACAGTTGATGCATTTCATATGATCACAGCAAGCAAACAGAATTGATTTAGAGCAGCTATTTATGGAGATCAGCTCACTAGGAGTTGTAACCATTCAGTCTCCTGGAGGACTGTCTCACGCTGTATTGCTAAATGCAGACTGACGAACTTCTGTGATTACTTACCCTGTTCGTGGCACCAAGGATCAGTACCACTGTGCTTTTCTGGTAAACTTCATGATCCTGCTTCTTTGCTTATTGCCAGCAGATCATAAAGGAGTTTCTTATTGTGGGAAGTCCAGCTTGAATAAGGAGAAATCAAAATTCAGAAGGTGAGGGAACAGAGGAAAGCAAATTTTGAGAAGAGTGAAAGTTTGAGAAGGAGGAGAAAGCAGAGCACTAAAGTACGGTGTTTTTAGCGTGTAATGCTTAGGAACTCAGACATCATTAATAACAGACATCCTTAAAAAGCCATGCAAACTTCTTTCCCTTCGCTCTCTCAGATAATTTTGGAGGTTTTTTGAAAGTTTTGGAAATTGACATGTCATTAAAACAAATGTAAAATACGGAATTTTATAAACAACAGAAAAAGTGTGTCTGGTATACTGTATTATGTTGCCTTTGAAACCCAGCCATAGGGGAGATATTGTAATGGGATGTACTGCTTGTCAAGCTCAGGAAAAGGATAGTGTGCACTTTTCTTGTAAGTTGTGTGCTACACCAGGAAATGCTAAAACATCTAGTAGAAGCATTTAAAAAAAGCATTCTTTGAACTGCAGTTTGCAAAAACAACAGTTGGTGGCACTTTGAAACAATTTTTATTTCTAAATGCTTTTGCTGATTGTAGGTGTGTAGAAGAGTACATTAAAATATTAAATCTCCAGTCTACAGTGATGCAGATTACGGTAACGATACAGAACTTATCAGCTGCCTTCTGCACAGTGCAAAGACAGCTTGCTTAAACTGAATCTGAAGATCTGCATTTGTAGAAACAAGGGAAGATGTTCCAGGAGATTAATTCTTCTTAAAACATGTCATAGAGAAATTACCAGAAGGCAAAGTAATGGCAAGCAGAGAATAGGAAGTCACTGCAAACAGCATGGCTTGCTCTGATCTGCAGAGGCTCCGTAGCCTGAAGCAGTATCACATGTTACTGTGGGCAGCTTACTCTCACTCAGTTTACATTTTGAAGGTTTTTTTGCCATGGCACTGATGTGCATGATATGTAATATGTATATATATTTCCTTTTTAACCAGCACCTGCTTGGTAAACAGGCATTTCCCAGGATTTTATTCCCCAAGGAATGTGAGGGTGAGGAACAGAGATAGACTACCATAGCCATTCCAAAAGAATCAAGCATTTAATCCATGGGATCCTGTCAAACAAGTGCAATCACACGACCTGCACAG
The DNA here is from genome assembly GCA_013400975.1 of Atrichornis clamosus. Lineage (NCBI taxonomy): Eukaryota > Metazoa > Chordata > Aves > Passeriformes > Menuridae > Atrichornis > Atrichornis clamosus. Next base: position 23,617 of record WBMZ01004606.1, on the reverse strand, counting down.
GAGCTGCAACATGTCTGATAGCATGGAGGGAAACCTGGGCATTACTGGAAAAAACTGATGGTTTGAAAGATATTCTCTCTCTGTTGTCACACACCTTGTCAGAATACGTGACATGTAAAGTAGCTGACAAGCAAAACCTCTTCTCAGTGATTGCATACAAGCTTTTATTTCACAGGCCAGTTTCTTTTGAGCCATTTCAGTTCCGGAAAGGGCACATCACCAGTTGGTTACAAAAAAAGCCCTGAATACCAGGATGACTTGCTGCATTAGCTGTGGCCATTTGTTCAAAGGACAGAAAGACCAGGCCACAGCTGCTGCGTGGCAATCTTTACAGCAGGGCCAAAGGCACTTCAGTGCTGTCTATTTTCTCTCTAATTCTTGCATATTGGAAATGAGAAGTCTATGTCAACAGAGGGTAAGAAATCTGAAACCTCTGCTGGGCGCTGCCCCTCCCCATCATCCTGTGGATCAGTTGCAAATGATTCCTGTCTGCCGTCTTGGCCCTGACTATGTTGGTCTTGAGAGTATAATCCGTAAGTGATTCTTACCTAGCTTTCGAAAGGACATGTTTTGCTGTTATTAGTAGTTCTTTATGTTGGCCAGTTTGGGTTCTGTGGCAAACTGTTTACCCCAGCTCCAGACACATTGATGCATTTACAAATATGGTCTTTCCCAGGGATATTTTGCTCCATTCCCATTTGATTCCACAGGGCTGTTTGCACTGAGGAGAGAGCTTGCAATATCCATTATACTAAGGCAAACCTCCTTGTTGTGAACAGTAATGCTGCCTGGCATTCTAAATTTTCCATAATGTGCTGCTAGATTGGGTGTAACTGTGAGCTAAATACTGATTTGAAGTGTGTTGGCTTTCATATACTTCCGTGTACCTCAGCTTTTGCAATGTTCTTGCTTCATCTATATTCATGTGGTGCTTAGGCAGCCCAGAAATACCTGCAAGTTTCGTGCCTTAGTAACTTTCTAAATCCTTGATACCCCCACACTCCCCTACCTGCAGCAGTACACTTCTTTCAGTCTGAGAGCACAGCTCTACTTCAGTTTCAGATAATGTTTTGAGGCTTTTCAAAACAGTTCTCTCCATTGCCTAGTTCAGGAATCTGTACCTGGACCCACAAGAGATGCTTTGCTGATGCTAATGTTGTTCCCTTGTATGCCTGATCTTGTGCTTGCAGAGGGCTCAGGAATCTTTGTTCAGGTATTTTGTATACCTGCCTGCATGGCTAACCAATTTTCACACACTGCTGCTTTCAGTTCAGGTGTGGATGCAAAAATACGTATTTTCTGACTTCTACCTTGCCTGCAGATAGACTTATGATCCACTCTTTATCTTGGCTGCTAACCAAGGTAGTAATTTTGGGCTCAGCAGTTACTATCCTTCATTACATTTCTGACCCACAGGCTTGATTGTTTTTATTATGCTAGATATAATTCTTTTGGTCACATTCTCTCTTTGAGCAGCTGTATCTGTTGTACAGCTGTGTACCTGTTATTAATACTGGTTCTGAAGTGGCTGTAGGTGTAAATCAGTATCCCCTCCAGGGTTTTCTGTCATTATATTAAATGAACTGGATCACGTTCATCCTCCTTTATCCCTTCTTTCTCTTTGTCCTTTCCTCTTGTTACTTCCTCCCTAGGCCAGGTGCCAAAAATGCTGGAGAGGCAGTATCTCAGCTATCAGCTTAAATTGTCAAACTGGCATCTACCTCTTTCATTTCAGGGAGCACTGTGATTGAAATTCCTTTTATTTTAGGCAGTGGTAGTATTTTAAACTCACAACTATGTAAAGAATTGGTGATAACGCTGAACTGCGTCGCTGTGAAGGGGTGGTTACAGACCAAGTGAGGAAATGTTTGCATAAATACTATGTAGGCAGATTCCCACCTAGAAAAAGCTGCCGTTTCTGCCAAAATATTCAGAATCTTTCTGGCATCCACCACAAGACAATTGTCAGACTTTATTGGTCTGATCAGAAAAGGCTTTTACTTTCATTTGGTGCCAGCATATTTCCCTGACAGTGATGTGAAAGGTGACCAGATGTGTTTGTTGGCTGTGGAGATGCCTACGCAGGGAATCTCTTTCCTTCTTCTTTGGCAGAGGTGAGTGGAAGTCTGCAGTTGGTCCCAAGGAGAATGTGTGGACAGCGTGCTCAGCTTTTGTGAACTCTCCAGGCTGCATGGGCTGGCATTAATGCTTAAGCATTGCAGGTGGCAGAATGGATGAGTCCAGGCTTTGCTCTGAAGCCAGAGCTCTGAGACGAGAAACCCATGCCCTGTCCCAGCAGGGGAGGCTCAGCTTGAGCTATGCCTTGTGCTACATTTCTCTCTTTTATCAACAAGGCTAAAAATCAGGGATTTCAGGGACACAAGAATCCCAAATTCCTGTTTAACATTTTGTTAACTAGGTGATAAGTAAAACTCTCACTCTTCATTTATTAAACCAGATAAACTTTATTAACTTGCTGCACGCTTCTCTTTTGTCAGGCTTTAGGATGTAATAGCAGGAGAGAGGACAGAATATAGATTCTACCTTTTCTATATGGACCTGGCTGTGCTTGTTCATGGCTAACTTCCAGATGTGAATGCTCAAACAGCAGGACTGCAGTGGGAGATGTGCTTGCCTTTGTTCCAAAGGTGGAGTATTATAAAGAAAGTAGGACTCCAGTGACACATGCTTCAGTCCTTAACATGTTTTCCTTTGTCAGTTGTTATCAACTAGTCAAGAATGTTCAGGAGCCTGTGGATGAGGCTAAAAGGGAAATGCTGACTGGACACAAAGGTGGGACTGGTTTGTCTCAGGTAACCTAAGCGATGGTTTGCAGTCTGAATTATTGGCAAGGAGAGCAGTGAGGCACAGTGTTATCTAGAAGGGCTTCAGGGAGTGTTTTCTGAAGGCTGAGTGTGGAGTGGCTGACCTTAACAAAGAAGGACTTCTTATGCCATACTAAATGTGTAAATTGAAATTTATTGGACAACAAAAAGTGAAATGTGATATCTATTGATTTGTTACTGGGGAAACGCTGCACAGTATGTCTTATAAGCAGTATAGCAAGTGTCACAAAGGACTATGAATGAGAGGGAAAGCAGAACTATCCTTTGGGAGATGGAGCGTATTGGACAGCTGAGCATCTCTTGCATGGAAAACCTTTTGCACAGAGTCAGCATTGATTGATTTGTTTGGTTTGAGTGTGAAAAGATTTTCTCAACCTTCACATTTTTTGCAGAACTGATATTTAAATTTCTGAGCCAACTCCTTAACTGCTGTATTCTCTGCCTGAAAGTATCTATTTAAACTCTTTGTTGCATCCTCCCAGCAACCTGTTCTAATGCATATCTCCCTGCCCAGGTGATACGAGAGATGTGTTTGCCTTTTGCAGATCCTAGAATAAAATACAGAGCTCTTTCTCCATTTCATCACAAATTCAGCTGCCAAGGCCAGCATCTTCATTACCCCACTTTAGCATGCATGAATGCTAAATCCATTATTTATAGGCAAATTTCTGATGATGACTATTTGTATGTCATTGGTGAAAATTGGCCTATGTTCTCCCTCAGAAATAGACTGGCATTATATAATCTCACCTAACCAGCTATAATACTATCAGTACGTGTATGCAGTGCAGCTCAAAAAAGAAATGAAAACATTTTTATGGAACATTTATTTTCAGGTAGCACCATGTTATGGTTATGAATCTGAAAGTATTAAAAGGTGACTTACAAGGTGATATGTTTTTATCACTTACTCAGTCTTGTCTGTTAATGTTAAGAAAACAAGCCACTAATGATGTGCCAGTAAAATAACACAAAGAAATAATAGCTGATACATACATTAAAAAACCAGAACAGCTTCTTCCAAAATAGAAAACTGTATGGAATGTGTAGACTTAGCCTTAGAAAATATGCTCACATGTCCTGTTGTCTCATCTGCAAAGGATTTCCTACCTGGGGGAGCAGAGGCCCTGTCATTGAGTGCTGCTCACAGAAGTAAAGGGTTAAGTGATGTCCAGTTGTCCCTTGTCTGTCTAAAACCCAAAGAAGCAAACAAACAAGCTATTTGCATAGAAGAAGACTCTTGAAAAAAACCCAAACAAACAATATTATGATATCTGTTAACCTTGCTGAGCCCAAAAGGTCAACAAAAAAATCCCTGAAAAAGCTTCTGGTATGTCTGAGAAAGCACAGGAGACACTGTCAGATTTTTCATTTCACTTGTCTACCTGGGTGAGACAGTCACTCAAGAATGGGATCAATGACTTTCATCAATACCTCACCCAGTATTGTGAAAGGTCATCTATCATTGTCTCCCGGTGCTAGGGTAATTTGCGAACAGACATTCCTTGTGTTGGAGTCATGCCCAGAGGGTTTTAGCAGGAAGGGAATGCCTCTCTGTTGGTCAGGCACAAAATAAAATAGTCCACACTTACTGTTGAAACAGGAATGAGCTGTGACAGGAGTAAAACACAGGCACCAAAGGCCTTGAGGGAAGGGATAAGTGAAAATAATGGCAGAGGAATGGCAGAGTAAGGCAAAGTCTTTGAGCTGCTGTTCCCTGGGGCTGAGAAATGTCTGTAAGGGGCAGCTCATTAGAAGACTGAAGTTGTTCCCAGCACCTAAAGCAATAAGTAGATTTTTTAGAGGAGGTGGTGCCTGATTTCTGAAAATCTGCTCATAGCATAGAGCAGAACATAGACTGTGGGAGCCACAAGCTCCTGACTGCTACTGAAAATGTGGCTTTTGCTTGGCTGTTGACATGGAAGCTAAACCCACCCAAAAGACGGTTTTAGTATGGCTGTTTGCAGTGTGAATCAGTGCATGTTCCTCCTCCATGTCCAATACCAGACCCTGTTGTGTCCTAAATGTGGGAATTACTGATGTCATGAAAGGTTAATAGCTAAAGAAATAATTTCATTTGTAAGTATCCCCAGCTGACAAGCTGTTAATCACATCCCAGGAGAGCTTGCCAGCTTGTATTTTTGAGGATGCAAGGAAATGTTATTGCCTAGTATTTGTTTTATATCACTGTGTAATGAGAATGGGTGTTTTACTATTTTATATAGTGTTCAGATATGAAATATAGGAGTGCCTGTCTTGAAGTGTTCCTCTGGTTTGGAACAAATTTTAGGAAAATGGCATAAATTTATTATATTCCATATATACAGAAAGCTCTGATGTTTGATTAGGTTATTAAATTGATTCATGTGCAAAGGGAAAACAAAATATTTGCAATTGAAGATAAAAAATGAAATTAAATTGAGCTTCAGAGGATGGGATGGATTTCAGGGTTGTGAAATCAGAGCTTAAAATTAAACATTGCATCCTGAATATTTTATTAATAATTTTAATTGCTTTAAGTATAGCATAGCTGGAGTAGTGGTGTTGCTCTTTTGCTTTAGGAACACATTTAATTTCTTGATTGTCTCCTGACAAACATTGTTTTCAGTGAAGTCAACCTGAGAATATCAAGGAGGAATCTAAAATAGTGCAGTCACTTTCATGAAATGCCATGAAATGTTTAGAAGCTGTACTGTGTGCAAGTACATTCACCTGACTGTCACCAGGATGTAGATGCACCACAGGATAGATAATGAAACTGTTTGAGTTGCCCAGTTTCCAAAATCCTCATTAAATATTTATTCTGTAAACTGGAGAAATCTTCTGTGATGCACCTTATGTGATGGTGCCACGCTCCAAATTCAGAATATATGACAATGAATTATTGACCATTCTTGATCACCCTGAATATTGAAATACAGCTCATAGGGCTTACATGTGCTCAAATATCTTCAACTAGTGTGAGGTACTACCGAAGCAATGCCAACTCTTCTGCACAGGTTGCAAGAATTACATCTTTCTTTACATTCATTATGGGTAAATAAAGCCATGATATCTTGCAAATAAAGAATTATGGTGGCAAATCCATCAGCTGAATCCTTGGCTCACAGACATAACTGTATTCCAACAATAATATAAGCTGAGCTGGACTTATTTCTGTTCAAAAGTTACAAATAAAAAATAGATGTAAAAGAAAGCAGATAATGGAAACATACCTTGTACATCCTCCTTTAGGTCAGTGTGAGGGTGAATATGCTATAGCAAATGGACTGTGAATGTTGCTCTCTTAAGTTCTTAAATACATTAGATTCATAAGTACGTTAGGCCTATAAGTGAGTTACTGTTGTGCTATAGTACATTCTATAAGAATCTTCTCTTCTGTCAGTTAAGTGCTGTTAAAACCTTTAAGCCTAAACTGTTGGTCAAGTCCAGGACTAAGCTTGGCAAAGGTTCCAGTCTGAATCTTATGACCCAACAGGAGGGTCTCCCTTATTCCTTTCTATCCTTACCCTTTCCCATCCTTACCCTTTTTCCATCCCCAGCCTCCACATAAACCATTTTAGGTTGATTTTAGGTTTTGATTGATTGATTGATTTTAGTCTGATAATTTTAGTCTGATTGTTCTCTGTGTGCTTTAACTATCAGTAAGTAATAGAGTGAACTTTGCCAATTTACTTTGTCATGCTTTCACTTTTCTATTAAACCTGCTTTTGCCAATACCTTTGCTGGTGATTCTTTAAGAACTTGAAACACTCATTCACAACAGTCTTGAAATCCCACATGGTTCTTCCAAATAGAAGTTCTTTACAATGCAGCTGTTAAAGTCTTTTCAGGATAAATGAACGGAAGCCTGAGTCTACATCCCAGTCCTAGTCCAAGATGCCAACTCAAGTGAACATTGTTAATCTCTTATTTTGTCAATATGCATCTACTAAAACATGAAAGTCAATTTTAAAAATAAGAATCAGGTTCTCTCCAAAACTGAATAGGTAATCCCAAATTGATGTTTGAATAATTCATCAACTTTAAAAAGAAATTTATTAAATACTTCAAGATATAGAAAATCCTTATGTGCCATAAATTTAAATCTCCTAAGAAAATTTGCAACAAATATAATATAATTCTTAAGAAAATTCTTCACCATTGCACCAACATGTTGTCCAAGAGGATTTTGTTTGACGAAGTTAGAGGTAAGAACTTTTTATTTAATCATGAAAAATTTATTGCAACATTAACTACAAAGAGCCCATTCCTACTCCATAACCATTAAAATGCAGGAAGTCACCTATTCAATAATGCAGAATTGTTGTGTATTAAAAATTTAAATCTATAAATATTAATAGAACACAGGTCAGTCCCTTAACGAACAGAGGTAGTTGTACACGCGGCTGTTGTTGTAAACCTTAAGGGTTGCACATTAGTTATGACATAGAGAAAACCAGAAATGTTAAAAAGCCGTTGTCCAAAATAGGAAGTTTTTTCCTTTTTTCAGATGAAAGACAAGGACAGTAAATCCTATACTAATCCTAGTGTCTGTGCTTGTCCTTTGGGAAGGAAAGGTTCATATTTCAATCTAACAAGTCAACGTGTTGAAGTCAGCTTTACAGGGGCATGGTGTAAAGGTGTTTATAAGTTACAGCAGACAAAGCCACCTTCTGCAGCCTCTCTCCTTTACACCACTTTGGCTGTATCAAGAGGTCAGAAGCATGATATCGCTTTCCAAGGGACTGAAAAGACCCGGGCCAGTGTATGTCAAATGTATCCAACATCAACAGAGAAGTGATTGCCATGAAGAAAGCTGACAGGTTAATCACAGTCTGGATATTGATATCCCCAGGAATCGGGAAGCTGAGTAGGTTGTTAGAGGGCTTTCAGTAATGCCCATCAGCATAAAGCAACCTTGAAGTACTGGAAAGCTACATCTAGCTCCTCAGCAGTGACTCCTCTTAGATGTGTCAGCTCTTGTAGTAGATATCTGTGGCCCTTTGCAGCCTAAACCAAATTGACGTCCCTCGAGCACACTCCAGCTCAGCCAGGGTAGCTAGTTAGCTACTCGCGTGAGTGGTGGCCTGCATCAAAAACAGGGACGTGACCTGACAGCAGAGAGAGCTGGGACAGCGTGCACAGCACAGGTCTGTCCAGGCTGTGTCGAGAGAAACCTGTTTCCTTCTTCACTTGCAGCTCTCCCAGTCAGCTGCTCTGGGAAACCACTGGGACATGGCCATATTGTTACACAGCCTTTTCTGTGTTGGCCACGCTGATGACACTTTGTAATACTGCAGATGGAGGAGGAAACCAGTGTCTGCTGCGTGCAGCTGAAGGGTGAGCTGTGGGTGGCTGACTGTCCTCTCCAGCTCCTGGGGACAGGTCTCCTGTCTGAGGCTGAGGTCAGGGGCACCGGGAATCCTACCATGTTCCTGTGCCCACAGCTGTGCCATGGTGCCTTGCTCTTAATCCTGATTTTCATTCCCCTGAGGTAACAGTGACCTCAAGCCTGTCTGCTGCTTGGATTAGGAGCTTGTGAAGGTGCCCTGGAATGTACACTGGAATGGACTGCAGAAAGGGGTCAGATCTCATGTTCTTCTTTGACCACCTTTCCCTCTGCCACTGTCAGAAACAGAGATATGAATAGACAGACCACTGGTCTGTCCAAGGAAGGCATGTCTTATGTCCCTATTTCCATCCCTGGCCTGATCCAAGACATCCCTCCCCCAGCTTTGTGAAATAGAAATGCAAAAATGGGAGCATCTGGCTACAGTTGCCCTATTTGGGAAAGGTCTCCTGAGTATCCAGTGTCTGCCTGACTTTCTCAGAAAGTGCACCAACAGAATTGCTTCTGGATGAAAACACTAAATGGAGATAAAAGAAAGGAAAGAATTAAAGCATCTTTGCCACAGCCATAGGAAGACTTCAAACAACTTGAGAGTTTGTCCACATTTGGTGGTATTTGGGACTGGATGCTAGATTCGGCAAGGCTACAAATCCATGTTGTGAAGGACGGGGAACCTCCTGAAAATCTTGGAGAAGCAGGAAAAATATTATCCTTGTGATATCCTTGTTAAGGAAGGATATGAGGAGCACACAGACATCTTGGAGAGAGCAATCTCTGTTCTCTGAGTCAAGGCAGACAGCATAGGCCACGAGTCAAGACCCACTGAAAAAAAAAGGAAGGAGTCTCAGGTAGGTGCATTTTTTCATTGTTTTTATCTTTTTTCTTTTTTGCTTACAAACTGTCAGTTCTTCCTCCCTCAGGTAAAGCAGTAAGAAACTGCAGGCTAGAGCATAGGAATAATTCTCCAACGAGCTACAGAGAAAGCTGGTCTTCTCACATGAGTTCTCCTTTGGCACCATCAGGAAAGCACGTCTGTTTTCACTATGTCTCACAATGACCGTGCTGAGCACTTCACACTGCTCCACAGGGTGCTCCTCCAGCCCCGCTCCCTGATGAAGCCATCAGCACCTGAGGCCAGAGGACCCACGCCGTGGCCTCTCTGCTTCAAAGCATGATTTAATACCAGGGATTAATTCAATTTTAGACCAATGACAGTCATAAATACTTCCACATGATCAGTGGAATGAGGAAAACACAAACTTGATGGAGACAACATTTCAGTTAATGAAATGTTTTGAACTTAAAAATAGTGGTTTGAAATTAAATGTTTGTTAGTCAATCTGGGCCTGTTTAGAAATACTGCATTTAGTTATTTGCGTCTGAAAGTGAAAAGCAATTTCCTAGCTGTGTGTTTGTCCTAAACATCTTCATCTGCATTTCTAAGGGCTCTTGATATGCTACTTTGTTGAATGCTCCCTGCTTTTAATGATGTGACAGCTCTGGAAAAGATTGATGGCAGCTATTAATATATCGGAGAACATACACGTCCCATCTGTACATCTGACTGTTTCAGAATAGAAATGGAATAGATTTGGCCACATAGAAATAGAGTAGATCTGCCGCAGCTAGTGCCAGATCTCCAGTCTTCTGAAATTTTGCCCCTCTTAGGATGACTATTTCTATCCTGTTGTGACATTTATCCCATTTCTGATTCCAATTTTTTGAACTCTGCAACACCAAAGCCAAATATGGCACATGAGTTGTTCTAACTTGCACCTTGGCAGGAGAAGGAATTCAGGATGTAGCAGTAGTTAATAATTTTGAAATACGAGGTTAAGTAGTCTGAGGTTAGAGAGGAACAAAACAGCAAAGCATTTCTCATTGATTTGATACAGACAAGCCAACTGCATTTATTTGTAACCAGCATCTGTGTAATAAAAGATATAAAACAACATTAAAACCTGTTCTTTTGTATGTTTCACCCTGGGTTGCTCCCACAACTTCTCAGTTTATTCCACTTCACTATTCATTTTCACACACTCGGGTTCATACTCTCATGTAATTGCACTTGATTAACATCACTGCCATTTTTTGCTTCTTTGTCATCTCTTTAATTTGCTGCTAGACTTTTTGTTCTTTCATCAGGTAATTGGATCCTTCCTTTTTTTCTCAATTTACAAGTCTTTTAGAAACACTGAACCTGGTTGTTCCTTATTCCTCATTTCTTGCTGTCACTTTCTTTATTTTTTCTTCCTGTTTCTCCTCTTCATGACACATTGTGGGTTTTAGATACTAATATGTTTGTCGTATGTGTATTGTTGGACAATTATCATTGAGAAATTCAACTTTATCATTCTGTGTGCCCTCACACAGAGTGTGAGCCTGGAAGCAAGGAGGATGTGGCTTTCCATTTATGGGTGTTGCTTTATTGCCAGAAATTCCCTCATGTCTGCAAAGCAGACAGATATGTTTAGTGTTGTCTCCCTAGAGAAACTCTGAGAGTATCATCTGGGGAACCAAATTCCCTGCTAGCAAAACCAGTGAGATTGCTCCAGGGAAAAATGTGATCTAGTGTCTGCGTGGTCCTGCAAAAGTACACATTTTTACATTCTCAGTATTTCTCCTTCCAGAAGAATACATGCCATCTAACAAACACCAGACTATCACTCTGTTGGGGCTACTTGATGGCTTCAGTGATGAAAGTACAAAACTCGTGATGAATCTGAGGAGTTTTATTCTTTTGCCCCTTATGAAGGTTTCTGCGATATTGTCTCTTAGCTAAGGGCAAACAGTTTTCTCAGTGTATGCCGAAACACCAAAACACAGCCTAACACAAAGGAGAACATTTAGAGAGATAAGCTCAGCCTCCAGTTCTAAGTAGACTGGTTAGTGACAGCCACACATTGTATTGACCCTTTTGTGTGGCTTTTGCTTCTGAGCTGGCATGGCCTGTCCTCAGCATCTGCCCTGTCTTTGCAGGGTAACTGGGCATAGTTAAACCATGCCTGGGGTTTAACAAGCTCCAGTTGTGTATTTCACTGGAAAGCAAATCTTCATTTTAAAAGTCTGGATCTACAGTGACAGCAAGAAGCAAAATGAACACACATTATGTATTATATAGGGTTATAAATACTAAAACATTTTATTTGGAAGACAAGATATGCTTACCTATGTGTCCTAGATACAGAGGCATAAATGCTGAAACTTTTGCACTTGAACATGTATCACAGCAACAAAGTGGAAATTCTGTGTGAGGAACATCAGTAGGTTTACTGTATAATAGTTTTTATTCAAAATTTATCTACAGTCTTCCATAGCATTCACAGTGATTTAGAGAATTCCATTTATATGCTTTTTACAATTTACACTATTTGTTGCAAGCACTGAAAGTTGACTGGAAACTATTAACACCTGTTTATCAGAGTATTTTGTGCAGAAGTCTTGAGAGTCAGGCAGTAGCTAATGCTTTTGGAAGATATATATATCTATATTCATAGCAATTCCTCAAGCAATATTCAGAGTTGATTCAAACAAGAGAGAGAAATTATTTCTTCTCTTTGTCATTTACCATGAACAAAAGAGTCAATTGTATAAGATGCAGCTACCAAGGCTTATATGACCAGCATTGTTGATAATAAATGAAAAGGGGGGAAAAAATCCAGGTTGCCATCCATCTGCAAAAGCATTTGTTTAAAATGGTTAAATATTAAACCATCGAAACAATTTTGGCATTAGAAAAAAGTCCCAAGGAGACAAAAAGAAAAAAAAAGGTAGTATAAAGCCTGACAAAACCAGATTGTTCCTTCCCTTCATATCTGAAAGTAACATTCCAGCTATAGATCTATACTGTCAGGAAGAGGTGAGACTTTAGAAAAAAAACCCATGCAGATTCTCAAGTACATTTCTTTTTTAATACTATGGACAAAGTGGTATTACATTTCAGTAAGCCAAACATTACAGTTTTGTCATGTCATATATACAATATAGTAGTTGAGGTTTTCTAAATAAAATTATCAGTTTACAATTAGAGAAAGTTTTGCAATTAGGTGGCAGATTGACTAAGCCAATGAATGTATACTCTTGCAACAATGCTGATGATGTTCAAGCCAGTAATTAGATATTAGATCAGCAAAGCAGGATCCATGGCACATGTTTTTTGTATGTGTGTGTATGGGCCACAGATGCACTCTTATATATCATGCACTTTGTTCCCTCAAACTGTGAATTAGCTGCTGTTCTTAGAGGCAGTATATCAGATTGCCTGAAGAAGGATATAAGAGGTTTTTCATTACAGAAATCACCTATACTCCTGTTTTCTCAGGGGGAAAACCAAACTGTGGTGCACAATGCTACAAGAAACTATATATTTTGTGCTGGCTTCTAGAACTGGCTGGGTCATACCTTTACTAAGCAGGGCACTGCTGGTTCTTGAGTACAGCTGGAATATGTATAGTTTGGTATTTAGTTATGTGGGACTAACACCAAATTGTGCTTCCTGAGCTGACTGAAGGACATACATGTAAGAGACTAAGAAAGTTTAGTTCAATGTGATGCAACATTGTCCTCATTGCCCAGCTCTTGTCTCAGCTATAGTACTCACACCACAGTGTGATAACTGTTAGTGTGGTCTGGCATAATCTGTGCCACTATTGTAAATTCTTTGTTTTTCTGTGTATTGCCTTGAGAAATTTAATGGATAATTGCATATTAGATTTTATGCCTGTGGTTCATATAATTTTGTCTCTCCAGCTTAGCCACAAATACACTTAAGTTTCTGCATGTTATCATAGATTAAAATGTCACTATGAGCAATTCTACCACTATCTCAGATCTTATGAATGTATTCCTGTTAGCCTGTTAAATAACTCTTATAAAAGATTGTGTAAATAATAACTGGCATACATTAATTCAAATTTTTAGGGATGTATTACCATGAATAAAACCCCTCAGGAACACATCTCCCTGCTGTTGTGTTCATGATTCTTTAATTTCAATGACTTCTTATCTAAAAATTCAGGACAAAAGGGCTTAACTGAAGACATTTTAAATTGCTTGAAAGTCTAACCAATTTCAAAATGCTTAGAACTGGCCTTGGTAGTCACCTCTAATACTGTCACAGATTCATAGAAAATCAGAGCAGGACAATCCTTCATGGAGTTGTTTAGTGATTTAAACAGAATCTGGAGCTGTCACTGAGCTCAATGACAATAAATCACATCTCAGGAAATATAGTTACTGATCCTTAAAAACTGCTCATTATAAATATATTTTTAGGGGTTTGGGGGTTTTTGTTCAACAGAAAGAGATATTTCTCATTTTTCATTTTTTACACTTCCTGTACTACACAGTGGATGCAGTGTTCTTCCAGATGCCAGGTTCTTCCAGTCAAAACTACCCTTCTAGCCAGCTCTAATCTTTCAGGGTACCCCAGGATTACAGCAGAGCTCTGCTTCTCACAGCATTCTTTTACTCCCCCAAGCTTAGTCCAGTCTGTGAACATGATGTTTTGCTCATGTTTATGCCTGAGTGAGGAGCCCATCCACTTGACAGATGTGCTAATGAGGGGAAAAAATGGAACAATACTGATCAGTGAGAAAAATGTCAGCTTTGGGAGCTTAGTGATTCCTCTTGGTTTTTTTCTGTGTATTTTCTTCTTCTTTGGAGAACAAAAATTTTTTTCTTGTTGGGTAATCTACCTTGGAGTTTAAACTTACCATAAAGCAGATTGGCTTTCAAGTGTACACTGTCATTGCTTTAATTCCCTCTTGCCATTCCAGTGACATGTTTACTTGCCTCTGAAGTATCATTGCAAGCTCTCTTGAAGGTTTTTGTTAAGCCTGTTCTCTGCTTAATGCATTGCTAGTCCTTGCTCTGGAGTGCAGCTGCTGCTTTCTGCTTTGAACTTCTCTGGCTTTGTAAAATTCTACCAACCCTTTCAGGCATTGGCTGGGGGAGAATCAAGAGTGACAGATCAAGCATTGAGACCGTTCTGCAGTGTGCTAGGACACCCTGTTCAGGCTTGCAGAAGTCTGTGAAAATCCATAATCATACATAATTTAGAAACTTCTGGTTGCTAATCCTAATTTAAGATGGTAAAGAGTTCCTAATGAAGGAGAAACCAGAAACTCTTCCATGGAAAATGCTCTACTTAAGAGTGCAGAAAACATGATGTATGGCAGTACTGCTCTCCTCTTATGAAATTTTTTTGCCCAGCATAGGTGGCAGTTTCTCTGCTTGTGCTGGATTTATTGCTAGCTGTGAATCCATCAGAAAGACTGTGCCAGTAGCTGCTAATTGCACACTGGTTTCATGTTGTCAGGTTTTGATGGACATTGCACACTGAAGTCACCTTCCAATCTGACTGAAGTCTCACAGCCAAGCCCAGATGGAATGGGGTTTGTGTCCTCTGCATTAAATTTTAGAGCATATCTGTAGAAACTTTGGATGATGTATGATGAACTGCAGGACTTCCATTTTGTTGGAAAGTTCTCCTTGTTTGTAGGACTCCCTGCATTGGCATAAAGGATGTTGAATACCCTTTAGTTGCTATTTCTCCTAGCATCATTAGTTACACCTTTGCAGTTTCTTCAGCTTACTCTTGAACTCGATCCATCAAATTCAGGAGTTCATAAGTACATATCTGCCTTAAGAAAATGTACAGAAAACGCTACGCTGTCATTTTTTTCATTATCTAAATGCCAAATATACATCTTTTGGTGATATCTCAGAAAAGCCACATACAAATTTCAGCTACAGTAATGATCAGAGGCTGAAGTACATCTCCTATGAAGACAGGCTGAGACAGTTGGAGCTGTTCAGCCAGGAGAAGGAAGGATTCTAGGGAGACCTCACTGCAGTCCTCCAGTAACTAAAGTGGAAGTGCAAGAAAGCTGGAAAGGTACTTTTCACAAGGACATGGAGTGATAGAAAAAGGGGGAATGGCTTTAAACTGAAAGAGGTCCAATTTAGATTAGATATCAGGAATAAATTCTTTACTGTGAGGATGGTGAGGCACTGGAAGAGGTTACTCAGGGAAGTTGTGGATGCCCCAACCCTGGGATTGTTCAAGGCCAGGTTGGATGGGGTTTTGAGCAACCCGGTCTAGTGGAAAGTGTTCCTGCCCATGGTGGGGGTTTAGAACTAGATGGTCTTTGAGGTTCCTTCCAATCCAAACTCTTCTATGATTCTATGATTCCATGATTCTAATTTATTGTTTCAGAGATGTATAGCATTAAAGATACAAAAGTATATTTGGCTTGTGATAAATCTTTTGGCATAGTCATCCAGAGCTCATACATTTTCGACTCATGCTACATTTGTTGACATTGTTCCTGGCTTCTAAATAATTTGCTTTCATTTCCAAATACAGCCTCATTTTAAGTATATAGTTGAATGAAAATACAGGTATGTGCAGTTAGAGCCTGTTAACTGATCACATTCCTTCAGGAAAGGATAACTAGCATTTTATCACTGAAATTTTAAAGGAAATACCTGAGTAAGCATTTACCAGTAGAAAAATGCCATTTTCATTAGTGCATGGAGTGAAAGGATTTGGGAGGTTTGGGTTATTTTTAGAGGGGGGCTAGCCAGGTGCTGCTGCATATAATGGTTGCCTGGTAACACATCTAGGATTACAAGATAGCAGGGTCATTGATGTGGGCTTATTTCATCAGTTATAGAGAAAAGAAAGAAAAAACCACCCAAACCCGCTCCAGGAAACTGTTCCTTGGCAAGTTCTGCTTTTCAGTGTTTTGTGAGCAATTCAGTAATGCCAAGTTTTCAGAAATATGTGCTCTAGAAATGAAAGATCAGAATAGAGGCTTGTTAGTCATTGCCTTTGTTGTATCAATAAGAAAGCCATTTTTGCCTTTGGGCTTGGATTAGGTTTATTTTCACTTGCCTTGTGTGTCAGTTTATAAATACACAAGAAGCTTTACACAATTCTCTGTATGCTCTTCTGCTTTAATAAATATTTGTTGATATTTTGATTGTAATATCTTTGGAGCTGATCCTAAGAGGATAACTGATACTGAAAGCAAAAACTATTTAGTAAGACCACTTATGTATTCAGCTACTACCTCTCATCATTAAGAGTGGCAGATTAGGTTCTACATAGCTGCCGTCTGGTGAGCTTTTGTACACATGTGTACTTAAAGCTACATTTAGGTATTCACATGCTGAAAAAATACCCTAGTTGGCACAGGCATTGAGTACTTACAATGAACATTGTTTGTCATGGGCATTTTTGATCCTCAGAAAGCCTTGGACTGGGCAGCATTAAACAATTTTGGCATCAAAATATGCTTGAAATTATTGATTAACAAATTCAGTTGTCACTGCCATACTCTTAAGACCCCTTTTTTGTTGCTCTGAATACATCCTACCTTTCTGCCAAAACACTTCTGCCAAACTGGGGACAGTTACAGAAGTTGCCTTACAAGTGGTTTCTCACAGGTACAACCTTTTCCTTTGAAGTCTATTCAACTTTCCCAAAATCTTTTAGTTCACTCAGGTATCAGGAACTCATCATACATCATATCTAGTTTTGTTGGTTTTGTTTCTTGGAAGCTTTGGTGTAAACACAAACCAAGAACGACTGATGATGAAACACACTGGCTCTTGAGTTTCTTGTGCAGTAATATTAATATTCCTGGATTTTGCATGTGTGGACACAGCCTGTGACCTCACAGCTGTGGCTGCGCTGAAGCAAAGCACAGTGAATCATAAAGGACCTTCTCATAGATTTGGCCAGGGGAGGGATAAATTCTCTTTCATTACCTTCTGGACTCTCTTCATAAGGAACTGAGGGACAGTCAAACTCGGGAGTATTACCCTCTAGTGAAACTTACTCAAACAGCCAGAAGACTCAGCCTGCCAAAGAAGGATATGTTGTCCCAGGCACAGGCCTTATAATTTTTCTCATTTCAGGAAGGTGGAGGGGAGTGTGGGGAGAGAAATTACTTTTTTTCCTGATCTATCCTTTCCTGATCTATCCTCTATCAATACATTCTTCTGTACCTCTTTGGTGTTCATAGAATCATTTAGGTTGGTAAAGACCTCCAAGATCATCAAACAACATCATGTCAACTAAACCACAGCACCAAATGCCATGTCCAGTCACTTCTTGAACACCTTCAGGAAAGGTGACTCCACCGCTTCCCTGGACAGTCCAGTCCAATGCCTGACCCCCATTTCAGTAAAGAAATTCTTCCTGATGTTCAACCTGAACCTCCCCTGGCACAGCTTGAGGCTGCGTCCTCTTGTCCTCTCGCTGGTTGCCTGGGAGAAGAGACCAACCCCCACCTGGCTACACTCTCCTTTCAGGGAGTTGTAGACAGTGATAAGGTCATACCTGAGCCTCTTTTTCTTCAGGCTAAACACCCCCAGCTCCCTCAGCCACTCCTCATAGGACTTAGCTCTCGAGACCCTTCACCAACTCTGTTGCCCTTCTCTGGATCTGCTCCAGCACCTCAATGTCTTTCTTGAAGTGAGGGGCCCAAGTACAAGGGGACAATCTCTTCCCTGATCCTGCTGGCCACACTATTGCTGATACAATTCAGGATGCCACTGGCCTTGGCTGCCTGAGCACACTCTGGTTCATGTTCAGCAGCTGTCAACCAGCACCTACAGATCCTTTTCCACCAGGCAGCTTTCCAGCCACTCTGCCCCAGCCTGTAGTGCTGCAGGGGGTTGTGACCCAAGTACAGGAACCTGCAGCAATTCACCTTACTGGACCTCATGCAGTTGGCTCCATCCCATTGATCCAGCCTGTCCAGGTCCCTCTGCAGAGCCTTCCTGCCCTCCAGCAGATCAACACTCCCATCCAACTTTGTCATCTGCGAACTCACTGAGGGTGCACTCGACCCCTCGTCCAGATCATTGATAAAGATATTTAATAGGACTGGCCCCAGTCCCGAGCCTTTGGAACCCCACTAGTGACCAACCACCAACTGGATGTAGCTCCTTTCACCACCACCCTTTGGGCCTGGCCACCCAGGTAGTTTTTAACCCATCAAAAAATGCACTTGTCCAAGCCATGGGCTGCCGGCTTCTCTGGGAGGATGCTCTGTATTGAAGGCTTTACTGAAGTCCAGGTAGACTACATCCACAGCCTTTTGCTCATCCACTAGACAGGTCACCAGATCATAAAAGGAGATCAGGTTGGTCAGGCAGGACCTTCCTTTCCAAGGTTCCTTGACTCCACTGGAAGATGTTTATATCATCAGTAGTTTGCCATGTCTGCTTGGAAGTATTTCAACATCATATATGGAATGTAAAAACAAGTTCTGGTGGAAAGGAAAAGGAATGAAATGGAAGAAACACTGATACCAGCTATTTTCTAGCACACCAGTCCTACTTCTCTTTCATCTCTGTAAGTGGTCACCTGCATTCTCCCTGAGAAGCAGAACCTCCTCCCACTCAGCCTTTCCTCACAAGACAAATCTTGATCCTTATGCACCTCTCGTGTTTGTGCCACGTTTTGATCTATATGAAATTGAAGCTTTTGATAGACAATATTTTATCAATATGAATAGGTAAATATGAAAATTCTACCTTCATTACAAAAATGAAGCAATTAAAACATTTCTTCATCCAATTATCATCATTCCATCAGTGCAGGTTTTCTATATTGGAAGCTTTGTGTTTTGTACTTGTGGTTTCTGCTAACAAAAAGTCTTTACTTTTTAAATTTGCTTTGATTTTTTTTTCTAACCAGCACCCTTTAAGTTCTCATTCCTAATACTGTTATCTAATTAAAATAAATAGGAGAATCTCTTTCCTGCTTTCCATCTCCATGGAAAATAAAAATAAAAATAAAGTTTTTCTCTTGAGTATTCCAATTCTTTTAATTACTGTCTCAAATTTTATTTAGTTTTTGTTGTTGTTGTTGTTGCTTAAAGTAATTTTGCTTGCCAGCAATTAGAGATAGGTGTGGTGCAATAAACACTGGGGGAAACCTCAGCAGAATTGTTTCCATGGTGTTTAGTCAGATCTGCATAACTGTTGCTTAGTGAGGAAAATAAGACAAGGGTACTCAGAGCAGCAAAACAAAGGTCAGTTGAAGTTCTGCGTTTCAAACTGGCCACACTTCCCAGCCAACCTGCTGATGTCTTGTGCCACAGCATGGATGGGGTATTTTACGAAAGTGAATTTGTTCAAAATTCTGAGTCTGAATGCCAGATTACTATATTATTCTGTTTCCTTTTTATTTTGATAGTTATAAAGAATAAAATATGCTGAAAGCATGATTTATGAAGGGGTAGATCTAAAGAACTGCCTCCTTCAAAGCACACCTTTCTTCTCTCAGCTCACTGTGGCATGCAGGAGGATTTCACTGTTCCCTGAAAAAGCATCCCTGAGCCTCTTCGCTACTGCTCCAAAGCTGCAGAGTCACCCAGAAGCTGGAGGCTGGGTACACCTTGTCCTGGAGCTGCAGCTCAATTGAAACTAATGAAATGTGTTACAATTCCTTAAAGCTAGAAATACTATTTCTTGCCTCTCCTACCCAAGGGAAGAAGGTAAGAGGGAAATCTCGCTTCAGGGTAATCTGCATGTGGGACAGGTTCACTTATAAAACTATACAAGAAATAAAATTTGGGGGTTTTTTGGATGAACTTGCAACTGAACATCAAGCTGTATTTATATAGGTTAGCCTTGTATTTAGGAGTTCCCACAAAACAAACTGGAATATCCCTCAGAAATTAAGCTTGAACTTTTCCTCTCAAACAAAAAATTCTGCCAAAGAGAAGCGAATCATGTGCTGCTCCTGCATTGACCATAAGCAAAATATGACAGACCAGAAGCCTTCCCCACATTTGCATGGGGATCAATGCCTGATCCGTGATTCCACCTGGGAGCTTCAGAAGTCCACGGCTCACCCTTGTTGCCATGTCCCTTGCAGCCGTGGCTCACAGAAAGGCAAGTGCTGCCTGCACCACACCTATGGGGCAACTGAGTCAAAGGACAGGGGATGGACAGCCCAGTCCTGTCCTGTCCCATGTGAATGAAAGAATATGTTTTTGCAGCAAATGGCTGCTTCTGGGCACACTTGCCTCTGCCTGTTCACCACCCTCCCTCAGCAGAGCACCTACAGCAGCACTGCCCAAGTGTTGCCCAGTCCTGGCTCTCCCCAGGCTCTTCCCCACGTAGCTGTGGTTTTATCTGTTGCATTACCAGTCCCTGTTAACTCCATCTCCTGTATACACAGTCCTTCATTTCACTGTCAAGCTAGCAAAAATAATTTTTTATGTGTTAAACCAACTTTTGCCCACAAGCTCTCCATTAAATCCATCAAATCTATTTTGGTCTTATTTCTGCCATCAGTTCTGCCACATTTTGTGCCAGCTCAGACCAATAAGCTAAATTATTAAAGCTTGGAGCCTTACTCAGATAATATGGGCACTTTCTGAGCAGCATAGGACAAAGGTTAACATCTGAACGAGCAGTGGAAAATGAAGCACAGAAGGGATGTAGCATAAAGATATTTTGTAGCCAGTCCTAGCATTAATGTACTTACTATATTTTCCATGCCATTTACACTATCTTTCTCCCAGTTAATTTTTTAATCTAAATCTGAGGACTCAGGCTGGGGAGAAGAACTGCTTTTCTGGAAAAGGGGAGGCTATTTTAAATATTTGAGAATTGAAGTAGAAATAGTAGAAATGAGGAGAGGGAAGACTTGGTCTGGGACAAGGAATGTGTTTCATTTTACTTTTCTTGCACTATAAAATGAGTGTAAAATGATCAAGAATTGGGTAAGCAGTTTTAGTTTAGAATTATCCCAAAGTTCTACACAAATGCAGATGGGTTTGTTTTCAGGAGAAGCTTCATTTTCCACTGAAGAATTATACCAGAAAATAAGAACTAAAGGCTGGATTTACTCCTCCTAAATGAAGGAGTTATATATATACCATATATATATATACACCATATATAAACTATAAATTAAGGAGTCAATATATACCATACCATAGCAAGAAAAGAAACTTTCAGCCACTGGTGTGCCTTTCCAGCCCATGACATCCAGAGTAGGGACCCTAACCCTACCTGCATTCCCCAAGATCTCTGGTATTTGTTTGATTCCCCCTGATGTGAGGAGTATGACTGTCTGCATAAAAAGATCTCACCTCATCCTGATCTTTGTGCCAGCTGGGGAGGGAATAAGCAAGAATGAGTTGAGTGTAATAAACATTGAGGTTGTTTTTTTTTTTAATGGACAAGTGTGGGGATAAACTAAACTGAACTGTTAGGGTTTTAGGGAGAGAGGTTAAAAAGGAAATTAGCCCTGTGATTGTCTGCAAGAGTTTGTCAGCTGGTCACACTCTGTATGGAATGCTGGCAGTGAGACAACCTAGGGGCAGGAGGTAGTGTGTATGCTAGTATTGCAAAGTTCGTGGGGGATGCAAGATCTACTCAAAATATACAAGATCAGCTCTGTGTAAAAAAGTGTCAGAGTGCAACATTTCATGATTATCTGCGGGTTCCCTGCCATCATACTTCTGCATGGTCCAAGTTTGGTTTCTTCCCCCTCTTCACCTTCAGGGAATTTCCCAAAGAGGCAGTTATTTCATAAGCAATCATAATGGGGACTCATCATATTTCACATGCTCTGCATGGTGCTTTCTACTTTAGGGACAATGATTACGTGTTCATCAGAAGACAAAATGCCACCTACTTTATAAAAAAATTCAGGTTTCCTTAGGAGTCTGGATTCAATATTTATGGATTGTCACATTTTATTTGTTTACAAAACATATTTCTGCTCCACAATCTGTGTAAGAAACATGAAAGGAAGAGCACCCTTATTTGTAATATTAAATTCCTTTTATCTTCCTCACCACCAGTCTTCACCTGGATAAGACAAGGTAGGTTAGGAGGTCTCTGAAAAGCCTAGAATTCTCAACTTTCTTACTACAGACTTTTGAGTCTCTTTCTAATCTTTTTTATTACTCCCATCTGCACCCTTAGAATAACTATATTTTGAGATAAGCTAACCTGGGAACAGTATTCCTAGCACAGCAGATGTATCTTGATTTATAATGGGCTTATGATCTTTTCATTCTTCATAACAGCCTTTTGTAGCCTAATATTTACTTTCTGATTCTCATCTCTGTTGTGCAGTGATCCTTAGAGAGCTGTGATTAATAATTTGCAACTGCATCCAGAGTTATTGTTGCATTGAATTTCTTACTGCCACCTCACCACACTGCCTATTTCCCCATACTAGTCCTAGTTTGGACTGGGTTTGCTTGACCTATATAATTTTGCTATCTTGCTGTTTATCACCCTCCCCAGAACCACTACACATACGCAACCGTACAAATCTTATGAATATATTTGTTGTACCTCAGCAGTCATCTTTTTTAGACAGTTTCTAGTCCATGTCAACAAATTGCCTCTCACCTTGATCCTCCTGAATCTCATTATCAATGTCAGCAATATTATTAAAGGCAGTTTCAAAATCTAAATAGTTAACATCAATTAATTTTCTTCTGTTATAAAATATTTTCCTGGCTTTTTGAAAGACTGCTAAATAGATAAGAAGACATGATCTGCCTTCTATCATACCTACCTTTACTGAGGCATGTGGTCATGAAGCTTTAAAGGACATACATTATCTCTGCAACCAATTCACAAAGTACAAATTTATTGAATCATAGAAAGACTTCAGTTGGAAGGGACCTTAAAGATCATCCAGTTCCACTCCCCCACCCCCACCATGGGCAGAGATGTCACCCACTAGATCAGGTAGAATTATTCTAGTAAAAATATGTATTTATGAGACATTAACATTGTATTTGGATATGAATAAGTGCTTTTGAAAATGTAATGCTTTTGATTTATTCCTCAATAGAAAATAGCATAAAATGTAGGCATTGTGAAAACTTCCTGCATTCAGAAGATAAATTTCCCCTCTGCAAATCATTTGTGCAGCCATTAAAAGGGATGCCACATGGTGTTATGTTGATCTTTTAGAACAAGATAGCCACACAGGAGAACTCAGTACTACAAATGTTTTCAGTTACATCAATCTTGTTAGGTAAAAAAATGCTTTAACATTTAGCTAAGATTTTCTTTGGGATCCCTCAGTTGTTACATGGGTCTCTAATTTTTCCTCACTTATTAAATAAAATGTTAAAGCACACTGGCATATATCAAACACCCTATAAAACACTTGACTTTTTCTGCTTTAGTGTTGATTTGGCATTAAGGTGCTTTGATATACTTACTCATTTAGAAGAAGTTTCATTAATGAGTAAACCATCAGTTTGATCAGACTTACAGATCAGCAGAATGGATTGTCAGACTAAACAAATAAAAACATTAGATCACACTTTTCCTACGGTTAACCTATAATACTAGGTCATTTTTACAAGGGGAAACAAATGACCATATTCCGTGTTTAGCTGGTTAGAATGTGTGTCTTAGTTTGAAAGAC
>WBMZ01004605.1:0-72702 GCA_013400975.1 Atrichornis clamosus | reverse complement strand
CCTCTCCTCTCCTCTCCTCGTCCAGTGAAAATTCCCTGCCCATGGCAGAGAATTGGATTATGCCATCCAATCTGATCCCTTCCAATCCAAACCACTCCACGATTCTATGATTTTACACTTCTGTGATTCTAGATCTGATTTCCCCCACAGGAGAGCTAAACATTTCCACAAAGGAGCAGCTTTAAGCCTCTCATGCCCTGCCTCACCACCACCACCATCCGTGCCCCTTCTCACAGACACCCCACAGGCCCCTCAGTGCGTGCTCCCTTCTTCCTGACGTCCATTCCTGGTGCCCCCTCTGTGCCCAGCGTGCTGCGTGTGTGCCTCCTTAGGCTGCAGACCAGATTTAATTCGTGTGTAGAATATTGTCAGGATGCAGGGCTGCATTCCACCAGGCCACACGGTGCCGGGAAGCTCAGCACGGCACTGGTGAAAAATAAGTGTAATGGTGCCAAAAGTCACAGAATCACAGAATGCTTTGAGTTGAAGAGGACCTTAAAGATCACCTGGTCCCAACCCCTCTGTCCTCTCGCCACTGCCAGCCTTGGTGGCTCTCAGGCCAGACCCAAACCTCATATTTAAAGCAGCTTTTCCTTGCCAGAGCTTTGGAGGAGGAGAACCTCTAGAACTCAGCTGCCAGAGCGATGTGAGTCAGAAATAATTTCAAATTCCCGTTTAAAAAGCTGACCCCTGTATAACAGACGTGCTATGTGGGCACCACTGCTGCCTGGCTTGATACCTGCAATCTGGCCACTCCAGTGACCTGCAGAATTCCCAGGACTCTGTGCCAGATGGAAATGTCTGCTCCAAGCACCCAGCTCTTTCAACATCTCCGAGGTACTGCCCCCTCTCCCCGTGCCACAAAGAGACCAGGAACTGCTCAAATTAAATTCCTTTATTAATGGAATGGTTTTAGTAGACCAAAATTGAAATGGATGAAAGGAATGCTTGTCCTTTATGGTTGCCAGAAAAAAGTAAATGCTGTCTGCAGACATTATACAGCTTTCTTTTAACCAAAATTAAATACGGTCAGGAGCAAAGCGAGCGATCTGTGGAATTGTATTGTTCTGCTGCTGTTACAAACTATTTACACTGGATAAAAAACAGGTGTCTCAAAGCCAGCTATAACCTTAGTTGATTACTGTTATGATCCTGTGTATCTTGCCCTCCTCTCCCCCTTTTGCTATCATATATAAATCAGGCATTAGCAAGGTTAAAAAAAAGTGAGTGATCATAAAACAATCACAAAACAAGCTCTGAGCAGCAGGGACAGAGAGCGAGTTCTCGTCCTCACCACCCAGCACTCCTCTGTCACCCTCCTTCCAGATTTAAGAAGGAGTTTAACCCCTTCCTGAAGCTCTTCCCATATCCAACCATCTGTCTCTCCAATCAACTTACTTTCAGTGCCAGGAATCCCCACGAAGGCAATCCCTGCTACGAGAGTACACGTTTTAAATATGCATATTTTAAAGGAAAACGTTTTCATTTAGCAGTGCTGTGTGCTGTCCCCTGCAAATGCACGTTCACAGTAAAACCCAGCCAAATAAATATTGGAGGGAACAAGCACAGTGTGTCCAGTTTCACTTTCCAGAAGGAAAGTGGTGTGTCTGCTTTTAGTGGTGGCATAAGGCACAGGCTTAATGCAAACCCAGTTTTCCTAAGTCATGATTGGGAAGAAAGAAATCCTGCCTAATTACAAAATACTTGATTAACAACTCAGCCAAAGGGGTAGATTTACTATACACCAAAGCTATTTGCTGAAAAGGAC
Organism: Atrichornis clamosus; assembly: GCA_013400975.1. Lineage (NCBI taxonomy): Eukaryota > Metazoa > Chordata > Aves > Passeriformes > Menuridae > Atrichornis > Atrichornis clamosus. Next base: position 70,934 of record WBMZ01004605.1, on the reverse strand, counting down.
TTCACTTCTGGTTTCACAGCAGACATACAGCACCGAAAGTATGGTTTTTTCAGTCTGCAAAAAAAAGGATTATTCAGATTAGTCTGTCCATCCAATCAAACGTTACTCTGCTGTAACAACATTGTTCTCAGTTCCCTCTCTCTTTGATCCTCCTGCCTGTATTTCTCCTCTAGCTTTTGCTTCTCAGAGTCCATACTGTAAAAAGTAGAATCTGTGCTTCTCCTGATCTTCTCAAACTGGCTGAAATCCGCCACGTACTTTCCATTTGGAGAGAGCGAAACCACAGGCACGAACTCGTAGCCCCAGTGGATCTCCTCGGGGATGTAGGAAGTCCTGCTCTGGCAGACAGCACTGGTGGACTCCACCGTGGCATTAAGGAGCACCACGAGCTCAAAGTCCTTCTCCTTGAGATTTTGAGGTGTGAGGTCTCTCAGAGGGCTGCTTTCATCCAAAATGTGGTAGAAGGTTAAAGGCAAAATGAGAAATGGGCTCTCCGAAGAGGAGTCGACATTGAATTTGACACTGGCCTGGTTCAGCAGAATCCTCTCCCCTTCTTTGGTTTCATATGTCTGAAGCAGCTTCCCAGAGAGCTGGCACTGTATCAGGAGGCTCTTCCTCATATTTGCCACTCTGATCACCAGGCAGAGCTCTCCGTTGTGTTTGGTGATGACAGCACAGTGGCTGAATTTAATCGTCTCTGCCCTTTTCTTAGGCCTGGCAATCTTGGCCAGAAAGGTCCCTGTGATGAAGATCTCAATCAGGGTGGTGATGACCAGCTGGGCCACAAGCAGGAAAATGGCGTGGGGACACTCCTCTGTAATGAAACGAAATCCATAGCCAATGGTGGTCTGGGACTCCAGGGAGAAGAGGAATGCCCCAGTCAGGGAGTCCACGTTCTTCACACACGGCTCGCGCTTTGGGGAGAACTTGTTCGTTTCCAAGTCCCCGTGCAGGAAAGCGATGGCATAGTAGATAACTCCAAAGAGGAACCAGGTCATGACGAAAGTAGCAGCAAACAGGGTGAGCTTGTACCTCCACTTCATGTCTATGACTGTAGTCCACAGATCCTGGAGGTAGAGCAGGTAGATGCCATCCACTTTGTCTATCCTCACGTTGCTGTGGCCGCTCTTGGACATCACACGGGGCTTGTGTGCCCTGAGCATGGCCGTGTCCATGCCCCCGTTGACCAGGGGCACACGGGACATGTTGATCTTTGTGGGTTCCATTCTCACTGCTTCAGTCCTGGGGAGAGAACAAAAGAAGGCTGTTACTCAATGAAAAGTCAAAGCTGACTCTCAAAAGCATTCGAAAATGTTGATGGAGAGAAGCACAAACATAAACTAAACACAGCAGCAGTGAATAAAAACAGCTGGAATATAAAGTTACCACCATACAGTATCTGACATTACAAATAATTTGATATTCTTTTTTTTTTTTTCCAGGGGGAAAAAAAAAAATCATTCTTTGATTCTGGTGGCTGCCAAGTGTGGAGAAGTAAGTTTCTTTTATGATAGCCTGCAAAAGAAATTTGTCAAAGCTGCAATTTTATATTAGTACTTTATTTCTGTAAAAGGCATTAAATATTTTTTTTTTCCTTACGTTTCTCTAGAGAAGAGGCTCTTTTTGATTACTGAGCAGGTTTTCTTTAATGCCCTGAAGAGAGACATCTGATCAGAGTTAAAATCGCTGGGTTTAGAACGCAGATCCAGCTCACCACCTCTGTCCCTTCCTGCGACGGAGGCAGAATGAGCCAGAGCAGCTTTCACTGGGAACAATTAACTTCCACAAGTGATTTACTCACTCGGATCTGGCTCTTTGTTACAGACCTACAACTAACCTAGAGGGAAACAAAGCAGACCTGAGCACATCAAAGTCGAGTTTTGGAAAGGAATATTTACACCTGGACGCAACACTCTGAAGCTGTTTGCACTGGACAGCACTCCGATTTTAAGCCGTCTGAGGAAAAAGAAATAATTAAAAAAGGACGTAATTCACAAAGTCAGCAGTTCTAAACGTGGGCCCTGACCTGCAAAACCCAGCAACCATTGGAGCACCCGACTCCTGGAGTTTGTTTACGGGGCATCAGTCCGGATGGAGAGGGCGAGTGCGGACACCCAGGGCTGGGCAGAGCCCCCAGGGCGAGGCAGAGCCGTGCCTGTGCCAGCGGGGTGAGGCTCGGGACCAGAGCCGGCGTGCAGGACCAGACAGCGATTACGTAGGGCAGGGACAGTGCATGTTATAGTCGTTTCCAACAACAAAACTTCCTGCTGACAAAAGCAACAAAGAAAAAAAACATCCCAGGCATCCTTTGTGCTTTGGCAGGTCTCACAAAAAGGCATTGTTTTGTTCCATTGTTTTCCTCAAAAAGAGCCTCCAAGTAAGTGATTAGTTTTCGCAAACTGCTAAAAAAAATTTTTTTAAAGAGAAAAGAGAAAAAAAAAAAAAAAGTCTTCCTTATAGCTACTTAAAAGAATTTTGCAGGAAGTACGAGATATATTTGTGGCACACACATGTGCCAGCCCAGGACATCAGCATAATTGCTCACTGAAGTACCTTTCCTGTTATGTCAATTAAGGAGAATTTTTGTTTGTGACAATATCCATCACACTGTTGCAGGTTTTCTGGGAAGGGGTAATTAAACTTAGCCCCCATTAACAACTGTAGCTCGTTCTAATTCTGGTTTAATCACCAACATTTCTCTTCCATAGCCTAGGAACCATTGCCATATATACATGCAGAAATAAAAGTAAGGCATGCATCCATGATCCCAGCAGGAGATTCCTCATGTGACAGTCAAATCAACACACAGAGCGCGGCATGTCCGGATAATAAACAGGAAAAAACCTTCAAGTGATCTGAAAAAGAACAACGGGAGGAAATGGGGGGGCTGTGAGGGGTAGGGGTGGGAAGGACTGTACATGCAACTGCTCTTCAGGCAAATTCAAACCCGAGCACTGCTGCCAGGGTGAGGTGAATATGTGCAACCCCTAATGGGAAACGTTTCAGGCAAGTGGATATTGCTTAGGGAAGAGGTTCCATGCCCCACACCAAGCCTGGCCCTGGATAAGACATGGATGTGAAACGTGCCCCAAAGTCTGTCCTGAAATAAGTGCGGCTCTCCCTCTCAAGCACGCTTCCCCTTAGCCATTTCTTCCAGACCGTCACAACAAGTTTCCCTGCCACAAATGGCTGTGCCAGGAGACAGCTGGCATCTCTACTCCGGTGCTGGATTAGAGATGCCATCCCCATCCCACTCCCTTGCTCAGCCTACCTGGACGCCTGCTCCTGGGAGCAATTCCCAGGGCTGACAGCTCCTCCCTGCCTGGAGGTCACAGGGATGGGGACAGCCAAGGCTCCAACTTCCCTCCCCGAGCTCCAGCTGGTGGCCTTGAGCTGGAGGGGCAGGGACAGGGCTCTGGGGAGGTCAGAGTTACCTGGGCAGGGTCAGGGATGGCCCAAGGCACGTGGGCACTCAGCACACCACAGTCCCCATGGCTCTGCCATGCCCTGGAGGCACTGCATTCTGCACCAGGGGTCGGCACAGGTGTTTGGGATGCAATGGAAATACAGTGGGAATAACAACAGTTATAGAATCCCAGAACGGTTTGGGTTGGAAGGGACCTTGAAGATCATTCAGTCCCACACCCTTCCACTATCCCACACCTTCCGCTATCCCAGGATGCTCCAACTCCCATCCAACCTGGCCTTGGACACGTCCAGGGATCCAGGGGCAGCCACAGCTTCTCTGGGCACCCTGTGCCAGGGCCTCCCCACCCTCACAAGGGCCTGGTAAGATTTCTTATCCCTGTCCCTGCTCTGCCCTGGAATACAGGGTTATTCCCTGTCCAGAAGCCCCAAATGAAGAGAATCCTGGCACTGCAGCCTCCCCCACTTCCACACCTGCTAAAGGACACCAGCACAGATATGACACCAAAATGCCATGGCAGAAGAGTTCCCCCAAAGGATGGGAGATGGGAAGGACGCTGCCAGGCACAATGTCCTCCCGGGGCTGCACCAACAGAGACAGGGACAGCTGCAAAACCTGCCACTTCAGGTTTAACTGAGAAGTGAAGTTTTGGTGCAGCCCTGAACGATGTCTGGCACACTCCAGACTGCTCCAGCTCACTACCAAGGCTGTGCCTCACTGTCCCTCTCCGCTGCCCCCATGTGTAATGTCGATCTCCTCATGGGAGGTCAGTGTGGCAGAGAGGGGAGTTTTGGAGTCTGCCACAGATGAGAGGCTGTATCAGAGCTCCCCCATCATCTTTTGTGTCCTCCCTTGATTTCTGACCAAGTTACTCAGCTTTACAGCCACTTCCTGAAATGGATCCCAGCCAATTTCTGCTGCTTTTTTTGGTGGCAGGGTATTTTTTGTGTTGATTTGCTTCCTAGTTTTTTTCTCTCACATCGCTTTTTCCTGTGTGATCCTGAATTCCTCTCGTGCTCTCTTCCTCCCCAGGGAAATTCATCTTGGTTTCCTTTCCCTGCAGAAATACTTCCCTTCTCTGGCAGGGTGATACGGGAAGAGAGGATCTGTCAGGCTGCCTCTCTCCCCTCCCTTATCACTGGCAGCAGCGATCATCTGGGGGAAGAAACTCTGATGAAACCATCAGTAATTTAAAAAAAAAATTAAAAAAGGGCTTCAGAGGAGGATTCTCCCCTGCCCCCACTTTCCCACTGCTTCCCGAGTGAAGTGACAAGCACTATATCCCAAAATAAATGATTCATGGGTGTCTGTATGTCCAAAAAACACAACACCTGCATTGCTATTTCCTATCTTATGTCTTATAGAGGCACCTCATGCTCTTTGCCCTGACAATCAACCCCAGCACCTCAGACAAAATACTTTGGTTTCTTTGGTTTATATCCACTCTAAATCACAAGGCACATCTACCACAGTAAGTTAATATAAGCAAACAAGCTTAAAGAATAAGAGTAATATACATTTTTAAATTAAAAGAACGTCTACTGTCTGTTCCCTGATTTTACACTGATAAATTACTTTTTGTTACTGTAAATCAAGGTGTAGCTGCAAATAAAGCTGAACTGAAGTAGAGTTAAGGAAACATACTTCAAGAGGGAAGAAAATGAAATTGTCCCAGACGTGCCTAGCATTCTAATGTCCTCTGAATTACCTCCCTTCCTCACCAGCCCTTTGGAACAGCCCGAGGAGACTCCCCATCCGAGCATATGGAAGTTCAGTGCAGACAAAGCCAATAAAACAGTAGAGCTACATACCAAACCACCAAGCATGAATACCTTGCCATTAAGGTAATTCCAGCAGCCAGACATCTAGCAAGCACATTAACACTGCTTCCAGAGAGCACATTATCAGGGAGCCGAAGCCAGCCTGCATGCACGCAAAAATGTTCCTCTTGCATGGAGCCAGATCTGCTTGTGCAAGATCTCTCTTGGCAGACACAAGTGATTAAAAGCCTACAGGAGCATGACTTGTTCGGAGGGCCTCAGCTGTTTTCTTTTTTTTTTTCCCAATCAGATATGCTTTGCCACTGGAGCAAATCCTCACGCATGCTTCGCTGCCACTCTGGTACGGGGGCAGAACTTGAACTGTTTTTTCAACCAGCAAAAACCATTAGCAGGCTTGGCACCACGAAAATAAAGAGCAGGGGCGAGGAAAGAAAACACTGAGAAGGACTGCATAATCTTCGGATCTATCCTGGGTCTGATGTGGTTCAGTAGGTTATAAAAGTGCCTCCTGAATTCTCAGTGCTCTGCGTAGCATGAACATCCTCCTCCCTCTGGGCTGTGCACCAGGGTATGCTGTACAACTGTCAACCAGCAAAATCCTCCTCGGTGCCTGAGTTATGGAATCCCAAAGGAGCAGGAGCAGAGGCAGGGAAGCAGAGGCTGCAAAAGGGTGCTTTGCCTCTGGCAGCAGCCACACCACAGAGTCACACGGCTGGACACTGCTGCCCTGGGCTCTAAAAAGAGCCCTTCCGTGTTGAGACCCACCAGGGAGTGGTGACAGGCAGGCTTGAAAAGCTAAACTTACACATTTTGGGGTTTTATCACACAAGAGAGCTGTAAATGCACCCTCAAGTCAAAATTAGCTCCCAAAGCTGTGCCCTTAGCTGCCACCTCAGAGCCACCCCTCAGCACAGGGCAGCCCTGGGAATGGTGACCCTTTCCAACTCAGGCACCAGGAGCGGGTGACAGCGGGGGCACAGCACAGGGAAGGGTGAGCGGTGCTGTGGTCAAGCTAAAGTTGTGGTTTTCATCACTCACAGCAGGGCCAGGGCAACCACCATTCACACACCAGTGCTAAGGCAGTGAAAACCCAAATCCACCCGTGTCTCTCCCAGACTGCCTGCCTGCTGGGCAGGGAAGGTGAACTAAACCTGGAGAAGTCTCGTGGGGTGTTGTTTCTGAGGAGATTTGCCCAGGAATCTTGTTGTTTCCCAGGACAGGGTGCAAGGCCTTGCAGTAACCGTAGATTTACACAGAGGAGCCTTCAGAACTACACTGAGGTGAAAAAATAGGTAAGCAACCCAGAAGGCAGAGAGAAGGCAAAAGATGACTCAAAGCTTATTGAAATTAAGGGAGAAGCTCCCAGTGATTCCCAAGTCTCTGGATCAGGCCTCCAAGTGGAGACAAAGCACATCCTGCAAGCATCTGAGCAGTTAATACACTGCAAGTGGGCATCCATCCTTCCAAACACCTGCAGCTCCAGCCTCTGCCCTGGGCTCTGTGGATGAGCAGGGCACTTGGCTGTGCACATCCTTCAAGTACAACAAAGTGTTTTTCAGGAGGAAATAAATAAACTCGTCAGTTTCTGAAACTCTCCTTTTCGTGTTCGGTGATATGGTTTATACACTGCTGGAAAAAAAGAGAAAAGTTCCCCAGAAACCTGTCCTGCTTTTTCTTTTTTTTTTTTTCTGATGGCTTTTCTACAGCAGGGCAACATAAAATTCTTCAGAATGTCTCCCTTGCAGGCGTGTTGTTGCTCCAAAGTCTTTTCAAACACTCGGAGAGCACAGTGAAGCATTTAAAACCTGCCCGTGCTGTGATGCTCTTCCCGCCCACAAACCCTTTCCTCATTCTTGCTGTGCAAACCATCCCTGGCTCTTTCTACACAGACAAGTCTAAACAGACTCCCGGGATCTTGTCCTCTCTGTTTCTGGGAAGCTGGGTGCCAGAGCTGCTCTGCAAGGCTGAAAGGGACGTTTCTTGCTGCATTCTGCTTGTCCAGCTCCTGCCCTGCACTTCCACTTTCTGTTACATCTCGGGCTGCTGCAGGAACATTAAACATCTCAGCAGGATGTTTAATGAAAAGAGAGGGTGACAGTGGTGTCCTATCCCAGTTGAGCTTAGCCGTCAGTATAAAGCCAGGACTAAACTTTCAGAGAGCTTAATACCTACTGTTGTGCTGTTTTGCAGTCACTGCCACTATTTCTCCATTCTTCCCTGCCAGGAAGCCCCTGGGGACTTCCAGCAGCTAAATCCTGTCATTCTCCCTCCCTGGATGTATTTCTCTTTAACACTAGGGTGCCATTCATTATCCTGCTCTCCCTCATTTTGCTTTGCATCCCATTCCTCTCCTCTCTCCGACCCTCTGTGAATCAAAAGGTCCAAACTGGCTGTGCTTACACCACCACCACCAGAGAATGTGACTGCATAATGCTTTATGTTCAGCAAAAATCTCCCTGTAGGTTCACACCACCTCTTCCTGACCTCTCCATCACATCAGAAAATCGTGGAATCACAGAATGGTTTGGGTTGGAAGGGCCCTTAAAGGTCATCTTGTTCTAATCCCCTGCCACGGGCAGGCATGACTGTTTTCAGTGGTTTCAAACTTAGCAAAACTTCATTAGTGAAAAGTTTCCTGTCCCCATCTTCCCCATTCCTTATCAAACAACTCCCCCGAGAGTGTAGAAATGTGGGAACAAAGCCTCAGACTCAGGGAGGAGTCTCACCTTGGCCTCCAAGGATCAGATTTGGGAACACAAGTGGCAGCAGCCACACGGTTTGGGGAGCCCTGCTGCGCAGGAGGGAGGCGGAGAAGCGGAGCAGGGAATACGTTGGGAGAAGATTGAAGACAAGCCAAGGAATGCCTCACTTTTGGCTCCTCCTGCTTAGACACGAGCTAAATGAATCCATTTGGTGTTTTGTGGCATGTCTGAACGCAGAGCTCCTGGGCATCCAGCGGCATGAGGGTCAGAGATGAAGACACCTGTACACATTCCAGCACGAAACAGAAGCCGGGCAGGGATTTTCTGCAAAATAGTTTTTCACTTAGTCAACTCAGGCCTACCTAAGTCCTTCCTAAGTACTTAATTCCTTTTTTGGGAACGGGCCCTTGGCTCCTGATGCTGGGAGAGTGCTTGCACACAGCTCCTGCTGCCTTCCCATCCCAGAGGGAGGACAGGCCACCTCTCTGGAAAACCAGCCAGGAAAAGCACCCAGAGGGGCTGGGTGCTGCCTCCCTTCTCTGATTTCAGGGCTGGGGCTCAAGGTGGGTGAGTAGCTTGTCCCACAGGCATGTTTTCCCTCACTTTCTGCCTCTTTGGATACTGCCTGGTATAAACCACCTGGCTGAAATCCTCCTGCACAAGCTCCTGATTTTAAGGTCCCTTCCAACCCAAACTGTTCCATGATTCCATGGTAAACTTTCTGGGACTCTTATTCCCTGTTCACCTTAGGTTGGCTGTGTTCTTGCTTTCCCTTCTTTCACACTGGATAAAGGACAGCACTTTGTTTTTAACCTTCCCAGCACTCACCCATCACTTCATCACTCTGAATAATAGTAATAATAATAATAATAAAGTCAAACCCAGAGCAACTGATTTGCCAATCTGCAGCTGGTTTGAAATGTACTGCTTTTGTTCCAGAGCTGAAGGATTAGTGGGACAGAAAACTGCTCCACTTTCTTTTCTTGTTTGTTTGCTTTTTTTCCTCCAAATTCATTTCTCGGCCTAATAAAAATCTGGTTTTGTTTAAAAACAAGCGAGCAAACAAACCCAAAAACAGACACTTCCTCTGGATTTTTAATTTAAATTGTCAGCAGGTGGTTGAAAATGAACAGGAGTGTGCCAAGTCATGGCAGGGAGAAAAGTTAGCGCTGTGCTGGTGTTCATGACTTTGGATAACACAGCTGCAGCCGGCTTTCCCCAGGGCTGCTGCCTCTCCCTGTCTCAGCTACCTCAGCTGGGATATAAAAGACATTTTATCAGGCAGCGCTGGGGTATTTCAGACCATCTAGAGCAGACAATTTACAGCGGTCTGTGCCCCTCTTTATTTTCCTGCATGACAGATCCCCTGAAGCCTCCCTCCAACCCAACGTGGGACACCAGGTCCCAGCACCAGCCTCATGTCAGGGGCACCATCTCCTACCTGCATCCCAACCCTACAAGGAAGGGAACACATCCAGGGGCTCAGCAGCTCTCTTTTTCATTGCCATCTGTGATGCCAGTTCATTGCACGGTGCCCCAGTCAAGTTGGGGTTTGTTTTTTAATTAGTCACTGCACACCAGGGCTCTCGGAGCTGGGTGTAGGTGTGGTTGGGGGTGAGGCTCCCTGCAGGCTGTCAGGCTGCTGCTGGGGCAGAGTTTTTGCTCTGCTTTCCCCACGTGAATCACATTTCCAGTAAATCACAGCTCTCCTTCAGCCCATGCCATGAGCTCATTAAGAAATACTGTAATAACCCCCAAATATCCCGCTGTAGGTACATATACTCTGCAGAGATAAACCTGCTCATCGTTTTCTATCTTTAGTGCAGCCACTAAATCGCTCATCTCTCAACTGAGTTTTCAACCAAAAAAAAAAAAAAATTCCTCTGCCCTTTAAATATCTAAAAACCTCAATAATATTGAAAGTAATGGTAGGGTTGCAAAAGGCCAGGGAGCTGGCAAGGGGAAAAATTACTTTATTTTAAGGTCTGAATATTGGTATTTTGTTCATCTATTCCTAATGTGGACAGAATCAAATCTAGCTGGGGAAACAGCACACCTTGACCCAGCAGAAAGGTGGATGCTGTTACTGTAGTAAAGCTTTTCCTCTGAGACAGTTTCTGTGTCTCTTTTACCTGTTTGTTGTAGCTGATTTATGCTGCTTCATGTAGGCAGAGTAATGATAAACACAGAGTAGCCTGCTAAATAATCCAAATTTTTGTCGTCTCTGCACGGCCAGGACACAGCAGTGAATTTGGACTGGTGATGTTTGCAGTCCCACAAAGCACATTTCCAGGAAAGAAGGATGGGTTTGTCACGGTTTCATCTTAAAACTTGTTTCAGGCTGATTTTCTCAGGAAGTTATTTGGTTATGAAGAATTGCCCTGCCTGTGTGAACAAGTTCACACCGTGGAAAATGTTTTCAAAAAGAGACTCTTCTCTCGTGCTGGCAAAATGCAGCCTGTGAGATGAAGCAGCCACTTCTCTCACCCAAACCTAGATTATTTCTAAATCATTTCTCTCTTAGGGAAAGCTCAGATGATGCTGCTGGCGCAGCAGAGGCACATGCAGAAGACTGAGTTATTGTTTGATAATGAATTACTCTGCTGTGAGTTACAGAGTCAGTGTGGACAGAATTCCCTTTGAGGGACACAACAGCTTCAAAAGTGTTTATTCCTACCCCTTTTTTCTCTGCACTACAAAGATTTCACATTGCATGAAGTACCCATTTATTTCCCTTGATTGTCCAGGTCTGATAAATGAAGAGCAAGCTCTGCTTCATCTCAAACAAATGTTTGGGAGCCACTTAACAAAACCAAAACATTAAAATTTTAAAATGCTGGGAAGAAAATTCAAGAGTGCCCAATAAAACCAGGGTGTGATGTTTCATGGGCAGACATTTATGTGCACTTACACAGAAATCCGAGGTTTATTTCTACTATTTAAAATATCATTCCATGGTGTGTGAGCTCACTTGGTCAGAGCCTGGTACTAAGAACACCAAGGTTGTGGGTTCAGCCCCTGGATTAATTTAAGAGTTAATCTCTGAGATAGTCCAACTTAAGAGTTGGACTTGATGGTCCTTGTGGGTCCCTTCCAGCTCAGAATATTCCGTGATTCTGTGGTTCTGTGTTTCCCAGTTCTGTAAAGCACAAGCAGTTGCAAATGCAGAATATTGAGCTGGGGCATTTTGCTGTATCTAAAGCCCGCTGTGGCTGCACCTTCTTTTACACACGTTCCCCTTAATGAAAAGCCTCTAGATCTTGAAATCAAATCATTCCCTCAAAGGTCAGGTCTCGGACACACACACAAGGACCAGTAGCCACCACCTGGGACTCAGAGAAAAGTCCTTTGCCAAAGCACTTCCCAAAAGCGTGCTGGGGCTTCCCTGGGGCTCACGCACCTTAATTCCCATCCCTGTCTCCATCCCTGTCCACACTTCTGTCCTGCCCCTGCTGCTGCCCCAGCCAAGCACTGGCTCCTCACCAGCTCCCAGGGGGGACAGAAATGGTCATGGGGGTCCCTTAAACCACTGGAGTTCTGAACCAGGGCCCTTCACCTGCCTCTCTGAGGTGGCCAGGGACGAATTAAAAATATCAGTGACACTTCCCCCTTGGTGTAGGGTTGCTTATCCTCAGTACTGCCCAAGAGTTTTGTTTCAGGGCAGCTTTCTCTTTTTTTGTTTTTCCTGACCAATCCATGGATGTGGTTAATTTAAGGTTTAAAGGCTTTTGCTCACACATACACACACACCCATATATGTTTTCCACTGAAGTCTGTGCTTTTTCCTAGACCCACCCAAATTCCAGTACATAGCTCACTTGTGTGCCAAGCTTCCCTACTCTCCTTGCAATGAGTGGAAAAATGCCCTTTTTTCCACTTCTGCATGTTTTAGGGGGAGAACCCTGCAGAGGAGAAGGAAGAATTTAGTTATACCTTTCAGAGCAAAAACAGGAAAGAACCCCAGTGTTTCCCATGGGAATGCTCTGAGGTGCCTGGGGATCCAAGCCCCAGTGCTTGGGACTCTGAGCCGTGGTTGTGGAGCGCTGAGGAGATTTAAAAATGGATAATTGTAAAGGAAAAGCAGCTGCTGCTCGGTATGATTCCACTGTTCAGGTAATCATAATTCCAGATGAAGTACTTCATAAAATCACAGGATGGGTTGGGTTGGAAGGGACCTTAAAGCCCATCCAGTGCCACCCCCTGCCATGGGCAGGGACTCCTTCCACTATCCCAGGGTGCTCCAAGCCCCGTCCAACCTGGATTTGAACCCGGTGAAAGGCGGTGCACCAAGAGCTGTAACAACACACAAGCTCCATCCAAAGCCTTTTCCATTTCTCTTGCCTCCACGGGGAGTCTCTGATGCCTGGTTGTGTCTGGTCTCCCTTGATTTCCTTTTCTCAGGGAAAGCATTAATGAAGCCTCCCGGACTTACAGAGCTCCCAATTTTCATGGAGCTTGTTGGAACAGAATTTCTGAAGCCTCTGTTCACCTGCCAAGTCAAGCTGAAATTAGCCCATGGATTTAAAGACACTGTTAGGTGATGGAAATTAAAATAGGCTAGGTTAATTATTTATCTTTTCCATCAACATGCTAATGTTGTACAGAAGCTTGTTGTCACTCACATATGTGCAAAAATTGGAGCAAAAATATATATATTTTTAAGAAGAAGCTGTTTCCTGAGTTTCTTGACTGGAAGGTTGCACAGTCCAGGACTGTGTGTCTTCCAGATAAACTCCCAAGGAATCAGAGGGAAAAGAATATTTGTTTTCCTCATTGCTTTCCCAAATTGCTCGATCCCTGCCAATTTCCATGACACAGACCCCTAAGTCTGCTGCAGAGACTGTGGCTTCTGAAAGGGAGGAAATAGCATGAAAGTACTGGTGCACATCAATGTTTTTGGATTTTCTCGCCAAACCAGGAATATCAAAACAAAAAAAAAAATTGCAAAAAAGGTTTTTTGCTGGCAAAATTAAAAAAAAAAACCAAAAAAGGTCATTCTGGCTGTTGGTTTAAACCAAAACGAAACCTTTCATTTTGAGGTTTGCACAGAGATGTGTGTGTGTGTGTGTCTGTCTGTCTAATTTAAATCGGGTGAGGAACAAAACGTTCCTTGAAGTGACAGATCACAACATCTTGCTTCCGTGAAGTCAAAATACAGTTTTTTTGCTTTTCAAAACTGCTGTTTGCTCATCGAAACCTGCATTTTCAGCCTGCAAGACTTTTGGTTGAAAAGTCTCAGCCTTCAGTAACTGCAAAAACCACGTGAGTTTCTGGGCTGGTTGGGTGACAAGTGACACTTGTGCAGGGCACTACTTGGAGGACACAGCCTCTCCTGGTTGTTGGGATCTGGGGACACAACTGTGCAACTCCCTCATCATTTTTCTTTGTCTCACAGTTCCTTAGGAACCTCCACAAAAGCAGGGATAATGTGCCCAAACAGGAGAAAAATCTCACGCTGCATTTCCTTATACTCAAAGGAGCCCGTTGTGCTTGTTTATTTACACATCCCTTATCTTTATGGCTGTTCCTTTATGATCCCATGTCCTCTCAAAAGCTCTCCTGCAATCTTTTACAGCTGGGAACTCGGGAAGGCCCAGCTTTGATCGCTGGGGTGATCAGACTGAACAGAACATTGTTCCTGCTCCGCCGAGAATATTTTCCGACTGCGCTCAGGACACCGCAAACTTATTTTTGAAATCCTACGACCAACCTCCAGCAACTTCTACCTCGGTTTTTTTGTGAGTTTTGCAGATTTCAGAAGTCGCTTTGATGCTTTCCAAGCAGCCTGATTTATGAGGACAAAAAAAATACCACCGTCCTCCAATTATTTTCTGTCGCCTTGATGCATCGATGGAAATACAGTCTGGCTGAGGAGTCCAGGCACAAAGAATAACTGGGGTGTGAGCAAATCGACTGCATCTCCCACAAGAGATCATTCTTTCAGTGGAAAAAAATCAAACTTTTTGATCTCTAACCCTCTGTACTTTTCCTGTACTATTTAATAAAGCCTCCATTTTCATTGGAAAACACACTGGATGGGAAATGTGTAGCTGGTAGACCTTTGTATGTTATTTTAGTGCTGTTTATGTTCTATTTTAGTGCTGTTGAACTGAATTCATGTTTGGTAGGTAAGTGCTAAAGACAAGTGGTTGCACAAAGTGGCTGAGCAGGACTATGAATATCTCAGATTGCAGCAGGAGGTTTCAGATGGGGTTAGATAATGGCATTGCTGAAAATCCTGACTGTGACTCCACCAGCCAGGTGGCAGCTCAGTGGAAAAGCAGAAAACTCCTTCATTCACTGTTCTGGTGACACACTGTCAAACCCAGCCTTTCCCAAAGGAAAAGCACTTCCCTTTTGAAAAGCTCTTCTCCTGCTCCACTTGCTGCACAGCTCAGACTTCTCGTCTGTAGGCAGCTTGGTGCCACAGCACCCCCAAAATCCACCTTTTCTTCCAGTTCAGAGTTTCAGTTTATTAATTAACCATTTCCCAGTGCACCTCCTGCTCACAGTCCTTCCCTTCTGTTCCATTTACATTTCTAGGGTAAAAATCTTATTTCTTTTCTGTTCCTTTGACCGTTTAATTTCCCCCTTTATTAATGCAGATACATTTTTCACTTCTTTACACCCCTAAAGGTCACAGTCCAACCTTTCCACAGCTGCTGCCCTGGCCCCCATGGCTCTGCTTTCTTCTGCTTTTTGTTGGCATCTCATTCCTCTTGGTCATCAAACCAGTCCCCGGTGGTTTTTTGCTCCCTTCCTGCCTCAGACTTCTCTTCTGCCATTCCACAATAATTTCCTATTTGACATAAGCAAAATTCCCCTTTTTCCTATATCTTAAAAATACACCTGTTATGAGACACAACTTCCACAAACATTTCCCCATCGCTGTGTTCACCTAGAAAGTTCCTCCTCTCACTCACTCGCTGTTAGATCTGAAATGATTTAGAGCAGATCTAAAGTTTTCCTCTTTGTTCATCTGACTGCAAAGTGTGTTGAGAACCTACTGAGTCATGAGAAATAACTTTTCTGACTATAGGTTATGTTCAGCATCAGCATGGATAGTGAGGATTTTCTTGGAAGCACTGCTTTTTCCAGGATAATTCTTCCTGTTGCACACCTGGGATACCTTGAGGTAGGATGTGCCCCTCTCCGTGCAGTGCCTGAGATCATATCTTGAACTTTTAGACAGCTGAAATTGTCTTTTCCTTGCACTTGCAGAGCAAAGACAGAGCTTCTGAAAGGTGCCAAGTTTATTTATTGCATGAAAATCAACAGTTCTAGTGCATGTGAAGGCACCCCTCTCGTCCTGGAAGGACGAGTCTTGCAAAAGCAAAATACATGGGACAGGTGTGCATTTTAATTTGGAATATCCCAAATAAATACATGTCAGTCTGACTCATACAGGTGAAGCCTTTCAGGTTAAATCCCATGGAAAATGCTGTGCTGTGTGGAATTCAAGGTAAGATTACACATGATGTGTCCTTTCCATCACACACGCAGTTTAGTTGTCAAGGAATGTAAATTATGCACTGAAGATTATGAACAAGATTCTCATATAAAAACAACCTATCTAGGAATCTAAAATAAGGTGTAGGGAATGTCTGCTCTACTTTACAGGTTCTCTCCTGTGACATTCCCTGCCACGAGTCAGTTTGGTTTTCCGTGTCGTCAACATGGAAACTGTCACCACATCCCTCACCAAAACAGGGATTCACCATGCCTGAAGGCTTAAAAGGCTTCCTCATCCATGATCACAGAATCACTGAATCATCAAGACTGGAAAAGACCTTCAGGCTCATTCGGTCCCTCTGTCACCCCAGCCCCACCAGCACCACCCCAAACCACGTCCCCAGGGACCACATCCAGACTCCTCCTGGACACTTCCAGAGACAGGGACTGCACCACCTCCCTGGGCCGCTCATTCCAATGCCTGACCACTCCTGCAGGGATTTTTTTTTTCCAATATCAAATCTGAACTTCCCCTGGTGCAATTTAAGGCCATTTCCACTCGTCCTTTCCCTCGGGACAAAGCAGAAGGGCCTGACTCCCCCTGGCTGCCCCCTCCTGTCAGGGACTTGTGCAGAGCCAGAAGGGCCCCCCTGAGCCTCCTTTGCTCCAGGCTGAGCCCCCCCAGCTCCCTCAGGAGTTTCCCAGCCCCTTCCCAGCTCCGGTCCCTTCCCTGGACACGCTCCAGCCCCTCCAGGCCTCTCCTGCAGGCCCAGAACTGGACACAGCCCTGAGGGGCCTCTCAGTGCCCAGCACAGAGGGACAATCCCTGCCCTGCTCCTGCTGGACACCCCATTCCTGATCCAGGCCAGGTGCCATTGACTTCCTGCCCACCTGGGCACACCTGGGGTCATGTCCAGCACCCCCAATGTTTTTATCTATGCAATTCCAAAATATGACACTTGGACCTGCCTGTGGACAACCTGCATCCTACATCTCTGTCACCGTTGCTTTCCAAGGTTCAAATCCACCTCAAATCCAGCAAGAAGGAGCCAGTGATCATTTTAAAAAGAGCAGAAGGCTGAACCAGACCAATTCAGTGCCGTGTATTGCCTTAAGCCGAGCAGAGCTGAAGATCAGGAGCAATTTGTGTTAATAGCACCTGGAGTTTTAAGAATTCAGCAAATTCTTGACCACTGTTTTATTTTGAGGCTGGGGAAGGAGCACCTGGTTGTTCTCCCAGCTTTTTTTTTGCGGATTTCACTCTCAATGTTTGAGCTTATGTTGAAAAGTTTAATCAAAATTTCTTGTGATAACACAGAGGTGTTGATTTATGTGACCTGGTCAGTCTTTATGGGACATCTTGGTTGGTTAACAAATTTCTTGTATTTCTTTGTATTTCTTGTGCTTGTAAAGCAATTGCAAACAAATTTCCTTGATGATATAATAATTATTTATAAGGTAATTAATATAATCATTATTTATTAGATCTAAAGAAGCACTGGAGCATTTAAAGGCAAGGTGTCCCCTCTCTCACATTTTTGCTGTTTATCATCTAAAAATACATCTGCAAAGGCAGAACCCCACACCAAGGTGCAGTAGGGGGATAAATCACTGGGGTTTCTCCACTGAAATGTGTTCGTTTGGATTTCTGAACAAAAAACCTAAGAAATTGTCTTAAAATAAGGTTTTGTCTTCCCTATCACCTGACACCTTACAAAGGGCAGGGAGATCTATTACCAATAAATGTTATTTTGGGTCATGATCAAGTCACAACTTTGGACATTTTACTCTGACAAGAAAAGCAGTCAGTGCTAAATTTTATCAATTTTTGTTCAAAAATATAACTAAATTTTATCCATCTTTGTTCAAAAAATATGTTTAAGGTTCAGTGCACACTTTCTCTTTTCTTTCTTTTTTTCCTTTCTTTTTTTCTTTTCTTTTCTTTTTTTTTTCTTTTCTTTTCTTTTCTTTTCTTTTCTTTTCTTTTCTTTTCTTTTCTTTTCTTTTTTTTTTTTTTTTTTTTTTTTTTTTTTTTTTTTTTTTTTTTTTTTTTTTTTTTTTTTTTTTTTCTTTTCTTTTCTTTTCTTTTCTTTTCTTTTCTTTTCTTTTCTTTTCTTTTCTTTTCTTTTCTTTTCTTTTCTTTTCTTTTCTTTTCTTTTCTTTTCTTTTCTTTTCTTTTCTTTTCTTTTCTTTTCTCTTTTCTTTTCTTTTCTCTTTTCTTTTCTTTTCTTTTCTTTTTGATTGTTTGGGATTTCTTTGGATAATTGTGTGGGTTTTTTTTAAATTGCAAAAACAGAACAGATTAGGAATGAACTTCAAGGACCAGGAACTCCAACAGACTCCCTTATAACAACTGACTTTCCACATAATCATAGGGAAAAGGGAGTTTTAATCTAAAAACAGTAATCTGGGAACAGTCCAGAGATCAACTACCATGTGCAACAGGGGCCACCAATTGTGCCAGTAAACCGAACTCCATATGGGGATAAAATAAAATATTGTTTTTAAAGGTTTTCTCTTTTTTTCATCCTATTTTTGTGAGAATGTTTCGCCACTTGCATAAGAAGACGAATCAGAATTGCAAGTGCTCTGTATCACTCCAACACCTCCTCCCAGGTGCTGATACACCTTTGGTCTGTGAATGAAGCACAGCCCTGCTCTGGAAATCCCAAAAAACATCTTTGCTTGTCTTCCCTCCATCCTTTTATCCAGCACAGGGTTGTGGTTTGGCTCTCTTGTGGAGAGAGGGGTTTGTTGATAGGTTTGAAGTGTTTGAGGAAGGAAACTTTCAGGAAACATTATTTCTGGATAAGGCAGCAGACAAATGAAGCCTGTTTGCTTGGGTGAGAGGCTGGAGGGGGTTCAGGAAAGGACAGCTGGCATGGAATTTTCCAGGAGCAGGGGTAGGCAGATTAGAGTGGATCACTGCTGAGCAGAAAACAAGGAGAAACTTTGGGAAAGCTTTGTAGACAGGGTCATAAAATCTCATTTTTCCGGTTGACATTTTCTTGGAAAATGTGTGAAATTAAAATCATTTAACAGGGAAAATTTATTTACTGCTCAAAATGTTGTAAACATCTATTTTATCCTATTTATTCTGGGTATTTTATGTTATTTTGTTTGTATCTATTTTATTATATATTTTTGTCAGGCTGTATCCTTCTAGTGAAGACAAGGGGAAATTTTGATCATAATATATTTTACCCTTTTCATTAGTTCATGCTAAGAATACACCTTTAAAGTCATCTGAGTAGGTGCACTGTTATATGCATATTGCTTCACTGCAGATTATGGCAATACATGAAACAGATAAACATTTTTAATCGTATATTCTCAATGCAAAAGTGGTAACTGTAGATAAGGAAAAGCACATAATGTAAAGCCAGAGAGGTGTTCTGCAAGCTGTGATTGAATCAACAGTGAAACACCTCAGTTAAAGCGATGGAGATTAAATTAATCTAATCAGATTGTACTATTGTTCCAGTCAAAATTAATTTTGCTTTGTGACTTTTGAGTTAAAAAGAGAAGGTAGCTCTCTAAGCACAGACAAACTGAGCTGATGACCTCCACAACAAAAAGAAACCAGAAAGGAGCCAAGTGTGGTTTTAAATGGTACCAAACTGCAGCCCACAAGCTTCAGACCTTCAACACCACCTAAAACACTGCACAACCCGAGGTCAGATTGCAGGGGCTGCTTTGAACCAAGTGCAAGAAAGAATTTTTTAACCATAAATCCCTCCCGGGGGGAGCACAGAGAGGCAGGTGGTTCTCAAACCTCAGCAGGCAGTGCAGGGAGGGAAGGGCTTATCATGATGATAATCCTTACCAGAATGACCAGGTCTCACCACAGCCAGACACCTCCCCAGCAAGGAGACCAGCAGGATTCCCAAGCCTTGGGGCCTAAAAGCTTCCCCAGTATCCCCAGGGGGCTTCTGCAGCCAGAGGGAATCTGCACAACACGACGGGACCCCCGTGAGGCTCGTGCTGGGTCCAGCCCTTGTCCCAGCCCTTCACCTTCACCCTTTCACCAGGGGCAGCCAAAGGTTTGCAAAAGGCCCTGCCGGAAGATGAAGTTTGCCAAGCACCTTTCTCCCTAATGGTTTTAAGTGACTGCAGATGTGTTATCCCAAAAAAGTTCCTCCTTTCTCCATGTCCAAGCAGGATGTGCCCAGTGAGGGATGACAATACCCGGAGCCCTCATGTCATTGCTTGCTCCCTTTCTGCCTGACCACGACCTCTGGCTTGCTGTGACCCTCGGGGCGTGCTGGCCGTGCAGAGACAATTTCCTGCACTTAGGAGGAGGAAAAGATGCTCTGCTTAGTGATGCATCCGCTGCTCTTGGCTGCTCTCCACATGAATTTCACACCACTCAGGATAGATAGGCAGAGAGTGAGCAGGAATTTCAATTCATGCACAGCCAGTCCTTGGGAGCTGCTTTTTCCAGCAGTGCCCTGTTTACTCCAGGAACATGCACATGATTTTTTTGCCAAGCTCTTTACCATATTAACACCAAGCTTTTTATCAGATACAGACACACCGAAGGCTGAAATGATGCTCAAGCCTGTAGCAACTCATTCAAGTCATTCATGAATGTTCTTTCATCCCAAGGGGTTAAGGACAGCTCAACTTTCAGATATTTGGCATTTAGTAAATTCCTTTGGACTGACAAGGTTGGTTTAGACTGTTTGACACAATAATTAATAATTTTTATGATTTTCATATACATATTAGGTGCCTATAAAATAAAGACTTTTCTCCCTCAAACAAACAAACCCAAAAGACATCACCCCAAAATCTGCTTTGCTTTTCCTTGAAGAAAATGAATCAAAATTTATTTCAAAATGTTCTGAGGTTCAACATGCAAAACAGTTACACTTCTGTTTTTCTTGGTCCTTCACAGCTTTGGTCTCCACCTGTTCCCAAAGAACACAGCCTGCCTCTGTGGGCTGTGTGTCTTAGGAGAGGGAAACAGGAGAGGAGGCAGGAATAATATTCCAGACTGCTTTAATGAAATCTGGGCAAAATAAAAAATTCAGCTGCAATCAGGGCTGTGGGCTGATGGCTTGTTTGCTTCGTTGCATGAGGAGCCAGGATAAAAAAGAGCTATTTGTTTTCATTTGAAATTCTATAAAAAGTAACAGGGCTGAATTATTGTATGTGCGTTGGAAGACTGAAGCCCAAGTCATCTGCTGCTGTTTTTGTCTCTAGGCCATGCCTCATTTACTGGGATGAAATTCCTGGGGAAGTTTTCGGTCTGGTCTACACTGTGCTTTCTAAAAGTGATGCCAGTTTGTACTGTACAACCAGCACTGTGTTACATTCCAGGCTTGCTTCCTCCCTCCTATAAGCTGATTATTAGGGAGTGCAGAGAGCATAGTGACATTTATAACCAGGGAAATAAAGAAGATGTTTCTTTAGCAGCAAATTTCCTCCTTTCCCCCTCAATTTGGAAAGAAAAAATATTCACACGTAATAACACCACAAGAAAACACAGACTTGGCAGACAGGTACACAGGCACTGAGATCAGAAAGACCCTGGAAATGCCTCTCAATACAACATGGCCAAAGGCAAGTGAGGGAACAAGGTCAGTTAAAAAGTGTTGTGGATACTCCTGGTTCACAAAGGAAAGCCAGCTCTGTTGCTCTTTACAAACCAGCGTGTCACGGGGAAAAAAAGATTTTATCTGTAAATCTCACTGCACGATGATCCCAATGTGAAAATAAAAAGGGAGGCAGTAGAAAAGTAGAGGGGAATTTGCCCCACAGGCTTGGGTTGTGATTGCTGAGGAAAAGCCAGACCTGTCGTAAACAAGCTGTGTGAAGACACAGGTAAAAGTTGGAAGACAATGCCTAAGGTTCTCCACCTCACACATGTTTACACTCTTCCCACTGACCACAGAAAACTGACATTCTCTTTTCTTACACAGGTAAGTAAAAGGGACAAGATAGAGTTCTAGGCAAGTTTTCCCACCATGCCAATGAAAACTGATTTCTGCATCGAGAAAAGAGCACCAGCTGACAGAAAGTTTTGCTTCCAACAGCCTAAACAGCACTCTGGATTTCTACAAGGAAAAATCCCTGGCAGGCAGACGGTTACAAAGACAGGTTCAGCATCTGTCCCCCTCCCCAACATTTCAAAATATCAACCACATGCATTACAAACCTCCCATTCAGGGCTTTACATCAGTGGAAAGACCAAACCGTGACTGCTTTTTGCTTAATCGCTGAACTGTCTGTATCTCAAAATTCACAAGAAAGCAGAATTTTATAAACATTTTTTTCTTTTACACGCAGAGTCTAAATCCTTAAACTGCTAATATAAAAGGAAAAAAAATTGGAAAAGAACCTACTCATTAGCTCCCAGTTCTGCACAGCTTCCAAAGCACTGCTAAGCATGTATGCATTTTTGACAAATACCTCTTACCTGTAAAAGAGCAATGTTCAGATTCCTTACTAGATGTTATCGTCATGACAAGTCAAACAATCTGTTTTTATGAAAGGTTGGATGGCTTTTCAATAAAGAAAGTGTGCGTTTAAAAAAAAAAAACCAAAAAACCAAACAAAAAACCGAACCCCTCAGAGAGTCTCCCTTCCCTCGCTGTCAGTCAAAAACAAGTTGAAATAAGCCTGAGTTGGAATTACCTGAATAAGGCAACTGGAGAGAGGGAGGGAGGAGAGGGAGGGAGGGAGAAAGAGAGGAGAAAAAAAAAAAGAAAAAGAGTCTGAGAGGAGACTCAGTGATGTCAGCAGTGTGTGTTAAGGAAATCTACAGCTGAGCCCAGCAAACTTTATAACTCCACAGCACTCGACACCCAGCTACGTGGTAAGCAAATACCTGCTGAAGAGGAAACTGATTTACTTCTAAAGAAGTCAGTTAATCTTTGAAGAAACTATAGCCAGGCTGATCAAAGTCCCTGAAAGGCCTTATTTCCTAAATAAATACGGTTATGAGAGGCGGCATAACGCCAAGAAAAGAGGAAGAAGAATAAAAACTCTGCATTATTGATTACCCCTTTCCTGTCGGCAAAAGGGAGATCGCCACTCATCTGAAATAAAATCAGGCTACGGTTGTCACACGCGGAGCTGCAGCAGCCGAAATCCCTGACCACCAAATTTCCCAAGGTGTTTATCCACAACACTCCTCTCCTTTGATGGCTTCTTCTGGGTTTGCCTCAGTGCCCTTCTACTTCTGTTCCCCGCCTGCAGAGAGCAGGGGCAGTGCTGCTGTGAGCAGGGGGGAGTCAGGGACCTGCAGCACAGGGAGGAGGAGGAGGAGGAGGAGGAGGTGTGGATGCAACGCCTGCCATTGGTACCACGCTGGAATTTGATGGGATTCCCAGAGAGGAATGCAATCAGCAGCAGGGAAAGGGAAGTTGCTGCAGCGCTAGAAAGGCTCATGTGATAGCCCTCGGATGTCTATTCTGGGTCTTTGTACTGTAATTCCTGGGAATTACATATCCCAGCAAGCTACTCCAGTACAGGACAGCTCAGCATCACCTGCAGGGACATCCCATGGTGCAGCTGGAGCCAGGATAACTTTCCTTTCACTTGGGAAAAAGAGCACGTCAACACACGGGTTGGGGATTTTACCAACCAAACTCAAATCCCCAGGGAACACATCAGCCAGAGCAAAATCCCTGGTAAACAGGGAGCTAAATGCCATTGACAGATATTAATAATGCCATGATATGCGACCGTAGGAAAGTAGGAGCTGGAATTCTGCTGTCAGGTGGCCGAGTGTGCAGCATTCAGGCAGGGCCAGTAGGCAGCAGCTGTTTTACTTTTGAAAGGGCAACAGTTAGAGGTGATTTTTTTTTTTCACTTTGCCAGAGACCAAAGAATTTCACACGACTTGGGTTGTTCCCCAAATCCATGAACCTGTTGCACTGGTATCTCTTCCTCTATATTTACTATGAGGGAGATGGCAACAGCTATATATATATATTTATATATAAAAATACTTGCATATATCTTTTTCCGCTTTCAGATGAGCTGTTCTGCTTGCAGAGCACTCTGCAGAGTCATGGGATGAAGCACCTGTACTAGGAATTCTCTTTCACTATCCAATTAAATTTTATTTAGTTGTGATTATACATTATTTTAAAATCTCCAATTAAAGCTTTCCCCTTCTTTCTTCTTGGCTAAATTCGGCAAACTGCCCAAATCATAACTGATTATGAATATTCTAATGTGCCAATCCCACACATCCCCCAAATCAGGATTCGTGGCAACGTGGTGACCATGAAATCAACTGTGGCATGAGAGGAGATTAATATGAGCATAATATGAGATATGCTCTGAAAGATGGATTCCACACCGTGCAAATACACAACAGCTCAGTTTTTAAATTTTTTACTAATGCTCTATGGATTCTTATTCCATTCTGGAAAACAGAGCAGCAGAGCAGAGAGTAGAATTTAAGTCACATGGGCATTTCCCAGCTCTGTATGCATGATCTGAAAATGTAAATACCTTTCTTTGCACAGTCTTCCATCTCAAATGAGTGTCACTTCCTTGTGGGTCACCACATGCTCCTGGGCTGTTCCCACACTGCTGCTGAGAAGTTAATTTGTTGTTAGAAGAAGTTAATTTGTTGGTTCGTACCCTTCAAAATGTATAAACTCACAGGTTTTTTCTTCAGATTTACCTCAGCACCGGAGCTTATAAATCTGTCTCCTTGAAGCAACAACAGGTGAGTTCAATAGTTTGGGCTGGATATGTTGAAATATTTATCCAAACTTCGCCAATCAGTAAAGCTGAGCAGGAAGTCCCATGGTGATAAGAACCTTGCTCAGGGCATTTTCAGGTTTTATGTTGGCTCTGGATAAAGTAAAGTAAGGAAAAGAGACAATAAAACTAGAACCCTGGCAGAAAAGTTAGTCCTACACATCAGATCTGTACCTGCAACTTATTCTTTAGTCAAAAGCAAATTTTTTTACTTAAAAAATATACTTTGGGCTTCTCACGTGGAGAATGATCCAGCTCACGGTGGGCACTGTGAATGGGGAAACACCACAGCCACCTCTCAAGCCTTATCTCTCTTTCTCTATTCCTGGGAATCCCAAAGTTAGAAGTCAGACCCAGGATATTAAGAAATGGGCATTGTTTTATAAAACCCGACAAAGAAATGGACCTTGCACAAAACAGGTTCAGGATGTCCTAAGCAGGCAGAGGTGTCACCTGAGAACTGCTGAACACCTCTTTGTGCTTTTACACACCTAAATACGTGTGTAAAGCTGAGCCTTGCCCACCCTTGGCCAGATCCTTGGAAATATTAGGGAGCACAGCTCCCACGAAAAGCTGCATCAGAAACTAAACACTTATATTAGCAGTCCAGTTATTTCTTGGACACTTCCAGGGATGGAGACTCCACCACCTCTCTGGGCAGCCCCTGCCAAAGCCTGACCACCCTGTGAAAAAATTCCTCCTGGTGTCCTACCTGAGAGAAGATGTCAAAGTATTTAATCCAAAACTGGTTCTTGTTAAACACGGAGATTTGTGCTTTATGTACTCTACTTTTTCTTTAATTGTTTGAAGAGAGTCCCCTATTTTTCGTGTTTTTCCCGTGTGCTTTAGAGTATTCATCTAAACTGTGAATCAAACCATTCACCTGATTATTACTGATGACATTCTTAATAAAGAATGTATTTGAAAAAGCTAAAATTCATTACGGACGTTCCCATGAGATTGGGTAAAACACTGGGCCTGAAGGTGCTGCAGAAAATGCAATTAATAAAGTCCTAGAATGGTTTGGGTTGGGAGGAACCTCAAAGCCCATCCAGTCCCACCCTCTGCCATGGCAGGGCCACCTCTCACTGTCCCAGGGTGTTCCAAGCCCCGTCCAACCTGGCCTTGGACACTTCCAGGGATCCAGGGGCCGCCACAGCTTCTCTGGGCACCCTGTGCCAGGGCCTCCCCAGCCTCCCAGGGAACAATTCCTTCCCAATATCCCATCTACCCCTGCCCTCTGGCAGTGGGAAGCCCTTTCCTGTGTCCTGTCCCTCCATCCCTTGGAAATTGTCTCTCTCCATGTTTCCTGTCAACTCGTTCAGGCCCTGCAAGGCCACACTGAGGTCACCCCAGAGCTTCTCCTCTCCAGGCTGAACAAGCTCTCCCANAGCTCTCCCAGCCTTTCCTCCCAGCAGAGCTGCTCCATCCCTCTGCTCATCCTGGTGCCTCCTCTGGACCCTCTGCAGCAGCTCCACGTCCTCCCTGTGCTGTCCAAACGTGTGAATGCTAACGGGGATGTGAACCTTCACACTCCAAAGAAATCAGACACCACACTCTCACCACATACATGTGCTCCTGGCAGAGTTCATACACATTTTTCCATCTTTTTTCTTTTGTTGACCTTGCAGCAGTGGCCACACTGAGGAATTTACAGCACCTTTCCCAGCCTGCTGCGGGTTAACGCCGTGGTTTTTGTACAAGCCCTCCACCATGTGCTCTTTGCATTGTGAGAGGTTGTGGCTGACACTGCTGTTCCTAGGGGAGGTTTGTGCACACGAAAAGCACATAATTGGAACAGGATTTTGTTCTGCTTGACGAGCTTCACACAGAAGGATCCAGCTGGGGAGAGCCCAGCTCTGTTCTCAATGAAGCGAGCGGTGACCTCTGTGGAAACCCCGTTACCGCAGCTTTCGAAAACTTCAACTCCATCCCAAGGAGTTTGGATGTGAGAGGGCTGCAGTGGCTGAGATGTGTCTTACCTGCTCACGTTAGGGAAGGTGGTTGTTCTTCATCCAGCTGGCTCAGGGTTTCAGACCCCCAGCTCCACTGCTGTCCTGCGAGCGATGGAAGGGCTTCGACAGCTTCCAAATTTAAGTTTCTGCCCAGCATTTTTGCTTCTTGATGACAGAAATACTGACATGTTACCACCCAAGATAGCAAAAGGATTTCCAGGTAGCAGAAAGCTCTGGAGGAAAAACAGCATCCTGAGAAAGTCACTCATTCCCGGGCACATTTGGCTGCCTTCTCCCTGGCTGTGGAAATGAGCATCTTCTGGGTTTGGTTCTTGCCCAGAGACGGGGCAGATTCACAAGCAGGAATTCAAATCCAAGCTGGCTTTCCACACCAGAGAGAAAATGACAATGGGCTTCAGATCCAAGAGGGATTTTAATTTCCTCTCCTTTGCCAATCTGGTCAAAATGTCCAAAGCAGCAAAAATTCATCTCAGATTCCTGGAAAGGGGCCAAATCTCTTTGCTCTGTGATAATCTGTGGCGGGTGCATGCTGGGTTTGCCACATCATGAGCCAGTGGGATGCATGAATGTCTCCATGGGGATGTTCTGCTCACATTGTTGGTAGCTTCCCAGCAGGCAAAGATGCTTCCTGTAGCACTTCCAAGAGCAGAGAGCTCTCCAGGTTCCTCAGGTCATAGCTGCAGCATGACATTGGATTTGTTGCCATGGGACTGGATCCACACTCACGGAGAACTAAGCTCTGCAAGACACAATCCTGACTGTTGTCAGCTCTAAGCAGGATATCTGGCCTTAGGAATGGCCCAGAGTTATGGACTAGAAGAGCTGCTCCAGGGGATGATGGAGAAGCAGGGCTGGAAGCATCCAGCTCTGAGAGCCACTGACCACAAGAAACAGAGGCAGCTTTGCCTGTTCTGTCATTTTCCTCACCTAGAACCATGGTGGTCTGTCTCTCTGGTGTTTTGTGGTTCCACCTCAAGCGTGAATTTCCCTAGTTAAGAGCTGCCCTGGTGACCAGAAATCCTTCTGGGAACTGCTGGAAAACCCCAGCTTCTCAACCACTGGATCCCTCCTATTGATGTGGCACAAAGAGCATTCCTCAGTCAAAGAGAAACTTTTATATTCAACTCCACATATCTTCAGTACCACACTTTGGAGGACAACAATGGGAAGAGAAATCTCTCCTAATCAGATTTCAGTTTATTTGGATCACTGAATCTGGAAGTCCACTCTGAATTCTCCAGCCACAGGGCCACGATCTCTAATTCTCAGTACATTTCCCAGCAGTGTCCAGCAGATAGTTTAGTTTTTTTCCTTACCTTTAACACTCAGTGATGTTTTAATGGAGCTTTGCTTTGGAATAATTTGAGAAATAATTGTTTATTTTACTTGGAAACTTCTTTTCATCAGCAGCAATAAGAGCCCTGTGAAAATACCTGTTTGGAACTTACTTTATTGAATTTCTTCGAGCTGTAAAACTCTGTGACTATTTGGGACAAAAAATGTGGCATTACTGGTACCAGTTTCAGATACCCAGACTTGATGGCCTCTCAGGAAGCAGCAGTAAAAAGGCAGAGCAAATTAAATGAGCACCTTTGTGCATTTTAAACGCGTCTTCCTGGAAAAGTAACTCCTGGCTTGAATGAAAGGAACTGAAGTGTGTACTTTTGCCAAACTTTATCAAAGAGGATTATGAAGTGAGCCTCCAGACAGCTGCTGAGGTTGACAGAGCACAGAACACTACTGAAAGTGCACAAAAAGAGGGTAATAAAGGGAAAAGCACAGAGTTTTTAGTTCAGGGTGTGTTTGCTATTGCCAACGTAGGTCATGGCATCCCTACCACAAAAAGATTAGGAAAGTGATCATCCAAACACCAAATGCAAACATTTGTCCAGACAGTGCTGGAAAGACTCAACTTCAAGACCAAATTTTTGTGGAAAGCGGAGTTGTCATCATTCTTCCACGGAACTCAACCTTGAGAAGAAGTAAAACACAATCCATGATATGACAAGGGAAGCACGTGATGGTTTCATGACAGCAAGAGGGACAGGGGTGCTGGCTGCACCCCTTGTCACTGGGATTGCACCACAGTTTCCATCACAACCTCCTATTTTCATTTGCCATGAGCATTGCAAAATGCTGACCTTTGGGGCTGCATTTTTCCATGCTTGCTCCCTGCCCCAAAGGTGAATTCCTTCAGAAAGTCTGAGCAGAATCTTTTCAAGGACCATGGCTATTATTTTTGGCTGTTGCCAGGGCGGCTTGCCTGGGGCAGATTGAATAACAACTGGTTTGTTCCTCTGAGCTACAATAAATCCTACCATCCATCATGTAAAGGAGAAAATTAAAAGCATGAAAAACAAATCAGAGCTCTCCTGATTTTAATGTTTGCAGAGACTGTTTAGGCTTGCAAATGGCAGCAGGTGAAGAAAAGGGAGATTTAAGTGGGAGATACTGCCCTGACCAAGAGTCTCCCTTCATTACAATTGTCATCAAAACCATATTTTTATCAGGAGTTGGTTACAGGGAAAACTACTGAAAAGTAGAGTTAACACAGTCTTTAAGATGCAGCACAGGGAGGCTGGGTCTGTTTTGTCCCTCTGAGTGCCTCTAAGAAGGGACACTTGCTTTTCTCAAGCAGTTAATTCAGAAGTAAAGGGGTGCACATTCCCATCCATTGCCACTGGCTGGGTCATTTCTCAAAAGCAGGACAGTTGAAGAAGCCTTAAAACTTGGATATAGATGCTGAACTACAGGTACCTATGGTTGAAAATGCTCTCTGGGGGCTTTAAAGACCACAGACAATTTATTAGGATGAGATGCTGAGCAGTACTAAAAGCCACAAACAATCCCAGAACAAAAACCCCACATCTACTATTAGGAAATAGCACCCAGATGGCCTCATATACCCCCACACATTCTCTGATTTTATCATTCGCGGAAAATATGTCTGAAAGTTACTGTACAGACAGGAAAAGCCAGTCTCCCTACAGGCCCCAATAAAGACTAGAGCTGTCCAAAGGTCTCTGGGAGTGCAAATGTGTTTGTTCCAGTAGGTCTGCTCTATGAGGCTGCACACCCTCCAGATTGCAGCTCCATTTGGGGAGAAGTTGCTCCAGCAGGGCCATCCCAGAGCACAGGGCACAGGGTTGTGTCCAGACGGCTCTGGAATATCCCCAGGGAGGAGACTCCACAGCCTCTCTGGACAATCTGTGCAGGGCTGGGGCACTGCCCAGGGAAGAAGTTCTGCCTCCTGTGCAGGGGAACTTCCTGGGATCAGCCCCTGCCCGTTCCCCCTGTGCCATCCCAGGCCCCAGGGAGCAGAGCCGGGCCCTGCTCTGCCCCTCCCTGCACACAGGGACACCCAGGGGTGAGGGCCCCTCTCAGCGGGGGCTGCTCTGGAGGCTGCACAGCCGCGGCTCCCTCCGCCTCTTCTGGGCAGGGAGAGGCTCCAGGCCCTTCCTCATCTCCAGGAGCTCCGTGTGCCGGCTGTGCTGAGGATCCAGAGCTGGACACAGCCCTGCAGATGTGCCTTCAGGGCTGGGCACAGGGGCAGGGGCACTCCCTGACCTGCTGGGAATGCTCTTGCCAATACACCCCAGGACACCACTGGCCTTCTGCACATTGCTGGCTCATGGACACTTTGTTGACCCCCATGACCCCCAGATCCTTTTCCTCAGAGTTTCTTTCCAGCAGTTTTGTCTTCAAATGACTGTATTTTACATCCATTATTGTTCCAACTTCGGCTTTTGAGTGCCTGATTATTTACTTTTATTGACTAGGTTGTTCAGTCCACAAAAATGCACTGTTCATGCACTTGATACATTTGTATTTGACATTAAATATAACTCTTCAGTGCCACACTTTTAATCTCAAGCACAATGGAAAGTGTAGCTAAGATGAAGTTTATAGGGTGCACATAACAATCTGCTTCTTTTGTAACTTCCTTTTTCTAGTGGCAACTAATGCATCCACGTGCCAATTATTTTTAAATAATTCCTACATTTTTGTTTCCTACCTCAAAGCATCTGGCAGATCTGCAGTTGCACCTGCACGTGGACCTTAGCATCAGACTTTCAGTGACTTCGTTCTCTCATATACCTAGCATTGATAATGCCTCCTGAAAAACAAAAAGGCTGATGGTGAAATCAGACTGGTTTGTCCTTCACTAAATTTAGGAATTTATGCATACATGAAGCAATTGCTTAACCCCATAAATCCTCATGGCTCTGAAGTGTAAGAGTTCAAGCAGAGCTTTTATCAGTGCATTAATAAATTCAAACCAAAAGACTGTAAGTTTAGATGGCATATTAGGAAGGAATTGTTCCCTGTGAGGGTGGGGAGGTCCTGGCACAGGGTGCCCAGAGAAGCTGTGGCTGCCCCTGGATCCCTGGAAGTGTCCAAGGCCAGGCTGGACGGGGCTTGGAGCAACCTGGGATAGTGGGAGGTGTCCCTGCCCATGGCAGGGGTTTGGAACTGGATGGGCTTTAAGGTCCCTTCCAACCCAAACCATTCAGGGATTCCATTATTTTCCCGCTTTTTCTTCTGCTTCCCACAGCATATCCCAGCTGAATGCCATGATGAATCCAGCAGAATCAGTGACAATGGACTCCCAGAGGAGTGCCTGCACTCTCCATACTTTTCCCTGTATTCCTGGGGTACCAACACCTTGACCACTGTAACATTCCCTGACTTGGAGCTGTGCTGTCTCTTCCCCTGGTTCTGTGCCTTAAGTGCAGCCTGTTGACAATTGATTTCATCAGGACAATGAATTATACCTCTGGATTGCTTGGAATGAAAGAAACTCTTTTCCTCAGGGTTCATTCCACTATTTTCTTTATTCAGCTACCTTGAACCTCCACTTGCTCCAATACACCTTTTCAGATTTTCTGTCTCTCAAAGTCCAGCTGTGCTATTTATCTTTTCTTGGAGGACACCTGCTTTTAACTCCTTCTTGGAGCAGAATTTTCTGCTGAAGAAACTGAGCCCTTTCAAACCTGTCTACAGAGTTTGCATTGCAGGGAGGGACTGCAAACTCCTAAAGTTGACTAAGGCAGACTTCAAAATATTTCCTCCGTATTTGCATCACCTTTGGGCTGTGTGGTTCACCACTCTTTTATTTTCACTCTAATTGTTGGTATTATTGGTCCAACTGCATTTCCAGAGAAAATAACCTCTAGGACACTGATCTTTCCTGATATTCCCTCAGATCTCTCCCTGCTTGCCCAGTCTCAGAGTGATTTTCTCAGTGCTCTGCAAGACACTTTTACTTCTTTTGTTTCCCTTCAGCCCTGGCTTGTTTACATTTTCCCCATATCCCCTTGTTTTATTGCTCATCCAGACTGTCATTATGAATGCGTACTTTTCAATAACTTCCTTCACTTTGTTTTTTTATCACTTCCTTGAATTTATCCCAGCCAACTTGCAGGGAGATTTCTTCATCCTTGCAAGTCAGTGGCCTGAAAATTCACCCAAACTCACCTTAGAGATCTGACAAGAGCTACCCTTTAACGCAGTCCTGCACTTGGATGCAGGAGGTTTGAGGTGCTTTCTACAGGTGAATCAAAGCAGGGAGAAAACCCCTACCGTGACAAAAGCCATAAGATTTCCAGTGAATATCATGGATAAGGTTCCACTGAGCCAGTTGAGGGAGGGGATGACGACTCACAGAGCTACACAGGTGAGTCAGTCTCAGAGTTCCCACCTGGATGATGAACACAGGCTTATTTTGGACAGCAAGGGGGCAACACCTGGTCCTGGCCACACAGTGGGTTCAGCTGTGGCTTTTCCTTCCTGCTGCCCAAAAAGGCAGCCCCTCTGTCCAGAAAAACTCACTGAGCCACGCTGATTTTTTTTCTGGAGCTTGGCCGTCAGCCCTAGGCCATGGAAAGGGCTCTGGATTTCCAATAAGTTGAACCTCCAGGAATCTGGAGCTATCAAAAGTGAGCAAGACAATTTCATTCCAGCACTGGCAAGACAGTGTTTGGAGGCAGCACATTACAAGATGTTCTGCCAGTTCTGGGTCTGGGAGCACACTCCAGAGCAGGTGAATCCTTCCTTAATTGCAGTTCCACAGCAAGGAAAGCGCTTCACAGAACTCAGCAAAGATGAAAGCAGCTGGCTGATAGAGAGGACTAAGAGGAGTGGTCCTCTCTGAAGAGCTACTGTACCTGTTGCCAGCAGTTTTTGAAACGAGGGACAATGACATTAAAATAATTGTAGTCAATGTCTGCATTGAGACAGACACCTATGTGTAAATATAACCTGAATTTGTCACACACGGGTACTCGATGGCAAATGTGTGCACACAGAAGAGAGGTACTTTCTAGGAGACAATTTTCACACATTCCTTGGCAGCCTGGATCACCTTCACCTCCTGTGATCCCAGACATCGTGGTGTTGGGGAAGGAAGGGGTCTTTTGCTTATCCCAGATTTCTGGAGCTGCCTCACACAGATTCTCATTTCTGTATCTCTGCTCCTGACACATTTGCCAAGTAAAGTACCTCTCTATCTTCCTCACTCTCTTATCTCAAGAGCTTTGCTATAAAATAAAGGAAGCTGGGCTGGATGCTGTTGCCAAACTTTGAAAAGCTTCTGTAAAACTCTACATTTTCCTATAGTGTTACTAAGCCCATATTTACCTAACAGACTGTCAAGAGTCCAAAGGAGCTTCTACAAAATTTCTGGTAAGGAGTATTTGTTTTAAGAATTGATATGCATGCCAAAAACAATGTACTGCATTTATCAGCCTGGAACTATTACAATCTTTGCAGCAAATAATATCCCAGTTTCTGAAAAAGCCTAAAATGTGTCTCTAATCCAATTGTGTCACCTCTCATTTCCTTCAAAGAGGGGGGAAAAGGCAAAGCTAAGCCTGAAATTCTGGTTTGAATTAACTGCCACTTTATCTCTAAGTGACCTCTTTGTGCAAAGCCATTACTGCAAACACAGTGTCTGAGATCATTCAGTCGTCTCCAAGCCCTGAAACACAGAGCTACAAGGTAGTTAATGCTATCAGCACTATCATCTTGCATTTGTGCAGGGCTTCTCATCCAAAATGTTCCAGCTCCTGGCAGGGAGAGCCTTTCCCTGGGTGGGCTCTTTATGTGCATTAAGCATTGTAAAGGATAAGGGCAAATGGGAGGGGGCAGGAGGGGGATTTTGCACTTTAATTCCAGTGCCACTGGTAAAGCAAATAACCCTCAGTGAGGTGAAAGCCAGCAACAAATGCTCTGCAGTGCCACACCGCCATGGAGAGAAGGAAATTCCAGGTACTATTCTCAAATCCACTCAGTTCTCTCTGGCACTAAATGTTAGGAAGGTTCAGACCCTCTGACAGAAAACGGAAGGCTAGAAAAGGTACTTAAACAGAGACACTTGGTTTTTCAAGCTGTGATGGAGCCCTGCTTCTAACCAGGACATTCTGGTGTGGTAAAAGCTTGAATTTTTCAATCGGGGTGATTAAAAATCCAGTTAATTTTCTTCGTTGGAATAAAGGCAATCATTGCACTTTTCCTTGTGGTCAGCCATGCCAGCCCCTCACTCTCTCCCCGCTCTGCCATGCACCCACCAATACCTTTGTCCATTTATTCCCGGTCCTTCCTCAGCAGACAGGGACTCCCCTTCTGGATGGCATCTCCTGAGGGTGTTGGCAGTCAGCTGCTGAGGGTTGGGAAGCTCATCTCACCCCTGTCCTGCCCCGCTGGTTCCTGAGGCTCTGGCATTTCTTCCAGCCAGACCCATCCCTGACTGCTCCCGCAGCTTCCTCACTCCCAGCTGCTGGAGCAGGTTGAGGTGGTGAGCCGGAGGGCTGGAGAGCCAAGAAGAAAGGAGAGAATTTATACTTTGGTATTTTGGAAGCTGGAATCCAGGGAGAAGCTTAGGAACGTGACTTGAGGCCAAAATGTTTGGCTCTCCAGTTACAGAGCGGAGCGAGGCAGGTTTATTCCTATTGCAACACTGTGGCCCCTGTCCTGTTGGAATTTTCCAACATCATGGATGTGTGGTGGGTTCGGAGGAACCTCTGCTTCTCTCATCTCCTTCTCGCAGCACTGTGGGAGGAAAGTGATAACAGAGGAATCAGCAGCACTGCAAGAAACTTGTCTGAGATAGAGCAGTCTATGGAGGAGTCTGGGAGTTATTACTGAGACATCCAGAGGTGACAATTCCTCCTGCCACTGTCCTCCCCAGCTCTCCTCCCTCACCCTCATTCCAGCAGAATTGTGGACCTAAAACTGTTAATTTGTTTTTTGGCTGCTATTTCATTTATTCCAGCTGCTGAGTTAGAAAATTTAAAAAAGCAGCATCTCACTAAAAACAGATGCTGCCTTTGTACTGAGCAGATAAATTAAATACATAAAGCATGGCTTATTTACAGTGTTAATTCTTTGTAAAGTTTTGCTGTTTTCATCCTTGGTATTAAAATTCCAAGTGTATTGTATCACTTTGTTTTGATGCATCTGGATTAGGGAAACAGCCCATTGGCCTTTCTCAGGAATACTGTAAATGAAATGGGCTAACAATTTACCAGAGAAATTTCAGTACAGAGCAAAAAAACTGAGTTCAGCTTTTACTCCTGTAGAACAGACACAGCTTTTCTGACTTCATTTCTCCACAGTGACTTACAATTCTGTGCAGTTTTTCTCTATATCCAACATGCACAACTTTAATCCATTGGAGTAAACCACACACACCCAGCCTGGATGTGTGTGCGCACACACAGGGATACAACTACAAGTAGAGATCACAGAATCACCAAGGTGGGAAGAGCCCTTCAGGATCACCCAGCCCCACCCCAGCCCCACCAGCATCGCCCCAAACCACGTCCCCAGGGGACACATCCAGACTCCTCCTGGACACTTCCAGAGACAGGGACTGCACCACCTCCCTGGGCAGCTCATTCCAAGGCCTCACCACTCTGCCAGGGAAATTTTTATTTCTTATATCTAATCTGAGCCTCCCCTGGTGCAGTTTGAGGTCATTCCCTCTCCTCCTTTCCCTCGGGACACGGCAGCAGAGCCCGACCCCCCCTCACTGCCCCTCCTGTCAGGAGCTGTGGGGAGCAATGAGGGCCCCCCTGAGCCTCCTCTGCTCCAGACCAAACCCCCCCAGCTCCCTCACTGCTCCTCACAGGATGTGTTTTCCAGACCCTCCCCAGCTCCATTCCCTCCTGTGGACACATTCCTTGAAATCACCTTATCAGTGTTTACAGTTCCATGGAAATACAACAATATACAGAGACCAATAACCTTGAAAACTCAAATGAGAAGTGCCTGTGATTTTCAGGTGTCCAGGTTAACCAAGAGATGATCTTTGCAACTTCTTAGGTCTATTGAAACAGTCTTCTCTTAGGAAAGACTGACAGAGAGTTTGTGGTCTGCCAGGGCCAGCAAGATTAGGAATTTCTTGAAGTTTCAGGATTTTGTGCCTCAAGTTACATTAAACAGAAAGTGTGCATGAAAGCGTATCAGTGTCTGCGTTGATGCACGCTGAGTTTCAGCTCAGTAATATGCAGGAAAAAAAAATTACAAGAAAAATGGTTTGGCAGCAAATCCATCTTCAAACATCGTTAGGGAGATTTGATGAAGAAAGAGCTACGGTCAAAGTCAGAGCACAGCAACAGCAGAATTTCATGCACTACGTGTTTATATAGATTTCCATCTCCTTCTGCCTCCTTTGGCACTCGTGATGTCTCCCCCAGGCACATCCAAGCAAGGTGCCACAGGCATCCTGGCAATCTCTCCATCTGGGGGTCCAGTCTGGAGTGGTGGGATGTGGGGAGAGGGTGGGGGCAGATCCTCACAGCACAAGGCAGCCCCAGCACTGATCCTCGTGGGATATTCTGCTCTTCTGCACAGGACTGAGGTGGCTTCAGCTGTTCTTTTGCCTCATTTCTGTGAAAACTCTCTGCATGGGCAGAGATGTGGAAAGGAAAGCCTCTCACACCTCTCACCACACAAGATGGGCCAAGGCTGACCTTTGCATTGTTGTCTTTGGAAAACTGCTGCAAAAGGGAGCTTCAGTTCTCCAAGCAGCTCATTTGGCAGGTTTCAATTTAAATGTAGGCACCTGGTTTCCTGCGTGCTGCACACCTCTGACATCATGCTTTTTACTGATGTGAAAGAACCCAGAAAAGGCCCCACAAGCACACCCTTGCAAGCTCCCTGGTAATCCAGGGGCAAAGCAATGGGGAAAAGGAAGAAGCCCTGACCTTGTGGGTTCCTCTCAGGCAAATCACCTAAAATCTGGAAGTAGATCTCTTACTGGAGGCCCAGAAATTGCTGGTTTGGGAATGTCAGGGCTTCCTACTCTGTCCAGTCCAGGCAGGAATTCAGGGTTTTAGCTGATTACAGCAGAAAAATGTGTCCATGTGCAGAAGCAGAGCTGAGCGGCTGAGTTGTTCTAAACTGATTGGAATTACAAGCCCCCGTTGAGATTATGGATCACCAAACCAGTGTTTGCATCACTCCAAAAATAACTTCACCTGTACGGGGGAAGGGAAATGGATTGCCAGGAAAATGATTTCCTGAAACTTACTTTCAATGGTCTGACTTGTGAGTAGTTAATGAGGCTCAGTTGATCAATACGAATTTTCCTTGTGGACAAATTAATTCCTTCCTGTTTATATTTGAACAATTGTCATTGCCTTTTCCATAGATCACTCGGATATAAAATCAATTATTCAGTCCACTGCTGTGAGAAATAAAACTTTTTATTTGCTTGTGTTCTTGTCACTGTCACTGGGCAATTTTTTTCAGCTAAAAGTGCACTTAATGAGGCTGCAGCTGTAGTGTAAAGACACTCTGACAAATCCATTAACTGCAGTGCTTGTTATAAAGTCCTTTCCTCTTGCTTCTTGTGAAAGCTAAAACTCATTTCCAGTGTGGCATCCAAGCAGGCAAACTCAAGAATCCAAAGAAGACTTCAGCAAAAAACTGCAATCATGTATTTTTGCTGATAAAACCACACTATGCTTTCCAAAGTGAAAAAATACTGCTCTCATTTTTTATAAGACATCGTGCCAGTGGTAAAACTTGTGACTGGAGGCACATGACAAATCACTTCTGATATCACAAGGGTCAAGATTCAGCACTCATTTGTCAGAAAACCTGCAGTCTTCAAGCACACAAGTAGCCTGTGATGTGAAGGGAACCACTGTGGTAGTAAATCTTTGGTTCAAGAACATCGTCTTCCACAATGTTTAACACACCATTAAGACTCTTATTATGCATGAACTGCGTTCTGGCTACTTTTTAACCATTCCTGGTGAGAAAAATCGTGCAAATGTACACAGGGTCAGTTGTTTTGCAATCACGGGGTGCATTCCTACCCTTAAGTAATTGCCCTCAGAGTTCCTACATCCTTCTCCAGCAATTGGAGGTCCAGAGGTTAACTGAGGATCTAACCAGCTCCTGAGGGATGCCTGGGGACAATTCCTGCTCAGTGGCCCTGTTCATGGCTCTGTTGTGGCACAAGGTGCTGCTTCGGGCCTTTGTCTCCGGGTAAGTGAGAACCAGGCAAGGGAGGTGGGGAATTCAATTGCCACTTTGAAATCACGGAATTATTGAGCGGTTTGGGTTGGAAGGAACCTTAAACATCTTTCAATTCCACCCCTGCCATGGGCAGGGACACCTCCCACTATCCCAGGGTGCTCCAACCCCGTCCAACCTGGCCTTGGACACTTCCAGGGATCCAGAGGTAGCCACAGCTTCTCTGGGCACCCTGTGCCAGGGCCTCCCCACCCTCCCAGGGAACAATTCCTTCCCAATATCCCATCTAACCCTGCCCTCTGGCAGTGGGAAGCCATTCCCCCTCATCCTGTCCCTCCATCCCTTATCCAAAGTCCCTCTCCAGCTTTTTTAGAGCCCCTTTAGGCACTGAGAGGGGCTCTAAGGTCCCCCTGGAGCTTCTCTTCTCCAGGCTGAACAATCCCAACTCTCCCAGCCTGTCTCCAGAGCAGAGGTGTTCCAGCCCTCTGATCATATTAGTGGCCCTCCTGGAGCTGTGGGGTACTAATTATTTAATTTGACAGCTTTCAAACAATACATCCTGTAACCCTTAGCAAAAAAACCCCAAGACCTGACTGTCACGCTGAGGTCCTGGAAATGTCTCTCAAATAACATCAGAAATCATGAGAAAGTGCCGAATTATAGATTGCACAAAGAAAAAAATAAATTAGGGTAGAGCGATCAGATTTTCTCAGTGTCAACATGAACATCGAGGTCAGAAAACGGAGCCAAACATCCTCAGCTATCTTTTAACACAAGGGCCTTTTTTTCTCGTAGTGCTGCCACAGCAAAACAGATGCTAGAAATTCTCACTCCAAAACTCTTTGCTTTTCATCCAGTTTTAAAGCTGTGGTGACGTTCCAAGTTAAACTCACAAAGGAGAAAGAAATATGCTGGTGTTTTCATTGTAATATGAATTTTCCATTGAAGATGTGGTTGAATTAGCAGTTCATTTTTTAACTATTGCTTTAATTTGCTCCTTTTGGTCGACCTTTTCTCTTTTTTTTCCCTTTCTCTATAAAAGTCATGCCTCAGTCCTGTGCCTTTTGAGACACCTCAACATAAAATTTTTTAAAAGGGAAGGGAACTGTCTAATTATATGTCTGTAAAGTGGTGATTGAGCTTCATTCGTGTGCAGTAAAAGCAAATAAGAGAAAATGTGGAGGAATGTGCTGCTGATTGAAAGTGGGCATATCCTTCTTGTTCCCATACATGGGCAGGAATAGGAAGGTGTTGGAAGTGACTCTGAGTCTAGGCATCCATTATAGGTCTTGCATTTTCAGCCCCTCTTTTAACTCGTGCCTGGAGTAACTGGTGTGTTCACACACTGGGACATTTAAAGCTAAGCAGAAGGGAATATTTCTTCCCCTTTTTCCCTCCTTAGCACATGCAAAGTAAGGAGAATTTTGTGCTTTTTCACTTTAAGCTTGCCCATGTTTTATTTACCTCCCAGGGGCTAAGTTTTAGGGGTTCTGCTGCGGGCTTTCAAACCCTGGGAAGCAGAAACCCATTTGGACATTTTAAATCGTGGATCATTTTCCAGGAGGTAATTCATAAGGAATTCAAGGCTGGTGGGTCCTCTTTAGCTGGACAATCCATGCTGGCTTTTAATCTTAATGCCAGCATTGGCCACTATGAATATGTGACAGGGACAAATGCAACTCATGAACCTTTTATTTATGGAAGGTAGTGGAAACCAAGAGAGGTTTAAGCACCGTGGAAAAGAGAAAGCTGGAATTAGAATCAGAGGAGGCAGCAGGCTGAGACTTCCCTCTTGAAGCGGAGCAGAAAAGCCATGAGTTTGACTCTCAAAAGTTGGGGAAAAGCTCCAGAGCAAGGCTGTGGACTGGGACAAGCCGGGAGGAAGGGCTCTGGGGAGGGAAGCTGGCTCTTCCCTCTGTCTGCAATAATAACTGTCTACCTCCAAAGAGCAGGAGACACACTTCCAGTCCTTCCAACCCCTCCTATCCCAGAAAATGCTACCACAGACATCCTGTGTGCCAAGGCAATGTGGGGAAACAAGAAGTTCTCTGTGCAAACCCTGAGGAAATTAAACATTCAGCTGCATTTAGTGAGGATGAGGCTCTTTAGAAACAGCAGCAGTTGTTGGAGACTCAGAGTGAAAGCACTGGCCAACAAACCTTAAAAAAATCCCAGAGCATCCAGAGGACGCTTTCCCCCGGCTGTGGGAATGTCTCTAGACCGTAACTCGTGAAACAAGACTTTTTAGTGATGCCTGGATAAAGTTGCCTGGGGGTTCTGTTTTTCTTGCCTAAGGCAGCACCAGAGGGAGCCCAGGTAAAGTTGTCTGGGTGGTTTGACTGGGTGTTTTCACAGGTCTGGGTTCTTTTCAGTTCCACTTACAGTGTACTTTTCACAGATGTTTAAAGTTCCCTGCAATCTGCAGCAGTGCTGCAGGAGTTTTCTTCCCAAAGAAGTAGCTGTACACACTCAGAAAGCTTTCCTTAACTTGATTGCACTGGAGATTTTAAAGTGCTTTTGAGTTCAGATTGTGCTTGGAAGTTATTTCCCCTTTCTCAGTGTGCAATTGCCAAAGAGGAGTTTGAAGGAAGAGCCCTGTAAGGGCCAGACTGCCCTTGTGCCATGAGCACAGAAGTTTACACACTTTCAACACTCTTTAACAACACTTTTTAACAATACTTTTCAACAACACTTTTTCAGACACTCCTGATACAACACTCAACCTGGGAAGAAGCAAGACAATGCTTTAAGAACATATGAAAACACCACAGAGTGCAATAACTCGTGAAGCAAAAAGTATCATTGCCAGGTTAAAAATAAACTTTGCGAGAGAGACATCTGCTACCTTTTCTGTCGTCCATTCTAAGGGATGAAAGATCTGTAATTATAACTGCGTAAAGAGGTGTACATGGCCCTAACAAAATACAGCCTCTTTTGCTTTCAAAACTTAACCCATCTTTCAAACTGACACATTTGAATACTATCCAAATCCATTGCATCTTCATCTAAATTCTGCCAAATACACTTAGTGTACCAAAATATAAATCGGAATCTAAAATGTCAAATAACCTTGACCCCTGAATGCCACTCAGAACCTCTTCAGCACTCAGAAGCCCCTGATTCTGCATCCTCCTTTTAGTGTCTTTCTCAGCAGTTAAAAAGCAGGATTTCAAGAGATTTTTCTGGAGGGTATCCCTAATTTCTGAGGCTGGAGCAGTGTAGAAGGCTGGCCACTCTCCTGGCAGTGCCTCTTCAGCTGTACTTCCTACCCAGGAATCCTCCTCTGACCCTTGTAGTCCATAGGTTCAGCTCCCAGCCCTCTCACAGATTTTTTTTTTCCCCCTTAAGAAGTTGAACTAGATTACGTCTTATTTTAGTGCAACTCTGAACATGAATGATCATTTACAACTGTTGCTGGTTTCACCAGAAGCAAACTGTGCCCTCATGCCTGGTGATTTTTACTTTATTTGACTGCAATAAGCAGAGTCGCTCTCAGGGAGCACTGACTCATCTCACTCCAGCCAAAGGGGTTCCCTGCAGGGAGGAAAGGCAGAGCCGTAGATTTTCAACCAATTAAGCTCCTGATTCAGCATCAAAATGAGCAGGTATTTCATGTGCACTTTATGTATCTCCTTGTTGAACAAGACACAGAAGCTTGTGACCCTCTCCACTGAGACAAATTCCACAGAAACACGGGCCTAAATGCTTTGCTAAACATGAGGGCTTCAATACACCCTTCAATATTTCTCCATATCTGGGCTTTCTAAGCTGCAGAAGACAAACTCATTTGGATATATCAGAGGTGCTAGTGGGAATTTAAAAAAATCCTGGAATGGCCTGAGTGGGAAGGGACCCACAAGGATCATCCAGTCCAGCTCGCGGCCCTGCACAGACCCCCCAACAATCCCACCCCATGCCTGAGAGTATTGTCCAGCACAAAGGAGCGCAGGCATGAGGTGATGTGGGATGGGGTGCAGGCTTGGCACTGGCCAGAAACAACCCACCAATGGTCAGTCAAAATGTCAGACCTGGATCTGGACAACTACAATTTGAGGAGTGAAGAATGGTAGGCCCTGGGTGTGGTAAACTCAGATGTAACAGGGTGCTGCACACCAACAGTGACAGAGCAAAGCATAGCATGTCAGCAAACAAAAAAGTGATCCCAAGTGGGCCCTGGAGTGAGGGAGAAGCATGAATTCCCCATGGAAAAGGACTCTACATGCCCACAGCTCTCTAACCCCACTGCTACAGCCGTGGAACTGCTGATTCAGCACCCAACACCAGGAAAATGGGCAGACAATAAAAGTTACATGCCTATCAATTTGAATTCAAATGTTATTATTTCTACTTCCATAACTCTTGGATCAGGACTAGCCATGATTATATTCTTCAGATTTTAGTGAATTCATTGCTTTATTGCTACAGAATGTGTACTTTCCCTTTGCCATAAACAGGATTTTAAGAGCAACGTTGTCAGCTTTGCAGATCTGAGTCTTTCACACCCAGCACGTAAGTCAAGAGAAATGAAAGCTATGAATTTACAAGTGTATTTCAAGTTTAATGGGAACCAAATGGACATATATAAATATGTATAAATACATGTTTGGGGATAAGTGCTTCCCTAGCGGAGGTTTAAATGCAGTGTTAGGTTAGAGATCCAGTGGT
This sequence comes from Atrichornis clamosus, assembly GCA_013400975.1. Taxonomy (NCBI): domain Eukaryota; kingdom Metazoa; phylum Chordata; class Aves; order Passeriformes; family Menuridae; genus Atrichornis; species Atrichornis clamosus. Next base: position 28,717 of record WBMZ01004605.1, on the reverse strand, counting down.
GCATGAGATTGGGGCAGGGTTCATCTCCAGCACTGCTCAGGTTCTGTGTGCACTGAACCCACTCACAGCGACTTGTTTTGATCAAATTTTCCTCCCCACACTTTTAATGCAGTTGAAAACTTGCTCTATCTAAACTCAGCCTCCTCTCCCATAACACAAATTCATACCAACTTCCCTCTTATTTTTATCTCCCTGATAATTTTAAGCAGTCTTCAGTTGCTCCTATCCTTCTTGAAGGTGCAGTGCCCCATGTAGAAGGGAATAGATTGGTTATTCCTGGTGGTTCCGCAGGAATTTTCCAGGTAATGACAAAAAAAGGACAAAACCAAAGGTGATACTAGGGTTAGAGTTTAATATAACAAGAAAGCAGGAAAATAGAGAGAGGAGGGGTTTTTTCCTGTGAAAATCAGCAAAATTTTAAAAACACATCACCTATTAAATAAATCAATCAATTAAATATCCCCATTATGACCATGCAGATGGGAAACGAAAGTCATGCAGTCTCTGATTATGCAGTCAGTGAGTTTTACTCCAAAATATCCCAAGGTAGTTGTTTTGCTGTTCCAACCATTCCAGTTGAAAAGGCTGAATTTTGGTAATTCCTTCTCTGATTAGAAATGCAGTTTCAGCAGTTTGATTTATAACAATAAATTACTTCAAAGGTTGAGCAGCACTCCACTTGCTATGGAGTATTTGCAGCATTCTGGCAAGCAATAAACAAAATTCTTACATTTTGCCAAAGTTTAAAACACATCAAGAATTAAGGGATTGCAAAGATGTTTGTGTTTTAAAACTCTGTGTCAGGTTACGTGTTTTAATCTTTAAGACTGCTTGAGGAGGAGGTTGTGTTTAAATTCCAGGCAGGTTAAAATTCAGATCCAATGTTTGAGGAGAAATCAGCATCCAACTTTTTGTATGGGCTGCTCACTGGTTAAATCTTAGAAGAAATGGGAAATTTAAAACACAAACCGGGAGAAGAGACTTATGAAACAAAGGACTTCACAAGGTGTCATTTCAGATAGAACAGAGGAGTCCCCACAAGGTCAGAAAGCCAAAACTAAGAACTTTGTAAATGTTAATAAAATGATATCAGTCTGATTTGTGATTAACTAACTGAGCACTGAGGCCTATGAGCTCAGCAAAAGAGATGTGGTTGCGAAACAGTTATCTTTTGGCACGGGTATTTTTGATTTCACAAGGCTGATGGATAGGTGGGATAATTATTTGCTGCGCAAAGTGCTGCCTAAGCTCCAACAAGTTTGCCCTGACAGCTCCAAGGGCCAGCACGGGAAGAGGCAAGGAAAGGCTGGAACACCAAACCTTCTGGAAATCCTCGGTAATGCCACATCCCCTCACAGGGAGGCCTCAGGGGGATGCAGGACTGGGCTCTGGAGCTCTCAGCTCCCTGCTCGTGCCAAATGGAACTGGCGCAGGTGTGGCTGCCCCTGCATCCCTGGAAGTGTCCAAGGCCAGGCTGGACAGGGCTTGGAGCAACCTGGGATAGTGGAATTGTCCTTGCCACGGAACTGGCTGATCTTTCAGGTCCCTTCCAGCACAAACCGTTCCCTGATTCCATGAGAGGGAAGTCTGCTCCCCTCCCAGTCAAACTCTGAACACCAAAGTGAACGTGCAAGGATTGCTCTAAGCCAGAATGTGCCAGGGAATGTTACATGTAAGCCTGAGTTGTTTATAAGGGCCAGCTACATTTACAAGGAAGAAACAATATGATTTTTCTGGAACATGGCCATTAATTAAGTTTTATTTCATAATTATGTCTTTAAACTAACTCATTGGCATTTAGCTTTCTTCTAGCTCCAAGATAATGAACTGAACAGTCTTTATACATAAGAATTCTGGACAAAGAAAGAATTTTGATGTAATTTCAGAATTAGAAGGATTTTTTTTCATAAGTCATGGTTAAATATCTCTAGAACTGCCAACTCTATACCTGCTGGACAAAGAAGTGGAAATGTCTTTCCTCTCCCACAAAGCAAACATGACATTTTTGCCTCCTGAACATAGAAACAGGTTTTGCAGCCCTAATTACTGACAACTCCTTATCCTCAGCTCACAATCTATAACCTCTTCAGTAATAACAAGTAACTTCACTGACAAATAGACTGATTCCACACTGAAAGCTTCAGTATTCATGGTGGATCAGGACAGCTGGATTTTGGAAGGGGAGTCTGGTGTGCCGGCCTGAAAATGGTACTGTGCTTTGTGAGAGACACTCCTATTGTCATGCTTTAAGGTGATGTAGAAGCCACCAAGCAGGAAATCATATTTTAGAGCTGTAGACTTGCAACTAAAACAGAAGAAGTTGTTTGCTTTCTTCTGATCTGTCTGCTTTCTTCTTTTTTTTTTTTAATTCTTCACGGAAATTGTGGTTTTCACCTTAAACTAGACTGGCTCCTCTTTAATTATTTACCACAGAAAGTGCTACAGGTCGTATCAAAGATTGGGGTGGAGTGTCTCTGACACCACGTACCAGGAGAGCTGGTTGGTAATTTTCTGTGGACTTCACAATTCCGTGGGGAAAGCTTAATTTGCCCAGTGCTTTCTGATTTCCCAGCTGACCATCCCAAACGAAACATTTCATTGTGGTTGACCTTGAGCTCTTGACCACAACAAGAAGCACCTTCCTGGCAGCCAGGTTTTGGCTGGAGCCCAATAAAGAGGGGTGAAGTGGGAAGGCCTGTGGGATCAGGCAGGTTGGGAACAGGCTTAGCCATGAGGTAAGTGCTCGGACAGGACTTCGAAGCACCAAGGGGACAATTTTTTTAAGGAATGTCAGCGTTTCTAGGAGCAGGATCCAGTGGAGAGGGTTGGGGGACAGCAGAAGCTGTGACACTTGTGCTGCTGTATGACTCCAGCCTCGGGTGATTTGTTCCTGCTCCTGGCATTGGAGCAGAAAGCATTTTTCCAGACGTGTAGTCCAGTCTCTTGCCACTAAACCATCTCCCATCCTCTAATTTCTCCCACTGTTGCACAAATCAAAGGGCTACACTCCTGGTTGTACATAAAAAACCACTGGGGCAGAAACTTTTGCTACTTCTTAGAGAAAGGAAAGCCCCAGTTTTGCTTTTTTTGGTAGATTTCTGAGTCAAGTCTAAATTTGGGCACTACAGAAAGTCCAGCCCTGACCCCACACAAAAGGTGATGCAAGACTCAACAAACAGCACCTTTTCCATGGCAATTCACCTTAATTTATACCCCAGTTTGCAAAAGGTGTGTTCTCATTCAACTGTATTAATAATTATTTTGACTTTCAAAATATTTGGTTCTTGACGTGCCTTCACAGATCTTTGCCCGAGATGGCTCTGTCAAAGGAATGTTTCTCATCAGTGCAAGGACTGCCTGATGGACCACCTTGCAACCAGCAGAATTTCTCTACTGAATTTTGAATTTCAGACCCTTCCTCCCCTACCCCAGCAGGATCTTCCTTCTGATGCGAGAGCAGACATAGCAGTGGCAGGTAGCAACTCCTCTGCAGGACTTCAGGAAGTCTCAGAATTCAGCAGGGCCTTTCTCCATCTGCCAGTTGTCAGCAGCACTGCTTTCAGCCTCGGTGTGGGATCAGGGTTTTCCTTCATTTTGGACGCAACGGCAAAACAGAGCGTGACAATCGCAGGCTACAGAGTTATAGTAGTGTGCTGTCTGTAATTAAATTTTATGCTAAAAGATCTTTTAATTAGAAACTATTTTTCTATTCTGCCTCTGTGTTGGTTCTGCATTGATAGAGATATTAGAGGAGTCACTCAGTATTTTTTTTTAATTATTTTTCTGAGTAGTGGAGACTAAAACCACCAAAATCATATTTGTTCCACCTCCTCACCAATCCAAAGAAGGTAATAGCAGCACACTTAATAATATCAACTTAATTTAATAATACCCATTATTAACACCTAATAAAAACTATTATAATTTAAAAACTATTATAATTTTAAAACTATTATAATTATATTAACACCTAATAAACTATTATAATAATCCACATTCATAACATCTTAATAACATGCAAAGAAATGGCCTTCCCTTTCCAAGTCCATCAGAAGCTATTGACAGGCCAGTGGGCCTCCCTGCCATTGTGTTTTTCTTACAGGTATCCTAAATTTTGATTCTGCCCCTCCACCCCTTGCAGCCTTTCCCGGCCACCTCGCTGTCCCTCGCTTTTTGTAGGCTCCAGGCTTTCCAAGAGGATCCATCCCCTCCCTGTCACTGCCCATAACTCTGCAAATCCAGCTCCTTACCCTTTCCCTCACAAATTAGTCACTCCATCCTTTTTGTCTCTCTACTGATATTTCCTGGAGTAGCCCAGTGAAGATTTGTGAAGTTTTCCTTTATTTTTTTCCCTCCTTCCCCACACCAGGCTTGCTCCATCTATGCCATCTTCTGGATGTTCCGTGCATCTTTCTTATCCCAGAGCACGTTGTACCTCCTGAGTAATGTGCAAATCTCTTTAGCAAACGTTCCCACTTCCTGATTTCCCGAAGGGACAGGTTACTGATGTCAGAGCGGGACAAGGTTTTAGGGCCAGGGTCACAGCTTCAGAGGTGTTTCCTCTGTTTGCTGCCTGGATACCAGGAAAAGGGATTGCTCTGTTGCTCAGTGAACTGTCGAGTCTCTGCTAAGAACTGTTATGGAATGTGGCAAAAAACTCCAAGAGGGAAGTTACTTTCACTCAGTTAAGAATTTATCAAATGCACTTTTTTTTTAATGTGCTGAACACCTGTTTACAATTTTTCCCTTTTCTTTTTTCCTTGTTGCAAAACACAGAAGTTTTATAATTTCCTTTCCAATATTTTCTCACTTTTATGGACTGGGTTTCATGTCACTGTTTCATCAAGACCTACAAATAACTTTATTTCAGCTGTTGCAAAACAATGGTACCTGAATGATGTACAATCTATGATTTTCCTTAATGGTGAAGAGACATCCTCATTTTCAGTCATTCTTCTACTATTACTCATACATAAATTCGAATTAAAATAATATTTTCATTTTCTTTGATGAAAACTAGCTAGAGTTCTTCACTAGTCCCTCTTGTATGGAGCCCAAAATTCATGAGGACTTCAGTCAGAAAACAAATTCTTTCTTGCATATTTAAATGTTAGCAGCATGCCCAAATGACTTGTTAAATCACAGCCTGGATAGTAAAAACTCAGGGAGATAATTTCAGCTTTAATCAGAGAGACAATGGATAATACTCATTACTTAAGGTTTCCAGTTAATCTGCTCTATTGTCTAAAGAAGTGCAAATAATTCATTGGAAAACCAGAGAAACAGCAGGATGATTCATTATTTTAAATGCTGCTTTAACCAGGCAATTCTGCACTAATAAGTGAGGCTGGGCTGCTGTGTAATAATTTCTTGATTTTAAAGTCAAATACTAAATAATTTGTTTTTAGAAATCAGTATCACAGTTACTACAAGGCAAGACCTCCTGTGAAAGTTGGATATCTGGAATATTCAAAAATAAACATATAAGGAATTCAGGCTTTCATTGCCAGGAAACAATTAGAGTAATTTACTGTTCAATGGTACTTTCATAAACTGATAATTCTTACAGTCAATTGAAAAATAATCATTTTCACTCCATCATTGATTCAGATTATGGCCAGGAATGAAAGTGCTGAAATTCCTGACTGAGAGTTGTGCTTTTTTCACAGATTAGTGGAAGTGGAAATCATTGAGATGTTGCCTTTCTACCCCTCTTTTGTGGATGAAGTATTTCAACTACCAGAGGCCATAAACTCCTGGAACAGAGGCCAGAACAGACTTTCCCTCCAAGGAGCAGTTCAGCACCAGGCCAACATCTTACACATTCTGCTTACTCCTTTTGATGAGGGCCTGGGCCAGGCTGAGATAAATCAGGAGGGAAAAATTTGGATATTCTGGCTGCTCTTCCCAATGTGCACAGCTCCAGCAACACTAAATCCCTCCCAGAGCAACTCCTGATTACATCTCGTGGCATTAGGACACAAAAAATGTATTTTGTGTGAAGTACATCACCTGTAAACGAGAGGGATTACAAAGTCTCTTCCAATGCTTGGCAACCCTTTCCATGAAGGAATTTCCCCTAATATCCCATCTAAACCTGCCCTGGCACAGCTGAGGCCGTTCCCTCTCCTCCTGTCCCTGTTCCCTGGGAGCAGATCCCAAATCCCCCCTGGCTGCCCCCTCCTGTCAGGGACTTGTGCAGAGCCAGAAGGGCCCCCCTGAGCCTCCTTTGCTCCAGGCTGAGCCCCCCCAGCTCCCTCGGGAGCTCTCCAGACCCTTCCCTGCTGCTCCAGCCCCTTCCCAGCTCCGTTCCCTTCCCTGGACACGCTCCAGCCCCTCCATGTCCTCACTGTCATTGGGGCCTCAAACCTGACCCCAGAATTTGAGGTGTGACCTCTCCGTGCCCAGCACAGAGGGACAATCCCTGCCCTGCTCCTGCTGGACACCCCATTCCTGATCCAAGCCAGATCCAAAGGTATGTGAGAATGAAGATGAAACTTCCAGGCTGTAGCCCGTGTATTCAGGATTCCAAAACCCCTGACAAACTCCAATTTAAGTGTCTGAAAACCAGATGGAGAGAACAGACAGAGGTTAAGGCCAACACCTCTCCTTCTTTTTCTGGTCTCATTACTCTTAGAGCTCGCATTTGGGGTCACGTGCAAGGGATGCAGACAGAAAAGTAGAATTCAGCAGTTTTGGAAAGAGCTGAACCTCCAGCCTTCATTTACAGACTCCTGTTGCTGACTGTCCCTGGGGATCAGGCAGCTCCATGGATATTTTGGAAAGGTGAAGCCTGGGCCACCCTAACGAAGTGCAAGGAAGAGCTGGCAATTTCCCCTCACAGGCCATGCCAGGGTGGGATTTATCTCACCTAAAATATCCAATTAACTGCATAAACGGGTGAGTTTTGCTTTCTCCAGAGGACAGGACGTGGACAGGGAGCTCCAAGGGGCAATTCACTCCATCTAATTAATGTACTCCCCTGGGAGTGCACCAGCCTGGTCTAGAAGTTTGTTTGGTGTTTGGCAAAGACTGGGTGGAATGGGACTTACCTTGTACAAATTTCACCTAGAGATTTTAATGGTTTGCAAAGATTAAATTAAGAAAACAAAAGAATAAATGTCAGTGCAGATCAGGAAATTTATTGCACTTATAGGGAAGTCTGGAGAACTCAAAGGCAGGCAAAAAAAGACAACTCCCCTCTTCTTCCCTGTGAGATAGAAGTGGGGAAAAAGGCAGAAGATTCATTTAAAAAAGCTCAGTGTAACTCTAAAAAATGTTAATCTCTCTGCTGTGAATGGTATATTATCTTTACCTGAAGTGAAACAGTCCCAGTTAAAAATCCACTATAAACATTTGTGTTGCTCTAAGTGTAAGAACAATCCACCTCACTCGGAAAAACACATAAACTTCCAGAGGGAGGGCTGCAAACAGGACCCTTCAATATCCCTCCCTCTGCATTGTTCTGTAAAGAACCATCTCTAATCTAACGATCTGGACATATTTGTGGTGCTGCTCCCAAATCCACTTTGTGTTGCTAACAGATTATTTCTGCCTAAGTAATGGGGCTGTCTCTTGTTTGCTGCTTACTCATTGTTCTCAAGTAATTAATGTTAAACCCACAGGCTTCTGAGTGATAGGCTTGCTCCAGGTTCACAAACAAGTGTTATAATCCCCTGAATATTATTTTCAGTCTGCATGAAAAAGCTGTGTGTATCTCCAGTGTGCTCCATGTTTTCGAGACCCGTGCAGCAGGGATCAGTCGGATCACAGCTGGTTAAACTCAGAAAACCAGGTCCCTTGTCCAAGTTCCCACACTAAGGGCTGGATCCCGTGAGGAGGCAGGCAGGTCTTCACACGCACTGCAGTCAAATAATGCAGCAGCTCTGCTGAGCTAAAGGCTCAACCCAATTTAATCTTTCTTTTAGCCGAAAATGCCCAGAGCACTGGCAGGCTGTGGGGAGAGAGGAAAAGTGAAATATGTATGGGTGAGGAATGAAGATTCCCCTCATAGGAAGGTCTGAATTTGTCTCTGGCCCACCAAAAGATCAAAGTCACATTAAGCAGGTGCTGTTCTCTGAAAAGAACCAAATGCACAGAGGGGTTTCTTGCATTGGTGGGACGGGGAGGTTTGGGCACTGTGCAGGAAGACAGCTCCTGGCTCGTGTTCCTCATGGCTCTGTTCCTCAGGGAACCACTGCAGTTGAAGTATCCAGTTTGTTTTTTATCAAAATGGACTGGATTTTACAAATCCCCAAGCCAGAGAAGCTGACACAACATCGAATTCAAACCGCTTTGATTAACGAAGCAATTCTCACCTTCATAGGTGGATCCGAATGGCAAGAGCAGCCCCACACAGAGCGAGTTTGTTCCAAAATTACCAATATCTGGTAGCAAAGATGGGATTTGAGGTTAACATTCACTCTGCCCTTTTTCCAGACGGTGAATATATGTATTTGTAAAACATTTGCTACTTCTGTGCTGATAAATTCCAAGTGCCCAGGAGCATCCTTTGGCACCAGGACCAAAAGGCAAGGAACAGTCACACTTGCACTAAAGAACTCTCAGATTCTCAATAATAATAATAATAATAATAATAATGCAAATTATTTATCAGGGACTAAGACATTTTGGAGAGTCCTAAATGTTGGTGACTAAAACCTGGTGCTGTTTTAGGACTAATTTAAAATTTGCACTGAACAGGAGACAAATTTACGGCAGCTGAAAATGTTCCCTGACACCATTTACTTTCCTGGTAGAGATGTGGCCTCCACAGAAAGCCATGATTAGTAATCTAAGTAAAATACCCCCCATAAATTTAATATCACAGCAGGGTTTGCAAGAAGAGAGAAATATATAACAGGAGTAACAAACTGTATTCAAAGGGATTGCTTTCTGCCTCTTTTTTGGGGTGTAATTTCCTTTCAGTGACGTTTTCTTCCCACAGAAGATGGGATTCTGCCTGGAAGCCTGTTGTAACTAGAGATGGATTTTACATTCTGTAGCACACTGAAACTCTTTGGCTCTTCAGCATTGACAAAAAGAGAGCAACTCAACCCATCTTGGCATTTCCCAGTGTATTTTCCTCTGAGATTTGCAAACCTGGATATCTGTGCTGGAATAACTCGATTTGGTTTAAAATGATTGTCCCTCCTCATTATCCAGCATGGACTGAGTAATTAATTACCTGGGACTGCTGTGCTCCCAGGTGAATTGTTCCCAGCTTGAATTTCCACTGGTTTACCGGGATTTGGAACAAGCCCTGCAGCAACAAAATCAGGAATCTTCTGCTCCCCGTATCAGGAACAGACTTCAGTCACAGCGAAACTTTGGCTTATTTTGTGATGAAAAACTTGTAATTCGGGATGCAAGAATACATACACAGGTGAGGTTTTATGAACACCTTCAACCACTTCTGGGTAAGATCCAGAGAAATTCCTGTTTAGCAGCTACAGGGCTAAGGCTGCTGAGGACTTCTGGTGAGGAATGGCTCTTAAAACCCTGTTATTCCATTTTTGATGGGATAAACAGAGCCAAAAATTACACAGGAAAAAGAAAACAGCACCTGGACCTCCCAGTGTCCTCATCCTCAGTCCTGTTGGCTCAGCAGAGCTTGGGGTAAGTCAGATGAATGAATTTTTCCTATTCTTTTTATTCTAAAAGCTTGCTCCTCATTCATCTCTCTATAGCAAGTGTGACTATCTGTGTAATCGTGTGGAGAGCAGAAAGAGCGATCTTTTAGTAAAAGTGGGGTTTTTTCCTCACCTTTTTAATCAAATCATCTGGAGGCTGAAGAAACTGCAATTTCCATAAGCTCTCCCTCCTCCTGCACTGGCTTGTAGCTGGAGGATAAGATTACTTCCTACATGCACACCCAAAAACTGATGATGGAAAGATCAAGTAGGCCTAATATACTCCTTTTTGCACCAACACACCCTGCAGTGACGGGAAAGGGCACAGGAGCACCAACAGCACAATTTGCAAGGCCCAGAGCATTTATTTCTCAGTGTTCCATGGCTGAGGTCAGGATATGCAGTGACCTCTGCATGAGGTAGGAAAAGTAATCACACCCCACGTGAGGGACTCCCACTGTTCCTTTCCAGCTGGAATTACACCTGTGCAGGTGCACTGTGCCCGGCAAGGATGGTAAGGGCTGCCCAGAGGCAGATATTCAAAAAATCGGCGACTCCTCCAGCCACACATCCAAATTCAGGCAGCAATGTCCAGGGATAAAAATTAAATTTATTTCTCAGTTGTAGGAAACAGCACATGGTTTTGAAGCTGGTGGTGGCAGTGCTCTGAGAGTGCTGATATCAAATCCGAAGCAGGCAAAGCAAAACTTGCAGTTGTTCTCAATAAAAAAGCCTCACATTCCTCCCACCCCTCGATTCCCCGCTCATTACAAATTGTTTTGCTATCCGACAAATAAAATCAATTTACCATGTTTCCCTCCCAGCTTAGCCTGTCCATAAAACAGGCTGAGGGTGAAAATAAGAAGCACACCAGCCGGCTGCTGGTTTGTTTGCTGCTCCGGGGCTGGCAGGGTGTGAATGGCTGTGGTAATCTCTGGCAGAGCTCTTGTCAGAGAGGGAAGGTTACTTCTAAAGAAGCGAAATCCATGAGGTGACACAATCTACCAGGGTGCTTAGACAGCACTGTTCACCTCCAGGAGAAAGTTGTGAGCACAAGTTGTGAGGCTGAGGAAAAGAATTTGGTGTATTGGAAGATCCTATGAGCCGCAATGACTGGAAATTAAACCTTGGATAACCAGCAGTGGGTGTGAAAGTGGATGGGGCACCAGGTGGTGAGGGGGTTAATCCATGCCGGCATTATCATGGAGTGCAGTGCAGTTGGAGCAAAAATGTTGCTGAAAACTCCCAGATCCATGAAAATTTCAGCACCCAAGTGCAGCATCTCTTTCAAAGTCGCCTGTTTTGACGAATCACTCACTGGTGTCTTATGGGGATTGTTGTTATTATTACTGCTCCTTTGCTCCTGGGCTCTCTTGCTGTGGATTCAGCATGGTCACTGTCCCAGCTGGACAGGCTGGACACAGTCAGACACGTGGCTTTGGTGCAGAGAATTTTGGCTTCGAAATAGTTTTGCAGAATAAGGGGGTTTTTTTCTTTTTATTTTCAGCAGCATCAGCTCAGGATGGAGTTCTCCTTTCTTTTTTTTAGCAAAATAATAATACTAGTAATAACAACCACAACAACAATAATGAGGAAAATTTCTCCTTCATATTTATGTCCGAAAGTTTTCAGAGAGGAGAAAAAAAAATGACATTTTGCCTTGTTCTTTTTCTCCCTACACAAAGTTCTTGAATAAATGACCTGAAAAACATCTTGGTGCGTTTGTGACCAGGCCAAGCATTGATCTGCTTTCAGCAGGGAAGGAAGAAGAAAGAGCAGAAGAAATAAGCACAGAAGGAACACGGCAGAGCTGTATTATTGCAAAAGCAAATAAAGGAGGCTGAGGGAAGCAGTCCCTGCTGCCCAGGCCAGGAGTGAAGGATAAACAACACCTCTCACACAGAAGGAGTCTCCTGCAGGGTGAACTGCAGCAGGCACTGAGCAAAACAAAACTCTTAACTGAGAACTGGGAAAACAACATCCAGGTCTGTCTGCTCCTGGCAAACAACCTGCTACGGACAGGGATGTCAGCACCAGAAATCCCTGCTTTTCCCACACTTGGAGTATTTCCCCACCACTTTCTTTGCAGCTGGTGTTGGCAGTGATTTGGTCGCTGATGGAAAGATGGAAATAATTTTCCTGACCCTTGCAGGAGACTCTCCAAGCAGAACAGCACTCAATGCCCTTAACACTCCTCAATCTCTCATGGTCCAACATTCCTCCTGTGCCAGCTCTGGGGACCCGGGGATGACATCCACGCCGGGGGATGAGTTCTGCATTCCAAGGGGTTGGGCAGCTCTTGCGTCACCAAAACACATCCAGCTGCAGAGGCAATGAGAGACCCGACCCACTTGAGAACACAAGGGACAACTTCCACAAGGAACTTCCCCCTCCTGAAGACACAAAATGCCTGTGATTGTTTCCGTTCCTCATTCCCACCGGTGGGATCTCTAAGGCTGGGTGTGGGATCAAGGTGCACCCTGACAGGGAGGCAGAGTCCTGCTGGACTGGGCACTTTCCTGTGAAATGGCCTCACAGAAGGATCCACACAGGACCCCCAGTCCCAGCACAAGGGGCCTGGACACCTCTCCTGGGTAAAAAGGCAGAGCCAGGCCATTTCCCCTGCATCCAGGTCTTTCTGCAACTCAAGTCAGCACATTTAGGCTCTTGGCAGACAAAATGATCAGGCTTTGCTGATAATAAGAAGAGCTGCTCCAGCACTGCTTTGGGACCAGGCACTCGAGTTGCTATTTATAGATGAGAGAGGAGCAGCAACAGGGAAAAGGAAGCGAAAAATGGAACTGCCTGAATGTGTGAGCAAAATTTTTCATTTTAAAATTATACATCTGGGAAGTGATCTCAGGAGCTAGAGACTCACATTCTGTTCTCAGAGAGGTTTTAGCATCAGGAGGTTTTAAGGACATTATAATCCCTTCATTCACAAATGTGGAGGGAGATAAAGGCTAAATGTGTAGAAAATGCTCTGGATCTTCAAAGCCTTCAGTGACTGCTGCTGCAGTGACCCTTGCTGAAGTCTTGTGATGTTGGAAGTGGACACTGGTCCTGTTTAATGGTCAGAAATTCCATGGAAATGGTTCAGTCCCCAAGACTCTCTCACCTTGGGTCTCCAGGAACAGAGCAAAGCCTGTGCTGCTCTAAACTAAAGATGGAGCAGCCTCCAGGGACTGATCTGGAGAGAGGAATGGTGAGGGAAGAGTTGAACTCCACGGCGCCCTGTCCCAGCTCTGGAGCCATCCTGCTGCCTCACCTCATCCCTCCCACATCCCTGCTGTCCACTGGGGTCCTGTGACAAATTCCCTCCTGGCCCCGACCAGTGCAGCACAAGAGGGAGCTGCATCCCCAGCATTTGTTGTTTTATATAAAGGCTGAGAAAGTTGTTCAGCCTGCAGAAGAGAAGGTCGTGTGGAGACCTCACAGCACCTTCCAGTGTCTGAAGGGTTTCCAAGGAATCTGGAGGAGGACAGGTCATCAGGAACTGGAGTGACAGGCAGAGGGGAATGGGCTCAAACTGAAGGAATAGAAATTTAGGTTAGATATTAGGAAGAAATTGTTCCCTGTGAGGGTGAGGAGGCCCTGGCACGGGGTGCCCAGAGAAGCTGTGGCTGCCCCATCCCTGGAAGTGTCCAAGGCCAGGCTGGACGGGGCGTGGAGCACCCTGGGAGAGTGGAAGGTGTCCCTGCCCATCTTTACCAAAAACAAAAGATGAAAATTGCCCTACTGTGATACTTTAGGCTCGGAAGGTGGCTCCTTCCCAGCCGGCTGGAGCATCTCCACACCTCAATCCATTTCGTGAAATACACATTCACTGCCTATCATCACCTTGTCTGAGAAAATGGGACATCTGACATGGACACAGCTGATGATGAGGGCAGAGCTCCCCGGGGGCTGCAGCTCCTCCTGAGGGGCAGCTCCGATCTCTGCTCCCTGGGACAGGGACAGCACCCGGGGAAGGGCTGGAGCTGTGCCAGGGGAGATTTAGGTGGGAGAGCAGGAAAAGGTTCTTCCCCCAGAGGGTGCTGGGCACTGACCAGGCTCCCCAGGGAATGGGCACGGCCCCAAGGCTGCCAGAGCTTCAGGAGCCTTTGGACAACGCTCCCAGGGATGCACAGGGGGGGATTGTTGTGGAACCAGGAATTGGGCTGTGATGATCCGTGCGGGTCCCTTCTGACTCAGGATATTTTATGGTTCCGTGATGCGGTGTCTCCCTCTGTCTGAGGCTGGACGTGCTCAAGACTTTCCACTCAGGGCTCCCCTCTCAGCCCCCGGTTTCAAGAACTCTGAGGCTGATTTCCAGCCAGTTCAAGAATCGAGGAAAGCACAAATCATGGGGTTTTTTTCTCCTAGTGAAGGCTTTGGGACTTGAGAACCCAGTCCGGCGTCACTGCGTGTCCCCATCCCAGGGACGCTGGAGCTGAGCCGTGCGGTGGGCAGGGGACGGGGTGCGGTGCCAGGACGCTCCCTGCTCTCCTCCTTCCCGAGCTGCTGTTCCCACTAGATGGCATCTCGGTCCCGCAAACACCCCCAGCTCCCGCGGTGTTACCTAACCCTCCCGGGTTTGCACGGCTCACAGAACAGCGTTTTAGCCTTTAGCAATTAAAGGCGGGCAAATATTTCCCCAGCCCACCTCCATTTCTACTCCAGGACACCACAATAAAGTGCCACGGATCAGCAGCATTGGAGCGTCTTCCTCTGAAACATCCCTTACAAACGACTTTTACTGCTGTAAGTGTGTCCCAGGGACAGAGTTTGTTCTCTCACAGGACACAGCCCTCGAGGCACTGCCCAGCACAGAGGGACAATCCCTGCCCTGCTCCTGCTGGACACCCCATTCCTGATCCAGGCCAGGCCCCAGGGGCCTCATGCCCACCTGGGCACCCCTGGGCTCGTGTCCAGCCCCTGTCACCAGCACCCCCAGGGCCTTTTCTGATGGGCACTTTCCAGCCATATTTCCCCACAGAAAAGAGGTTTTTAAAATCAAATGTTCCTTGAGGAACCTTGCAAATGAATCCTGGATTTGCCAGGATTTCACACCTGGAGAGCCCCTTAAGGTTAAAAACTCAGTGGCTGTATTTCCTCTTCATACCCAGTCCCTCAACTCCCTGCTGGAGGCAGTAGAAGTGCTGCAAGATTTTAGCACTGAGATGTCAGAATAGACCTTCTCCCTCCCAGGGCTGTGAGCCTGTGGGAAGAAACAGCAACCTGCTCCACGTGTGTCGTGGCCTGGAGCTTCCAGCAGAAAATGACTTGTTGCTGGGTGAGCTTTGTCCTCTCCACACGTGGAAACGTGGGTGCCTCATTCCAAGGAAATTTCAGGAGGACACTGTCACTTGTGTGAGAGGTCCCCACCAGATTACGGTCACATTTAGGGCCTGGGATGTGCTGGACACCCCAGATGTTGGCGGAAACCACAGCACAGAGGTGCACAAAGAGGTGCCTGAGGGAACAGGATCTGCCAGAGGCACGCGAGGAGTTTGTGCACAAACCCTGAGGCTCCCAGCCCGATGTTTCAGGAACTCACCTGTGGTGTTTCATCAGGCTGGCACCTCACAGCTGAGGTTTGGAGAGCTTTTGCTCCTTACCACAGGATTTTTGTGGTCGCTCTCGTTGCGATCTCCAAGAATAAGGATGGAGGTTCCAGGGTTCTTGCCCAGGACACAATCACAGAACCTTCTGAGCTGGGAGGGACCCACAGGGATCATCAAATCAAGTCCTCAAATCAACGGCAATACCATGATCTCAAATAACACCTATCCCAGCGTTTCAGTTCAATAGCTTGTGACCTGCCCACCCAGCCACCACCACAGGGTTGTATTTTTGTGTCTATATCGATTTCTTGCCCTTCTCACCATGCAACAGTCATGAGGAAAGTCACAGCTGAAACTCTTGCTTGATTAACAGCATTACGGCCTCTGTGCCACCCCTTGCATTCATTTTATTGGGGGAAATTTTCTGTCTGAGCCTAACTTACTCAAAGCCTGTAAAAAAATTGTGGATCTCTATGGGAATGACACATCAGCTTGTTACCACCACACCCACCTTAGTGGTATCTTCCATTGGAAACCAACCTAACCTAATTTCTGACACATTTTCCCAATTACAGCAGCTGCACCTATTCCAGAGAAGCCCTGCAGAAGCAGACGAATTCCCTAGGCACAAATGTGTCTTTCTTTCACCAGCTGTTGGGCTGGTGCCTGTTGTTTCTTCTGGTGCATCTGCCTCAAAAAATTAACAAATTCTTCACACTTAGGAAGTGTCTAGGGAGGGAATCAGGGTGAGTAATTTGGGACCTGCACCGAAAGCCATAGGATAGGGTGGAATATGTGTGTGTATCCATTTCACTTTAGCATCAGAACCCCTTGAATCTCCTGGGAAGGATGGCTATGGAAGTGGCAGCACTCGGGATTATTAGGAATACGGATATTAGGGGAAAATTCTTCACAGAAAGGGTTGTCAAGAATTGGAACAGGCTGCCCAGGGTGGTGGTGGAGTCAGCAACCCTGGAGATGTTTAAAAGAAGTGTAGATGTGACACTGGGGGACAGGGTTTAGTGCTGGGCTTAGGTTGAGGGTTGGACTCGATGATCTCAAAGGCCTTTTCCAACCCAAATGATTCTGTGATTTTCTAATCTCTATTGTGATGGTAATACTGGTTTGATACACTTAAAAGCATAAGCATTTCTGCCTTTGTATGCAAATTTCTTCTAAATAAACAATAAGTCAGGAGATTTCAGGTATGTTATTTTGTGAGGGAAAAAAAAAAAGTGCCCCAAGCCCACTGTAATTGGTTTGACTTTTTTACTTGGTTAGTCAATTCCCTAGGAAAATTAGAAGTATAATGAAGGGAAATGTCACCATCTGTCTGAAACTGCTGTACAGAGGAAAACGCTTTAAAAATCCATATTATTCCCAAAAGTAATTCATCACTTTGACCCAGAGATAAAGAACTGCTGTGCAACCAGTATTGTGCTGCTCACAAAATCTGTGTGCTCAGAGGCTTTGAACCTCTTCGGTTTCTTCTAGACCCTTGCCAGCCCCTGCGGATGTCAGTGCCAGCAGGAAAGCCCTGCAGGTGGAGCAAAACCAGATAAATCAGAGAGGGCAGACCAGAACACGGGGAGTCTGAAACTCCTTACTCATGGCCCAACGCTGGCACTGCCCCTGGAACACAAGCAGGGGCTCTGTGACCCTGCTGAGGGGGGATTTGTGTGGCCTGTTATGCCCAAACAAAACACAAACCTGAGGAGGTGCTTTTGTAATGGCTGGAGTCAGGGAACAAAACAAGTTCTGCTCAAATGTAAGAAATCAGAGCACTTCATAACCCCAGCACAGGAAGGACATGGAGTTATAAAATATTGTGAGGGAACTTTTGGATTCAGTGAAGTCCGTGATCCTCTTCCTGTTGGTTCTTAGGATCATCCCGGTTTCTGCAGTGTGCCAGGGCTCCACATCTCCCTCTCTAGAGGCCATTTCTAAGGATAATTCCCTAGAAAACTGTTTCATTCCAAGATGTGGCTTCCTTAGGAGGCACAGTTACATTCCAGGTGTGAGACACATGTGGAATAGCTGGACCGTGAGAAGCCATGCTCAGCTTTACAACTCTGGTGTGTTGACCCTGGCTGGATGTCAGGTGCACACCAAATTGGGGTGGGAAAATATAATTAAAGGGTTTTGGGTTGGGATGAGGGCAAGGAGAGATCACTCACTGGTTACCATCACAGGCAGAAAAAACTTGAATGGGGAAATTAGTTTAGAGTTGTTTCAGGGCTTTCTGGAAAATCTGGATTCCTAAATTTCTTCCCTCTGTTCACTTTTACATTCTGTTTGAAGCTGAGTTCATATACAGAAAAGAAGGGAAAAAAGAAAAGTAAAAGAGAGATTAGCATTTTTTCACTCAAATTCCTTCCCACCCACAAATCCCACACTGAAATAAGAGACAACAGTGGGATTCTCAAGAGTTGTAACTCTCATATATGGCCTTTGATATTCACAAAATCTCACTCAGCTTTACAAAGGAAGCAAATTCAGTAATCAGTGTTTTAAACATGAAGACAGTCCAGAAGGGAAGTAACTTACTCAAGAGCACAGAGCAGGTAAACAGCAGGACAAAGCCCAGGACACACACACTCCGTGGCATTTCCCACCAGCTCCGTTGTCCTGGCACTGCATTGTCCTTCCACAGGGATCCCACGGAGCTCCAACCACTTTTCAGAGCCTGAGGATGATTCAGGGCGGTCACTGCAGGTTTTCACTTCACGAACGCTTTCGTTCTGACAGCAAATCCTCCACCACTCATTTTAGTGCTTCTTTCCTTGTGTTCAGTCCTTCATGGCTCTGTTTCTGATTCCTGGCACAGGAATTGTGCGCACCTGTCATCCACCAGGAGCTTTGCCACGGATTAAGCGATTCACAACTCACAAATCAGCGCTGTGGACTCCTCCCAGGAGTGAGGAAGGCGTGAAGGGTGGTTTGGCACACAAGATTACTGCAACCCCCTCCAGTCTGCCCCGACACCACCCCACCAGCTGGGCTGGGTGGCCCATGGTGACCTCAAAGCGTCACTGGAGGCCTGGTGGCCTGGCCCACGTGGCAGAGAATGAGCAGTGCCAATTAAGAGGTGATCATAAGCATTTTTGGTGCCGTAACTTGACTCAATCTGCAGGAAGCAGGTCTTTGCTAGGTCCTGCTACGAGAGAGAACGGTGTCTGTATGATCAGCTGCTTCCCTTGCCCTCTTGGTTTGCTGCTCTGCAGCCAAGGTGCTGAATTGCTTTAATCAAATGTGCAACAGAGACCGTGGATGTGCTCCCAGAGCAGTCAGGCCTTGCCCTGCCCTGGAGAGTCACCTGCAATCACAGCAGACAGGCACTCGAGGAGGAGAACTGGGATTTTTCCTGGCAGTTTGATAGGGGAATAAGGGAGCAGGGATGGAGGGGAGAGCAGGACTGCACAGCCCAGGAGGAAGCAGCAGCTTTCAGCAGGGGATGTGTGGAGAAAGTTGTGTCAGGCAGATCACTGCAATCCTTCACCCCTCACATCATCATTCCCTCCCTCAACTGTTCCTCTGCTCCCAAAATCTCTCTCTTCTGCCTCCTTTCCTCATAACTTCTTTCAGAAACTCCTTCTCTGCAACAGGTTTAATATTGCTCAGGACAGATCCATGGGTCCTGATGACAAGGCTGAGGCTTCCCTCCACTTTCACATTGGATCCAAAATAGGAGATACTCTGGAAGGTGACCCTGAGCTAAACTGTGAGAAATGCTGATGGTCAGGTTGGCAACGAGGGAACGGAGCTGTCCACCCAGGTGATCAACATGGGATTCACCACCACCTTTCCACTGCCCTGCAAAGGCTTTGCACAGCTCAGGTGCCTGCCTAATCTCACCTCAGCAAATAGGAAACAAACCAATTACAAAATTAATTAGCAATCCTATCTTTCAGGTTGACTCCTGAGATGGTGGGACTGTTTCTACATTATTTCATTTCCAAAAAAGGATTGACAGCAATTTAATATGGAATGAAAAAAAAAAACAAAACCAAACAACTCAAGAGCAGTTTACAGAAACAAAATATTTTGTCTCTCACACATGATTTTGAGTACAAAAAATTTGCTCTGTAAAAAATCAGATTTAATCCTTACGTTAATGCAGAAAAAACCCATCTTTCCATGCAGCACTCCAGAGGGCTGTAAGCAGACACAGACCCTGAGTGGGGGAGCTGTGGGTGAAGAACTTTCCTCCTTTTGGGCAGACTGAGATAGGTGTGGCAAGAGCAACCTTGCAGACCTCGCGTAGCCTTTGGGGATGAAAGAGGGGAAATCGTAACAAATGGGAGAGAAGATGAGTTCAAACCCATCACTTCCACAAGAACCTTGGAAGTGCAATTCCCACCTGCTGTGCTGGGGGCCTGACCTGACTGCCACCCACCCCCCAGCTGCTCCCAGCCCTTTGCTGCTGGATTGCTTCTCACCCCTTTTTCAACTCCTCCCTCACACGACTGCTGCCTCTCGGGTTTAACCCTTTCCTAAACGGGTTTTCACAGAAGCTCCAGCAGCTTGGCTGGTGGGCTGAGCTCTGGCCACTGGTGGGTGTGTTTTGGAGACACCTGAGACTGGCTGTGTCCATCCCAGAGGTAATTGTAAATTGTAGATTGTTAATTCGTAGATTGTAAAATCTGCAAACCTGGGAGACAGCCAGCAAAGCTCCGTGGATCTCCAGTATTGGCTGTGATGGATCTGCCTCTCTTTTTCTACGATTGGACAAGGGGGAATGGCTTCAAAATGAAAGACAGTAGGTTTGGATTTAATATTAGGAAAAAAATTCTTCCCTGCAAGGGTGGTGAGGCCCTGATACAGAGAAGTTGTGGGTGCCCCATCCCTGGAAGTGTCCAAGGCCAGGTTGGATGGGGCTTGGAGCAACCTGGGATAGTGGAAGGTGTCCCTGCCCATGGCAGGGGGTTGGAACTGGATGATCTTTAAGGTCCCTTCCAAACCCAATCATACTATGACCTTATAATCCTATATTTTGATAAATATCTCTCTAAATCCCCCTTCAGAGAAGCCTTTCTCTCTGTCTGCTCTGCTGACTGATGAATATTTGGATTTCTGGGCTTTTCAGAGCCCGTCTTTGTGCGCTTGTGCACATCCACAGGGTGCCTTTGAGAAATCCTGGAGTTCCTGTGCCCCAGGGGAGGCCATTCCTACCGCTGGGAGTTTCTGTGTGCTGTGGACCCGAGCAGATTCTGGGGCTGGCAGCAGCTCTCCAGGTCCAGCCGTGTGAGTGATGCTGCACTGGAACTGCTGCTCAGATTGCTGATTTACAAGCTGGCCCCACGTTCAAGGAAAACTGATCCAGGGTTCATTGCAAGGCCAAAGAGCCTCGTCAAGCAAGCAGTGCACAATAAAGCAAAAAGAAGCAGGGCAATCAAAAGTCATTTTCTCTCATGTTCAGCAATCTCTTCCCGGTCTGCCGAGGTGAATTGAGCCAACTTGCACATGAGAGAAGTCCCAGGGCCAAAGTTACCCTGCACACCCTGCTGTAGACAGATCATTGATCACACAATCAAGGCCGATTAGCCAGATTTCCTAGGAGCACGTCCCTCTGAGTTCAGATGTCCAAATGAGAACCACGAAACATGAAACAAAAGGCTACAGCCACGCCTGGATTTTGGCAGAAGTACAGTCAGATGTGCATGAGAGGGGAGCTGTCTGTGAAACACGTGGGATTTCAGGCTCTCCCTGGGGTTTAGCAGCCCCTTCCCAGTGCAGCAGAGTTCAAGAACTGAGCAGGGAAGTGGGGCTGGAAGGCTGGGAGGAGAAACTTGCCCAAAGGCCACCCTTGGCTGTGCTGGGTCAAACCTGCAGCCTCTGCCTGTGGGTTCTCCCCCTCCAGTCCCCGCCGTGCTCTGACTCCTGTGCTCAGAGAAGGGGAAAGGCGGATGGGTTCGATTGTTTGGAACTCCCGTCTCACTCCAGTGTGACTTTCTGTTAATGTCGTATAAATCACCAGGATCTCAGCCAGAGAGCTCTGAAATAACTCATAAACTAAAACCTCACACCGGACCAGAAGGCTTGGATGTAATGCAAAAGATTTTAGGAGGAAATGAGGTGATTCCCTAGACAACAGATGTGGATTTGAACAGCTTAAGGAAGTTTAGGAATACAATTGTTTTCTTACTTTTTTTTTTTTTTTCTGGCGAGCTCCAAGAAGGAGAAGAGACTAATTTGGGGTGGAGGGAGAACTTTGCAGAACTATTTAAAGAAATATGCATAATCATCTGAAAATTAACACAGTGCAATTGTATTGCAGTCTTCCACGGCTGTTATCTTTCACTGGCCCCGTTTCAAATTTGCCAGTTTCCCCAGTGGAGAGTTTGGTTTTTCTCTCCTCTCATTCTCTAGATGAAAAAAACTAAGCCGACAAATCCAAACAATGCTCGAGTAAAAGAAAGTCAAGCTAGGAATGTTCTGCCCTTCCAGAAGCCCCAGATTAAAACTCCTGCAGTTGCTGCTGTGAGAAATGGAAGGGGTTCCTCCAACACAGCTTGTTTTCTGTACAGAGGTTTTCTAGAAAAGACTGGGCCCAGTGTCTCCTGTTAGCCTGGCAAATTTGCTATTCCTGTTCAACTGAAGATATGGCCACAAATGTCTGTCAACATTTGAAAACAGGATTTCAAGCAGCAGCTGAGCAAGGCGGTGTTACAACAAACATTGTCCAAAAGCTCAGTGTGTCTTCTACCCCCGACCCACACAGACAGAAAGCCCAAATCCACGTGAAATGAAAACAGAGCCCTTCCAATCTGAGTCTGGCAGAGCTCCCAGGATAACTCTCAGCCTGGACTGAGCTGGGACCTGGCTCTGGGGTGCTCCTTGGCACAGCTGAGGGGACAAAAGGGACCAGAGCTCTTGGGCCAATGAGAAATTGTCCCCAAAAGGCTCCAGTGTCACCTGCAGTTTCAAGGCTAGGAGATACAGCTGTAAAAATCCCAGCAGAGGACCTTTGCAATCACATCGCAAAATATAAATTGTCCTATCCATACATCCCATAGTACTCCACCCAGCTGTGTGCCAAATCATCTAGATTCCTTCTCTGGTCATTAGACAGGCAGAAACACCTTTACAGGGTGATTCATTTCATCTGTTTTTCATTAAAAGATGGGAAGAAATCCCACTGGAAGTTCCAGTTTCTCTCTCCTGGAAGAAGCTCTGATAATTGCCTTACATGGGACATCCACCTGGCAGTCAGGCAAGAGAAACCCCATCAACAATTATGATCTTAAAAAGTCTCACAGAAAATCTCCTTCCCTCTAATGGGATTCCTAGGTGGAAATAAAACCATTCCCTGGGGTTGTGGGAACAAACTCTTTATCCTGAATAGCAAAGACACTCGGGAGATGCAGCTTATTGATGGTTTAAACCACTCACAAACTGTGGACAAATCAACCAAGTGCACAAGTCCTTGCACCCACGACACAGATTTTTATTAATTGTTCAGAATTATTTATTTATCTACTTAAGCAAGAAGACTCCTGTGTAATCAAAAATGGTGTGAAGAACAGAAGCTGCACAGTTAAACTGTCTGCATAGAGACAGCTCTTTATCTTTCCTACATTTTCAAACATTTCAAAGATAGTTATATTTTCAGTTTTCCTTGCATTCCTCGGGGACTGTGAATGTATTGTCTGCCAGTTTTGGGGGGAAAACCTGTGAAGGCACTTGAGTCAACTTCAAACCTCAGTGGATGCTCCCTTAACTCGGTGTGCAGCTGCAAAGCCTCACCTGCTGAGCTGGAGGGGAAGGCTGGAAGTAGTTGGAGATGCTGGTTCAATTCCTGCTGACTTTAGGGCAGCTGGACTGCGGGATTTTTCTACCAGTGGCAGAGCCACCCACAAACCTCCAAGTCCCTTAGAAGGGGATTTTTTAACCATGTGGCTGTTTTGGGCCATCAAAGCGGTGTAAAGGAGCAAGAAGAAATCATAGTTCTGCCTCGTAACTTCTGTGGAAGGTGGGTTCAAAGGGATTTAGGATTCCCTAAATCCACGCAGTCTTTTGGGAACTCCGTGACAATCGCGGCGCAGGCTGAGATTTATCCAGGACACAGGAAAATGTACAGATTTGCACAAGATATTCTGGGATGGTCAGGCCTTAACCCTGCATGCTGCAAACCCAGCAAATTTCTATTTTGTCTTGAGCAGAGAGCTCAAAACCCAATTTACTTCTTTCACTTCCTAAACTGAAAAGCCATGGTAGGACTGAGTAATTTGCTTAAAATCAGCCTGGATCACCCAGGGAAACATGGTATTGTGGAAATACACAGCACAGCAAGGAGAGAACATGCAGAGAGACAGCTTTTATTGGAAAGCTACAGCTCGCTGCAGGAAACCACAATGCCAGGAAGAAGGAGGGGGGTTCTCTTCCATGGATCACAAGGAAAGCTGTGAGGGCTGATTTCTCCCCTTCAAGGCTGAGCACCTTGGCAGGCCAGCACTGTAACCACTTCAGAGCTGGCAGGTTTTTCAACAAAGGTGACTGAAGGCTTCACCAAGGGTGGGACTTGGCAGGGAAAGCGTCCTGAAGGAACAGGCACCCAAAATCCTGCAGTGGGTGGGGTGGGATGGACGGCAGGGGTGTGTTACTGGTGTCGCTGGCAGAAAGAAACCTGACTTATTCCCCCCCCCCAAAATAAAGTTGTTATAGCAGGCAGAGGGTCTGGGGGAGAGGGAAAGCCAAGTTCAGTGGATGTGGCAGATTTTCTGTGAACTCTATTTAGTCCATTGGAAGCTGTGCTGCCTTTTTTTTTTTTGGCCAAGGAAATCTGGACATAGCTTGATTTTAGATACCAGATAGATAGAGAGGTTTATGGATAAAGATATGCATTGAATAAAGAATATGAGGCAAAAATATAGAACTTTTGCTTGCTTGATTTAATCCTGGTCCAGAAACATCCAAAAGGGAGAAAACTCCACTCTGTCCTGCAGCACAGCCAAGCAGAACCAAGCCCTGAGTGCTCTTTCAGACCGAAAACAAGAGGAAAATTGAACACATTTTCTCTGAAGCATCTGCAGTGCCAGCACTGGAAAATGCTCAGGGTTTCTAGAAGTTGCTGTTGAGGACGGTTGGGCCAAAGCCGGCACTCGAAAGACAAATTACAGCCACTGTTGTGGACTTCCAGACCAGCTTATCCCAGGGAGCTGAGGGATGAGCTGAACTAACAAAGGAAAGGCGAACTGGAGCCTTTGACAGAGGGTGTGCGCAGGGGCTGTGTGACACGGCCTCAAACCGGGGATCAGGCCAGGCTTAAGAAATCCGTGAACTTGGTGCTGTGTGCCTGCACAACCACAAACTTCTCCCTAAGAGCACTGGCAGGCACAGAGGAGCCACAGTGTCCTGCTGGCCAGAGCAGACCCAAGTGCTGCAGGAATTCAGCATTCCATAAGCACTGACAAATAACTCTGTGTGCCTACCAGCTCTGCCTAAACCAAGGAAACAGAGCAATACAACATCATCAGGCTGACAGCTGAAGTGATCTGATGCCTCCCGTGTGACCTGGTGTTCTGCTTTCGTAGAAGTTTAGGGATCCATGAGTGGATTTAATGGACACAGCCTGCTTAAATCAGTAGGGAAGGATATCTGCCTGTCTGACTGCTGCAGGCAGCTGCACAACAGCCTTCCCTTCTCCAGAGTCGCACCATTCTCACTGCATTTTTACAAAACATATCCATATGTAGCAAAAAACCCAATAAAATTAATGATTTTTAAAGAACTATCATTAGGGTGTACCCAAACTCAGCAGACTAAACCAGCTTCAGCAAACATCCAAGGATAACCTGTAAATTCAGAACTGTAAAGTCTACACAACTGTTTCATTTCTCCAGCATTCCAATTATGTTTTCTTCCCATCACCTTCAGTACCGAGTCTGTCTTTTCCTTTCTCCGATTTTGTACAACCTCCTGTGCCATCTGAGCAGCTCCTGGTCTACCCTGGAATTGCTTTTCGAGTTCCTTCTTTCTTCCTTTTGTCCAGGTACTCCAGGAAGCCGTGCAAAGTGCTTCTATTCACGGAGACGTGAGGGAAGGTCTAAAACCAGCAATTAAACCAAATCCAAACCCACAATTTCACAACAGGTGGGAAGCAAAGCCAGAAAAACAGAGTTTAGGGAGCAGAGAGACCCCAGCCTTACAGCAGCACCATTTCAGTCGTGTTGCTGCCTGAGACAATCAGTCAAACCCTCAATTAAGACATCTAATTATGGATCTTGATGTGCAGCACTTATGCAGCTGAATTATCAACCGTAAGTTCTAAATGTTAATAACACCTTCCTGCAGGTTATTATAGCTACTTTTGCTGATGGTTTGAAATTTGGTTTTGTCCTAAATATCAGAGTGTTTGTTTCACTGCGCAGTCCTTATTTTTTTTATGGTTTTCAAACACTTCTTTCTTTACAGTTGTCTTTATTTTGGAGGAGTGTTTTGCTTGGCTGCACCCCTGTATTTGTCTGTGGTGTGCTACTCAATCTTTATTTCAAGGCAAACAGGAAAAGGTATTGATGTTGCTATTTGTCTACCGAGGAGACATTTAATAAGAGCCAAAACGATGAACAAGATCAGTTGCAAACCATGATATATCACACACAAATGACTCCTTCAGGGACAACCCGTGTTTGATGTGGTGTCAGGGGAGCTCTCCTGAGAAAATACACACAAATCCTGAGTGGATACCGACATCCGTGGTCTCCAGTCATCCTCATGGCCTTCCTGGTTTCACTGCAAAGCTTGAAAATGTGGGACTGAGCAGACCTTGCAGATGAGCCCTTAAAAACAGTGTGATTGTGGATGCCTTGAGTCAGAGAGGTCTCAGGAATTAAACCCAAACTTGCCCAATCCCAGTGTTAGAAATGATAGAACTACACGATTTTTTCTAATTTTTAGATTAACTTTTAATTAGTTATTTGAATTAATCAGAACCAGTATATTAATTATAAGCAGTGTGTTAGTTTTAAATCACATTTAGCAAAGTTGTCATAAGCTGCTTCTGCAGGAAGACACCTTGGGAAAATTACTGAAAATTTTAAGTTTTGATAAACTAACTCTGATGTTCTTCAATGAACAAATCCCGAGAGAGGAAGATGCAGTGTTGAGGTTGGACACTGGAATGCAGAACTTATGGGCCACAAGGACATTTTGCAGAAGCCAGAAGATAAAGAAGAAACTAATGGAGACTCAGTCTGTGCACTGGAAAGTTGGAAAAATATACTAAAAAGACTAAAATACGGACTCATTAGCATGAGAAGTGAGAAATCAATAACCAGTAGAGGATAGAACACTAATTAATAAAAGAGGATTGTGTAATTTAGGAGCAGGAACATTAATTTCTTTGTTTGCTAAAAACGGATAAATGAATGAAGAAGTTTTATATCCGCATCTGTGTGAAGGCCAGAACTTTGCTGGTCACAACTTCCCAAGAATAAAGTCATGCCTGGCTCACTAACACTAAAAAGACACTTTTGGAGAGGTTCATCCTGACGACTTTGGAGGATTTGGTAACACCAGGACACACATCAGAGACTGGTCTGATTCTCTCTCTGCCCTGTTCTGGCAAACCAGTTCCCCCTCCCTCCCTGTGCCCCTTCGAGCCCCTCCAGACAGCTGCGGGCAGCCAGGTGAGAAGGAGGATGGGCAGCACACGTGTGCTGGCACTATCCAGAGCGGGAACGCTCTCCCTGGGGAAGCAGAGCCAGCTGAGCTCAGGTTAAAGCAATCCCCAGGCTGCTGCAACCAGACAAAAATCCTTCCTAATTGCCTTCCCAGCAACCCCAGCCCCAGCTGACCTCGGCTGCAGCAGAGACTGACCCCAAATGCCCCGTAATTCCCAAAGTGTTTCTGCATCTGAGAAGTTTCGGGTTTAGTTTTCCATCATTAACCCCTTTCTTGTGGAAGGAATTTCTGTACAGGGCAGAGAAGTGGATTTGCCACACAAAAGCTGTGATTTCTTTCACATAAGACTGCAAAGAAAAGTTCTGGTCTGTTGTGATCAATGAAATTGGTGCCACCTGTACTGTGAGAGTGTCACAATCACAGAATGGTGGGGTTGGAAGGGATCTTAAAGCTCATCCAGTTCCAACCCTGCCATGGCAGGGACACCTCCCACTATCCCAGGCTGCTCCAATCCAACCTGGNACCTGGCCTTGGACACTTCCAGGAATCCAGGGGCAGCCACAGCTTCTCTGGGCACCCTGTGCCAGGGCCTCCCCACCCTCACAGGGAACAATTCCTTCCCAATATCCCATCGAACCCTCCCCTGAGTCAGTCTGAAGCCATTCCCCCTTGTCCTGTCCCTCCATCCCTTGGAAATTGTCTCTCTCCATGTTTCCTGTGGCTCCTTCAGGCCCTGCAAGGCCACACTGAGGTCACCCCAAAGCTTCTCCTCTCCAGGCTGAACAATCCCAGCTCTCCCAGCCTTTCCTCCCAGCAGAGCTGCTCCATCCCTCTGCTCATCCTGGAGCCTCCTCTGGCCTCTCTCCAGCAGCTCCACGTCCTCCCTGTGCTGGGCCCAGGGCTGGAGCAGCTCTGCAGGTGGGCTCTCACCTGGGCACTGTCAGCCACAAGAAAACAATCACACAAAATCTGAACCTCTGAACACCACTTTGCTTTCCTGGTGTTGTAATTCCTGAGGCCAGCAGAGAAAGAGAGTCAAGAGATGAAAATTAAGTGGTTCCAGCCTCCAAGACAGGCATAGCTGTGCTAAGGAAACATTCCAGATAAATGAGGGAATGGAAGCAAACCAAATATTGCAGCAACATGAGCTCTTCTCTCCTCAGTAAGCCATGCCTTGAGTTTCTCTGCCAAGCCCACAGGCTCCTCAGCAGCATAGTGTGGTGCTCCTTGTTCATTCATGTGGACAAGCAATGATTATTGACAATTAGCATCTCTCTTGATGAAGGCAAATTAAGTGCTGTGCAAAGCCCTAATGCCGTGCTGAAAAAGGAAAAAAAAAAAGAGAGAGAGAAGAAAGGAAGGGAAGTGCACACTGGCTAAGCTGGAATGCACATCATTGAGGCATTTTGTAATTGGAAAGCTACCTGGGTTTTGCTTTCTGACCTATTCAACAAAACCCTATTAAATGAGGCTCCAGGTGAAGTACAGCAGCGATTAGTGCCAGGTCCCACTGTGACAAGGCACAGTCCTGTAGGGAGGTGGGGAATTAGTGGGGAGCAGCCACATTCACAGCTCTAATATCCAAGTTCAGAGTGGAATTTCTCTGATACACGGACACAGTGCTCCAGAGGAAATCTCTCTGCAGCCTGTACCTTGTGCTGCCTTACAGTCCTCGGGCACTCAGGGAAAACAAACTCTTCATTAGGGCCTCTGAGCTGCTCTTTCATGGGAGGGCAAATGCTCGGATGAAGGGGGCAGGAGGAAGGGAGAGAAAAAGGATCCAGCTGGGCTTGGAAGGGAAGAGAGAGTGATGGAAGCCAGCCCCAGCACTCAGCCCTCCTTGACTGTGTCATCCACTGGGCTCCACTTGCAATGTCACAGAGGCTGAAAGGTGGAGGGGACGGCAGAGGGGACGGC